>JARQSW010000427.1:1964241-2019386 GCA_030142375.1 Calameuta pallipes
CGCCACTGCCGGTCGCCCCACTCCCGCTTCCTACTAGCTCCACCCCGGGACGGCATTAATGTCCCGCAGTGTACAGCATCGAGAGGATGAATAGATCCAAGATGGCGCCTATCTAAAATTAAAATGGATCTTCGAATAAATCGTGTACAGCGAAAGACGAAGAAGAAGTCACGTGATCTTGAAATAATTAACAAAAAAGATATCGTAAAGAGTGACAAACAGGGACATGTCGACGTCGCGACGCTGCAGGAGCAAAAGGGTCTCAGGAATGAACAGTCAGCGATACAACGTCTACAGTCCCAAGGACTCGGCTACCGTTCACCCTACGTGTGTCTTTTTCGTTTGTTTTCTTCTACCACCCGCCGGGACAAGAATAATGAATTATGAACTGGACCAGGCTTGACAAATGATTGGTTCCTCGTCGGCGCAAGAAAGCCATACATCTCAACGTTCGACATCAAGACTCCTTTGAACTGCCAGACGAATCAAAAGAGATACAAAATTCTCCCTAAAAAAAAAAAATTTCTTAATCTTCAATTGTCCAAAGAATCGAAATCTTTCGAATCTACGATAAACCTCGAAATACCCAAACGAAGAAAACCTCGCCTATCCGTCTTTCGCTAATTCGATGAAACTTTCGTAAAGGTCTTATCATCACGCCACAGTCGGCCGTACCCACGATTCGGGCAGCACCGCCGTCTTGTTCAAAACGAATGCCAAATCCATAATCCGTGCCAGGACGCACCCCTATCCCTATGATATATCAGATCCGCAGTCTTCCCAATCAGTCACAGGACACGACAGGACAGCGCCCTAGTACTGTACAAGATTGACGCGAGCCACGAAATCAGCCAAAATCACATATCAAAAGAGCCTAACCCATACAGTAATGAATTATGACAACGCTACAGCAGATACCAGTAACGATAAAGTAGTACAAGGGTGGACACTTCCCATCCGACATTTCTCGTCATCGGTACCAAGTAAAACAAGTGAGTCACGATCTGACGTAACCGCAGTCACTGTATAACCCACCTTGTAATCAAATAAGATCTGTGCATAGTGCATATATATATATATATATAAACACACAGGGAACGTGCTCACGCGGAGCCGTGAAAGTCGCATTTCTTATAAGTTTATACGGTGGGCTCGTATCGAGTGCAACGAAAGGCTTGCATCTGGCTGTACACGTACGCCTTGGTTATCGCATGAATTTATTTGTTGCCCGGTAGTGACCATTACGACCGATGAGGAGAGTACGTCGCGTACCTGTACACAGACACACAGGTACGTTGATAGCCATGCACAGAGAGTTCAACCCTCGACAATTTTACACTTCCCGATCGGTTAGAGTGCCTCGTTCTCTCCTAATGGGATAATATACCGCGAGGTGAACGTACGCGGAATAAAGATGGGAAAACGAGAGAAAAAAGAAATTATATACGCTACTAAATGCACATAAAATCCTACGTATATAAGGCGCAGAATTGTATGTACGTCGAGTAGAATCGTAAAGAGAGATTTAAAATGACACTGAATAAGAACGACCTCAGACCGTTATCGATACCTTGGCAAAAGGTCTAATCACTCGGTACGGATGATAAACCGATGACAATCAATTGTTCGAAAGCGTCCGCTGTGGTTAAGATTATCGTGCGTCGGGCTGAGCCGAGTGAATGTAAAGCGACCGCAGTGCGATATACCGTTACCGACTTCTTTTTTTTAAGCGGTCGCGACATACGAGCAGTCTTACCAAACCCGAACCACATTGACAGCACTGCCAATGAGACTTGTGTTATCGGACTCAATGTGTTATAAAGATTCGATATGGCTCTTACGTCGGCCGAAAGAAACGCGCGGGCACTCGTAGTTAATCGGCGTGTACGTTACGAGGGCGTGAAAAATAAGAGAAAATAATTTTCAAAAAAAATATATAATTCTAAAAAGACATTCGCCAAGTGTCCAAGAGATTAAGGCTGTCGATCGGTTACATCGTTACGATATATGCTCACCCGGTAGCAGTGAAATTGTTTCCATCTGTCAGTACTACAATCTGTGCGTAAGGTTCCAGTAAGCCAGGATTTCGTATATACAAGGGCGCGCTACGTGACTCGTGTTCCCTTCTCGTGACTCTTGTTTCCATAGAACCACTGTGAGTCAATTGAACCGCATGAAAGTCGTGTGGACGTGATAAATAAACACGGTGTAAAAATACCATACGTATACAATACGAGCTACAGCCTTACTGACAAACAACGTATTTCAAACAATTTCTAATTCGAAAGAGACCTGCCTCTCGTCAGGGTCCAATCCAGCATTCAGAACGGCGGCTAATCCCACGGGATCACTGGCAATTATCATACCCTCCCTCAGGCTGGGAATCTCCTCGAAGATGTTCACAGGACTCATTAGCGTTCGAGATGCCGGTGTGGCAGGTGGAGTTATCGTGATCGGCATTGTCAATCCATTATCTGTTATGGACTCGTCTAAAAGAATGACATTTTTCATAGTACCTGATATAATGACTGTATAGGGAATTTACTTGTAGATCCTATGGACGTTGATGCCACGGGAGATGATAGACGATGGACAAACATACTCTGGCTACTAGTTTCTTGGCCATTTTCTATTTCCATTGAGTTCATAATGATCACGGGATACTCTTCGTGCGCGTCGTGCTCTGTAAGGAGGAAATCTTTAATGACGTCCTGGAGGATCTTTCTGTTTGACTCTTTCGGCTGGATATGATTAACTAGGGACGTACTACTGATCGAGTTGCTCAATGAGATATGTAACGGAGGTATGATCGATCGATCGTTAGGCCACTTTCCTTAATTCGTTGCATATATCGTGTATACTAGGCTTACGTGTACTCTGGGTTACTCAGCTGAAACGTCAGGAAGATGATCTGCTCTGGTAGCGAGACCAGAGATTTATTATGAAAAATCGTTTTTTCACTTCTACCTCTGTTTAATGGATACTTTATTACAGCGATGACAGCTGTCAAACTCGAATGAGGCATTTCAGCTGTATTACTCGGTACCAGTGTTTATCGGTATAAGCTATCTAACGGTACACGCTGGTCAGCATGGCGGATGTAATATGCACATAAAAAAGGAATTTTTCTTATTCGATCAATTTCGTTCGAGTACCAAGTGGACCGTTTATAAGCGATAATAAGTATACTTGGCGAGACTCTATCCAGTCTCTTGATAATCTAACGGTCGATTTATCCTCGCGCCATTTGTGTGGGTTAAAAAGAATTATTCATTGTTATTATTATGTCGAATATATAGAGCATAGGAAAGTCCTCGGTGATCAGTTTTTCCTTGCAGTCTAATTTTGGGACTAATGTCTGCTTATTAGCTTTCCCCAGTTACCGGAAGTGACGCGTCTACGATTTATCTTACGAGCTTACCACTGGTACTTCCGGATACGACGACTGTTCCGGATTCCATCGACCTGGGCGATGATGACTTTATCACATTTTTTGAATTTCCAGTAAAACGGCTCATCAAACGTTTCAAACGGTTTCGAATGTTCCGTAACTTTGGTTGATTCATTTTAAGGCGATCGCTAATCTCTGACGAACTGACATCGGATGAATTCGTATCTCCTGTTCTGCTTGACGTCAACGACGTGTCTTCCGGTTGGCTGGCGCGATTCGACGCCAACAATTTTCCCATCTCGAACTTCCTTCTTGATTTACCTTTTCTCTCGTCGTTAGCCTTCAACGAATAATTTTGAACAAACACAGGTTTTACGTGAGTTAGAGAAACTCTTTTCTAGTCCTAGTTACTTTCATCTTTTCAATCGTACCATCTCACGTGTCCAAAAAAGATCTCTTGTATGATCTCGGTAACGGTATTCCTCGTATATGGATTTTATAACGATTCAAAATGAGTGCGTCCCCAATTCGCGGAACCTTGGTATCCCTCGGTTTGGTAAAGGTGGACTTTCATCGCGCGTCACGGCACAGGATAGATCGTTGGAACGTGTCTTACACGCGATTGCATAAGGTCTCGTTGCTGTCTCGGCTGGGTCTACTGATAAATTTGGAGAAAAGTATGATTTGACGTTTCAGGAAATATAGAAAACTACGATAATAGCTCAGTGGCGCCAATACTCATTTGCTATGGAAACAATAAGCAGAAACTTCAAACAGCTACTTTATCAGTATCATTATCATTATCGATGTACATACAAGACTGACGAATGTTAAATACGCATCCAAACCTCTGCATAGATAAAGTTCAAGAATTTCTAGGACTTTGCCGTCAAAACCGCCATTATTTTTCGCGGGGAACTTTCTAACGCCGTGACAACGCTTGTGGTTGTTTAATGAACCTGATAATCACATTTATCAGGTGTAACGCGAGTTTGTCTATCGTTTGCGGGACGATTAACTCTCCCAAATAGAAACTGGCATATCCGGTTTCATTTGCATAGACAAGCCGATTACTGTGATAAGCTAAAATGATACGTCAGATCGTTGAGAGTATCGTTAGTGATTTTGCTAATAAGCGAATTAATCATTGGGAAGGTGATCATCTTTTTTTTAAACATCCGATGAAGGTATTGGAAAGCATGAACTTTCGAGAGATTTTACACTGTGTCTAACAGGAGCATCAAATAACATTGATTGTATATCTACGAGAGGAAGAAAGGTACTGAGAGATATTGAGAAATAAACAGACATAACAAATGAACCGTTCGTCGGTTCCGAAATCGAAGCCATAAAATTCCATGTAAATTCATACGTAGAAATCGATATACATTGAACAATGAAGTAGCAGGAAATATCATATGAGGATATAAAATTTACTTGACTTACCGGATATGCGTAGGGCGTGCAAGGAACGTAGAATTCTCTGCTCATAATAAATAAAGTCGAAAAATGTTGTAAAATCCAGCTGATGCTCGTGGGGATATGTCAAAACACCGGTGGCGCCATCTTACGCCTATAACAAGGTCGTCAAGCTGTCACGAGGGCAAATTTCCGACTTTCCGCGCGCGAACCCACCATTTTTACAGAGAATAATCTATCCCAAAGAATTCGGCACTATGTGTGACTATGAAAACGGACACTCGTGATGATTCAAAGCCAGTCAAGCGAAATTGCAAACTCGCTGTCAAATCGCGCTACCAGTAGCCACTGACACAGGCACTCACTGCTCACTGATAATTAACGATTTGATTGTGTACCCGCCAGTCACCTTTATTGCACTTTCTGTTGGGGATTTTTTTTCTAATCTATGGTCACTTCCGGACTTTTTTTGACCTGCTTGGATCCTTGTGAATTGCTTTCCGGAACGTACTGGAGAGTTCGGATTGCGACACTCCGCTGGCCGCTACGCCATTTTCATTCTGCGGTCCCTGACTCACTTGCTCACCCACGAACCACCACCGTTCACGTCAACTGACGACTGCCGACTGCCGTCACTACTCCCTCGGCTTTATTACACTTTGTTTCCTGCAGATGGTGCTGCTGTGAAAGATCGAATTTTAATTCAGCATCGATAAGGTAGACACCGATGCCCTGAAATATATCCAAGAGACTCTTGCAGGGAGTTACATAAAGACGATATACAGACACTTCATGATGAGTCATTCCAAGTCATTTTTTATATTGAATCTGCACAAAGAACCTTGAGATTGAAGTCGATGACCTCGAAAGGGTAGACGTTGATTGGATGATGGAGATTTTTCTTTTAATTCTATTTAATACTCTTGTTAGAATATCGTTTCAGACATGAATATAAATAGTGCTTCCAATGTTCCGGGAACTATCAAGTATGGACGGTCCTTGAAGAGACCTCTTCATATTTAAATATCTTAGAAGATTTATATAAATTTTTTACTGCTAATGAAAATTCTTTTCATGACTCAGTTTTACTGATAAGGATAACTTCTCATACCTCTCGTACATTCTTTAGGCCACATTTCTTCAGTTTCATCCACAGTGCTTGTCGAAATTTTATAATTACATTCGTTTGGCGTACTCATGCTTTCTGAACAATTTATAGATGTTTCACGTGATAAATTATCATTGCTTAACAATGATTCGTCCTTATTTGTTATAGGACAATTTTTTAAAAATGAATACTTTCGAGCTAGTATGGTTAATGCTGCTAAGAAAGAAATCTCTTCTGATTGATAACTTTGCTTCGTACCACAAGTCTCGAGATGTTCTTTATATTCATGTTTTATATCTTCTTTCTGCGAATCAATATTGTTTGACGGTTCTTCTACTTTCGTCGAAAAATTTGTGCATATACCACTGTCAAACGGTTGATCGTCATTAAAAGATTTTGTACTATTGGGTTTTTTCTTTAAACAATTCTTCCTGCTATCAAATTCTCCAACCACATTCTCCCTTGTCGCTTTCAAATTTTCCAAATTTCCACAAGAAAAACAATCCAAGGTTCCAATTGACAAAATCGATGCACTTTTCGCACAATCTCCATACGCCATATTATAGTCCAAACTCAAAGCTCGAACTTTTCCTTGGATTTCAGATAATTTATTTTGCAACGGTGCAAATTCTCCTTCGATCCGCGAAATCGGGTAATAATTAAAAGTGCTATGAGGTTTTTGAAAATATTGAGATTTTGGAGAAAGAACGGCATATTTTTTCTTCCTCTTACTTGACGGAGACTTGATATCATAAATTTCTTCTTCCACGGTCGAATCCACCTCCATAGAACTTCTCCTATGTGGCATCGTTCCATGCTTTCCACGAATGCAAGAATAGGAATTTGCATTCTCCATTTTGTCTTGGTATCCATCGCAATGTACGACGCTGTCATTTGAAATGGTAAAACGAAGCTCAGTATCGTCGTTCTTCTTATCGCATTCGTAATGCGACTCCGTGACTGAAGCAGAACCAGATAGCATCTGCAAATTGGTTGACATTTTATGCGTGAAATCGCCGATGTTGCCTCTCAATTCCATAAAGTCATGAGAGGAATCGAGAATGTGTCCTGTAGATAATAAATTAGAATTAGGAAATTTCCTCGAGGTGCACCAAGTGTTCATACCCATTTCGGGTAGCGATTTGACTTTGCTGGTATCACCAATGTGATCTAATGTCTTCGTAGAATTAACATTTGCAAACTTTCTGCATAATATTTTTGGGGAATTGTCGCAAGGTACGAATGGTTGGCTAGAAAACTTTGGTACAAGATTTCTATCCCAAATATCCTGCGTCTGGAAACATGATGATAAAGGAGCTATTGGTGTGTTTGGAAATTTTGAAAATGGCAACGCATGCTGTCCTCGGGGACTGTGAAAACCTTCGCTTGAGGTTTCGTAATCGCAGTCCGAGTTTGTATTTGTGGTAGGAGTTGTGGTTAGAGCAATGGAAGCGAGACTGGGAGAGGAAAGTCGCTTTCCAAATGGATGATCCCCTTGACTGAAGTAAGTGGAAGAGAACCGATGGACTTCAGTGATAGTTTTACTTGACATATTTGGAAATTTACGTAGGAAGAGATTTTTAAGTGCGGTTATGGTGGTTTTCTATTTTTTCAAATATTAAATAGGCATCATTTATTCTATCTATAAGGAGTTCTTTGTCACGTTCACTTGAACACAGACACAGTCGATAAAGGCATTTATTGTCACTAGAAAGTATATCGAAAATAGATTTAGGCGTAGAAAATAAAATGTAAATGTCAATAGAAAAGGTTCTGCCACTTTGTCACTGCGATTCGTACTCAAAGAAACTCCAAGTATTCTCTGAACAATTTCTGAACCTAGATGCATTTAACATTTAAAAACTGCATAGTCGTGTATCAAGAGATTTATTAATGAAAAGTATCGAATTTTTTCTTAAATAAAATGTCACGTGTACATAGAACCGCCCACCTTTTTCTGATTTCTTGCCTTCAAACAACACGGCCCTTTTCCACATGATTTTGCACCGGACTTGGATGATGGTCGTGGAGGTGCTGCAGAGGACGGATGTTTCTTCATTTTCGTCTCGATCACAATATTTTTCGGCACGAGAATTTTCTCCCAAGGAATCTCAATGTCATCCGGTTCACATGATTCCTCTTTGGGTGGTGGTCCTATGAACAATGGTCTTTCAAGAGCAAGATCGCTCCACGGTATTTCCAAAGTCGAGTCGCATGTTGCTGGATCTTTCAAATGCGATTGAATAGTATCCGTCACAAGTAAATCATCCCAAGGTAAATTCATGATACCAGTTGATTCCTTTTTCTCAACAATCCCTTCACCCGCCGTGCCATTTGCCGAGGAATCCTGTGCAAGTTGATTCAACGATACTTTGACACGTATTTTCATACCGGCAGCTGGTAGAGCTATGTCCTTCCAAGGTAATTCAATTTTGGAATCACACGGTATTGATATTTCTGAAAATTCTTTACGTAGATGCTGCATATATGGCTCGTGCCAGACTTCCTCTTCCGGATTGAACACTAATGTTTGCCTTTTCCTTTTACACTTGTCCCAACCTGCTTTGGCCTCTACTTTTTCTCTTTGTTGTTTAATACAGCAGCATCGTCCGGGGATTCCTCTGCTGTTCATCATGACGAATATTTTTGTGGTGTTCTTAGAATCGTGACTCTTCGAACCGAAGCCGTTACTCTTTGATATTTTTTTTCTTTTTCGTACCTAATAATTTTGCAACATGTTCATGTAACCTGACATCATGCCGGCTGGAGATCTTTTGTTTTCATGAGATTTGTTAGATATATTTCATACGAGGAATCCAAAAGAACGCCGACGTCAACGTTTAAATGTGAACAATCCTCGTAATCGATCCGTGCTAGTTCTCGTTTGAGTAGAGCTCCGAAGCACATAACAGCGTATGTAACGTGGATGAATTTGAAAGCCGGTTGTGTCAGAACGAGTTGCGACTCTTTGAACCGCTACATCTGTTGGCGGAGAATGGTATGACGTTAAAAATCCGCCAATTGCCGATAAAAGGAAATCCGTGGAGTCTCCAACGTGAGTTCGAGTTCAAGAGCGGAACAGAAGACGGTTTAATTCAATTGGGACTGATCGTAGTGACAAAAGAAATTTATAAGAGAAAGTGTTACGTAATTTTAAAATATACAGCGCAGCTTAGTATATCGAGAGGACGACGAGAAAAGTGTACGCGAATGGACACTTGAGCAACGTAGTGGGACGACGTTTAGAAGGCAGCCATCTTGCTATCCCTAATCAAAGATCTTTGGCTAGCGGGTTTCGTTGTCTGGTTTTCAGCCAGTTAATATCAACACACAGTCCATCAAATGGCTTTAAAACGAATTAACAAGGTACGTCAACGATTCGCAGTGTTTATACGGCATAAAAGTGGCCGGGTTTCGGTGTGGTGTGTGTCAAATCCGGTTGAACGCCCTTAACGATTTTGCAGTGAAGCAATGTGAGCCAGCATTGAAAATCATGTTGGCTTTTACCCCTTTTTTTGCATTCCCCAACCGTGCTCTGGTTTTCTTGCAATCGCATTTCTCACATTATAGAGACTTTCGTTTACAATCGAGGGTCTCTTTGTGCTTGTGAACATCGCCGAGGTGACAGTGAAAATCGGAAAAATTTCGAGTGGCTGGCCAATAAATAGCCGGAAGTAACGTAAAACCGTGCGTTATATATATATATATATATATCTATGTATATATATATATATGTATGTATGCACATACGGGGCCATAGATAGTTTGGATATCGTAGAAAACCAATTTTATTAGACGGCTACCAAGCCTTTGTAGGAGCCTACCACGCTGGACTTTCCGGTGCTATACATCCACCTCGAATCTTTATGATAAACTCACCGCGAGTCTGTACTAGGTGTTAGTAGGTCGGCATGAGTCATTTACTTTAGTGCCTTTGTACATAGTTATATACCATTGGTTTGCATTGTCATCCATTTCAATGTTTTGCTTAAATTGAACTTCCAGAGTGCTTGCTTCTTACAATCTATCCACGTACAATCCTTGGAGTCTGTTCGCATCTATGATACACACTACTGGTATAATTTGTAACTAATATATAAAGTATGCATTTTGAGTTAACCAAAAATCTTTGTATCCTTTATATTTATTGAAATAAAATATTTAGCATCCGATACTAACAGTAGCTGCGTATAAAGGTTTACCAAAGAATTTTAAAAGACACTGATATCTTTACATTACGCAAGATGTCATAGATAATACATGCGCATGCTGTAAATAGTATATATCACAGAAGAAAAATTCTTTACTTAAAATATCTACTATCCCAAGTATTTGTCTAAATTACTTTACTATGGTAATACAGAGTTGGTTGATACATGATGTATTTCAAAGAAAGTTCTATTCAACAGAAAACACTATACATTGGCTGAGACATACATACTCATAAGTTAAATACTAACATGGTTGTATATGCACACTTGATCTTTTCTATCTATATGCTTGTAAATATTCTTATCAGAAAGATTATTGACTGAAACTTTTAGTGCAATGATTTTTCCTTACCCATTATGATATTATAGTAATGGTAATATATGAATATTTGTCAGAGATATTTATTAGATTTATATAAAGTGTACAACATTATGAACCAAAAGGCTCAATTATAGGTATGGGCTTATAATATAAAAGCAAGTTTTTCCTATAACAGATTGTTATAGGAATAATCAGTCCATTATATAAAGATTCTCTTTACCACTGCAATTGAATATAGAAGAACATTTTTTTGTTACTGTGTTTCGTCTCACAATGTTTCATTTTATTTACTTTACTATTACAGGAACTTCAGGATCTTGGAAGGGATCCACCTGCACAATGCTCTGCTGGTCCTGTAGGAGATGATTGTAAGTTTTCATGTTGTACGGTTACAGTCACCAGTTATCTTAAACATTTTTTAAAATTTTGTCCATAATATTTGAGTTATCCAACAACATTCAGTCGTATACATAATATCGAAAGTCACAAATGCACACGTCAGCAAAATGTGTATGCTTCGTAAGGAAGGACATACTAAAGGACGGCAAGAGAGAGCCAATAGCTTAATTAACATCTTTTTGACGTATCCCTAGTAACTTTAAAATTAGATGCATACCTCACATTCCAAAAATAATACACTACAAAAAGACGTGCTTATGATCATATAGCCACCCTAAAGAAAGTTACTTTATCTACACAATCTGAGCACTGTCTGTCTGTGGTCGTGTGATATGTTTTATGTTTTAATTCGATTGCTAATAGCTAGACTCTTTTTTCGAAAAAGAATTTACCAGCGTTAATATAGATTCTATAAATAGGGCGGCAGGGTCCATGTGGCTGTATACTCCCACTACACGTCGTGTAAAATACATCTTCTTCTTTCTTATTCAAACTCTTTCCACGTGTAATGACTGCTAATCAATTATTAGTTTGAATTTACCGTCATATCATTGTCTTCTGTCTTCACACTCATAAGTAGCTCGTTAGACATTAAAGGATCTTCTTTCGTAATTTAATTTAGATAATCATTTAATAATCAATTAAGTAAAATAAATACTCAGTGGATTAGAATAACACACTTTGGCAAGGACAGGCTATTTATACTTGCAATAGTAGATGATTATTGTTAACCTTGAGTCATCGTTTGTCTTAATATTTCATTAAAATATCATCAATCGATTATCAGAGTGAACCCATTCAACCTAGAAACACGGTATTCCGCGCATGGCTTTGTACGAGGAACACTCGATTGATCTCCTTCCTTTTTTCCTGTGTACTGTAAAGAAAAAGAGTACATCACCGGTAATGACGCATGATAGTAAATTGCGTGATAATTAATGACTTTCACTTTGAGAGCGCCGCATTACGCAATAAAAGTAACAAATTACGGAACATTAAAAACTGCCTCCTAACCTTGAAGTATTTCTAATGAGACATCTTAGTTTTGCGAATGTTCGGGATACATTGTATAATGATCCAATTGTCCTCGACTTGTGGCTCTCCTTAACACATTTATATTGTTTCAGTATTCCACTGGCAGGCCACTATTATGGGACCAGTAAGTGATATATTTTATTTGTTCAATACCTATATTCTTATCTAATCCAATTACCCTTGGCGCGTGGTAAATTTGCTAAAAAGATGGTAAACACTGGGCAGTCGTCAATTCATTTGCACGTGGGGCGTTGGTGCAATAATTTCGAAGAAATGCTTCGAGAGGCTAGACGTTTTTACAATGTTGAATCAAGAAGGGAATAAAAACTCGTATAACATTATTTTTTTTTCAGCCTGACAGCCCCTACCAGGGAGGAGTATTTTTCTTAACAATTCACTTCCCAACAGACTATCCATTCAAACCCCCTAAGGTATGATAAGACAGATTCCTTGCACAATATGGAAAACAATCAAGTGAAATATTTACGCAAAAATTTAATGCCCGCAGGTTGCTTTCACGACCAGAATCTATCACCCTAATATTAACAGTAATGGAAGTATTTGTTTGGATATACTGAGATCGCAATGGTCTCCAGCACTCACTATTTCAAAGGGTATGTACAGAAATACAACACTTATTATCAGAACTGTGATATATTATACCGGGGCTTCTGGACTGGCAGCCTACACTGTGCAGTGACAATGCTAGAAAACACACATCAGGCTGTACAGAGAAAGGCAGGAAGATAGTTTCAATATCGACCACAGGCTTGAGTTTACCGTATCAAAGAATACACGGAGGAAAAAAATATGGCGGTCGCTCTATAGAGTCGTTATAATATATAGAAGTATGTTGGGAGGGTGATGGTAGAGCGTAGAATGGAAAGGAGGGGGCTGGTCAATATTTTATATAGTCAGTCTAAAAATATGTGGCGATTAACGAATTAACGATTAACATTCAAAGGAAACGATAATTAGTATGGCGTGTCGTCGTGAATGATTTCAGTGTTACTGTCAATATGCTCTCTGCTGTGCGATCCGAATCCAGATGACCCTCTGGTGCCAGAGATAGCAAGGATATACAAAACTGACAGGGAGAAGTACAACGAATTGGCACGCGAATGGACGCGCAAGTATGCCATGTGATGCGCCAATCTCCGTTGACCTCAACATCCAAACGCCACCTCTATCAGCAAGCAACCCCAGCCTAATGCCACTTACCGATCAGCACCGATTCAATCTAGCTACGGCTTGTCCGATCTTAAAGTTACGCCGCGACTCAGGCCCGCAGAACACTCAGGCCAGCCGTGATCAATCTGATGTTCCCTCTGATCTGGGTAGCCTGCGAATTTTAAGACGACGCCACGATGGCAATTGAGGCAATTTCAAAGGTGGTCACACAACAATATATATATATGAATCAAGAAAAAAAACATGTCCGCTTTGATTTTCATAAATAAAATGAAATTAAAATATAGGAGAGTGAAAGTAGGATTTGTATTTGAACTTAATAGTTTAATTTCTAATGATTGTGCTTATAATAATGTAATATTGTATACCTACTTTCTCAGTAAAAAAAAAAAAGGAAAAGAAATGGAACCTCGAACTGACAACACACCGATTGTTAGTTTTAAACGTAACCGAGCGAGTTTTGCCCGTCCCATATGTGGGTCCGATGCGGTCACTTTTTTTGTAAGACTGGGCTCTATATAAATACTACTGAAACTATACCTATACATTTTGTTTTGATTATTAAACAACGACAAACAAGCAAACAGAAAGAATCACCTTATACTACTGCTACTACTATTAGAGTACTACCGCTATTACTACTATTATACTATTACTATTATTACTATTTGCCCGAACAAATTCTACGAGTAACTCAAAATTAGCCGTCTGTGACTTGATTCGTCGTCGGTGTGGAGTTATTTAAATTTATCATTTCAATGTCTTAATGGTTGCACGGCAAATACGGGACTATGGACACTTGCGGAGATGGCAGTATAACGATTGTAGCGTGCGTAAGGGAACGAGGGGACAGTAGTACTACTTTAAAATTAAAATAATTCGAACTGAACGCTCTCGTACGTGTACTCGAAAGCGTCTCTACCATCTAAGTATGCTATGTAATTTATAATATCTCTCATGCCGCCGGGACGCCACTTTGTGACGTCTACTTTGAAATTCTCTTGATATATTTCTGTCTTCGTGGTCCAACGTCATATCCGATTATGAATGAATATACTAATGATCTCGTGACGTCAGTAGATCACGTCCACTGTTATTAATCATTATCGTGTTGTTTGTAGACAAACGACCGACGATTTCTTCGTTGACCATATGAAATATTGTCTTGAGAATTTTGAAATTTGCTGAGTCTGTATGTTATAGCGTAGAGAAACGCGGTTTACGCGGCGCAGAGTGGACGGCAATATTTGGAACGAGGCGTGCGTCGCCACGCTACGTTTAGGCGAAATGTAAGAGCATGCGATGGGAATAAAAAGAATGATAACGATGATCCAGGACAAGTTTAAACGAAGGGATCGAAGAGATGGAAAAATACGTGAAACTTAAAAAAAAAAAAAGTAAAATTATTATCTTCTTTGCGACGATACCTCGATGTACTACCAATGTTATTTGCGGCGTGCCTTTGCGAGTCAACAATTTGCCGGTCCTCCATTTTTAACGTTCACATTATTCACGTTCCTTTTACTATTCTCTTCTTCTGGCTTATCCGAAACTTCTCTCATCTCTTATAGGCGGATCCTCCAGTTTTACTTTTCCTGCCCCTTTGTCTCTTCTTACTCGCTCCTTCTTTCCCTCCTTTTCTTTTTTTTTATTGTTTAGTTTTTTTTTTTGTCTTGAAAAGTACCCCTTTCATCCACAATATAACGAAGTATTTATGGTATGTAAACGTCGCAGGTTTTCCGCAACAGGCAACAAGACACGTAGATTAAAATAGGAATTATAATTTTAATTATTGTCAAATATTCTCAACATTGTATTTTACAATATATTGTGGTTGTAAAGGATCATGAACGGGTTCTTGACTTATTTACGATGAAACCTGTCACATGGCCGTTACTCGTTTTATATAGAGAACGACAGGACGTGTTCGCCTCAATTCCTCGAATGCTCAACTTTCGCTCCCAGTTCAATTGCACCATTATAAATGCACTCGAACGCACCTCTTCGCACTCGAAGAACCGCGTAGCGCTCCTTTAGCCACTTAATTATTAATAATGGTTAGCAAGGACTATGGCATCCCTGGTTAATTAGATTGTATACATATAAAACAAGTATCAATAACCGTTGATATCTACATATATATACTGATCCTGACGAAGAACCAAAAAATAAATGCAAGTACCAAGGGACATAAGAATCCTGTAATTATTATCATTGCCAACGATGCTACAACAGCAACGCTCTTTCGTAAAGTATGTGTACATTTTAGCGTTAACCCTTTATAATGAATAAAGATTCCGTATCAAGACCTTCTTTTTTGTCTTTCTTTCGTCTTTCCTATCTCTTTCCATCCTATCGATCCCAACTTTCTCCACGCTCAACGAATTTCTTACATAATCCATCAATTCGACCGGAAATGCAAAATAATGTCTTCGAGAATCACAGTCTCTCATTGGTTCTCAATTCGAACGTTGCTTCTTCTTCGCTCGTGCTCTTTCTCAAGCGTATAGCTAAGGCCAACGGACTCGGTGCCTCGGACGTTCTTGGGCTGTTGTGTGAGAGTCGTGACGCAGTGCAGTGGCCCCTTCCAAAGTCAGTGTGCACGAATCAGATTCTTGCTGGACATCCCGCTTACAAGAAAACCTCTTTATGCTGTCCACTCCAATCACATCGGTCTCGTGCTTCATCGAATGTTGCGGCTTAGGTGACTTTCAGTTGTAGTCGCGACTTTGAAACGTTCCTTAGTTTGGTTCAATTGTTGGCGCCCCATTTGGATGTCTGCCACGTGACATGTGGACTGGATAGGAGACACTTGGACCCGCGAGAATAACGCTTTGCGTGGGACAATACAAATTGTATTATATTAAGTGTTTTTACGAGGTACGTATATCGAAGGCAACGGTACTATTGCTTTGTAATTAATTCTGTTTTGGATCACTCCCGCTAGACGTGGTTCAAGACGTAACTATGGAACTTTCCGAGTGGCTGTTGTGACGTTGGAATTTTAAATGGAATTGGAATATTTGACTTTAGCGTTGACGCTAAGTGTAAGGTGGCTTTGAATAATAAGACAATAGATTCTTGTATCTATTTATTCTTCGTGTGATTCGTACAGGCTTGTCACGTCGAGAATGGCTTCCTGTCAAAATTCGGAACTTTTCAGTGGTTAACCTCAAAAGTTTTAATCGTTATTGGTCAGACCATTCGAGATAATCTGTGCTTGACTCGTACTTTCTAATTACTTGTAATCAGTATAATACCACAGTTTTTGAATTCTAAACAAACTTTACACCTGCGTGACAACTGGCTTTTTCATTGGTCAATGCTTTACCAATAACTGCGCAACGACGAATGACTTTGATTTCAGTATAACTTTCTCGTGGATTAGAGGCGCGAGAGATTCGCGTGGTACTTGGAGAGAGAAAGAGAGATAAAAAGAAAAAGACAGAGCGAAAAGGTTAATATCTTTCTAAAATAATAGGCAAATCTGGAACGGTCTTGATTGAACATAAAATATTATGTGATCGTAAGTGTAAGAGGGAAATACAAAAATATAATGGCACATGTCATATCCTTATTGCTGGCTGGTATAGTAACTAGCTAGAAAGTTGAAAGCACCGTGGCTATGTAATTTATGGAGGAAGATTTCCTTTTTTTCACTAATGTTTTATCATGAAATATTGTTTAATAATATTGTTACGTTATGCTCCACATTCCATCGCTCGGTTTATATCAAGCATAAGGAGCTTCTTGCTGTCCTGGGAATGGATACGTGTGGAAACACGTGCCGCAGTTCGATCGATTCGGCGCGACCACGACACTTTGCACTTGTTCATTACCAAAGTTATGTATACATTATGAAGAACAATGCAGTTATCATTCTTATTGGCACAATGGCATACGGCGTAAACCTTGTGCAACCTTTGTAGTATCATTTTCCATATTGTCTCCTGACGGATACAATTGAACGACTAATTTCAAATATCGTAAGAATTTCCCGCGTTTAACGTTTTATCTGGTTTGCTTTTAAATAATCTGCCCCTCTTTTTCTCTCTCTCTCTCTCTCTCTCTCTCTCTCTCTCACTCTCTGTTTGCTCCCAATCAATTTACATTGATTCGATTTCTATTAATCGTAGGTAACTATAAATTTGTATTAACCCATGTATGGCGTAATTACGCAATGAGAAAATTATCTTAATAGGTTATAAAAAATAACGAAAAAAAATTATTTAACATCGTACAATGTAATATGGTAATGTATGATATATTGAACCAAAGTCTGTACGTAATAATTCAGCAAATTTGCCGTATATATATATATATACATATATATTCGATTAATTGAATTTTATTGTTCTTTTATTACATATAAGTACTTTTTGATAAACAGATCCCGCTGCTCCAATGATGAAATTATTGGCTGGAGTCGAGGAGGTGAGCGACGAAAATTTGAAGAATTCGGATGATCGTCACGCCCGTAACAATAAGTCCCACGAGAAACAAAACACTCAGTTAATACACGAAGCTGCAAAATCACTGGTAACAAAGGTACGTTTGGCAATCTTTGTATAATTAAAAATTCCAATGACATTTTAACAAATTTAATCAAAACCAATTTTAATTCTCAGTCTGATATATTCGATTACATGCCATAGTTTCTTTACAACAATAATAATAATAATAATTTGTACAAAAATTGTATTCAACAAAATGAGATCCTTTCTCTTCATTTAACGTTTTCTTCTCTTTGAATAGTCACTTTCTAAATTACTCTGAACATCACTTACAATTTAGGTATCTCATTGCCATCGTCCATCTTATCTTTCCTCTCTTTTTTTCTATATTATCTTTGTCCAAAACATTCTTACTCCATCGACTGCCCACGAGGTCAATTAGGCTGGTATTCATGGTCAGTATTAAGATATTTTTTTTACATTCAAAATAAAATTTCACCAAAGATAAAAGAAAGAAAGTGAACATTTACCTAGAGAAACCTGAGGCTATCGAATCAAGAGTCGCAGATGAAAAGCAGGTCCCGTTCTCGACCTACTTACCTATATCCAATGACCAGCCGTCCTGAGTAAGACATTTCTTCTCTTATTTCGCTATCATCTACCAGAACATCATTGAGGTCGTTTCCTGAACGATACACGACTCTGGGAAGAAATCCTTATCATCGGAAACTCATGACAAGTATTGATTAGACTAAACTCTTAAACGAGTCTCCTCTATCACGTATCGTAATTAAACTGAAGAATCATTTTTCAAATGATACGAAAATGTCACACGAAACGTGAATTAGCATATTGACGCATCAGGAGTAGTATCAACTAAGATTCTTGATACAATCTGTACTTCATTATACAGTGCCAATCATAGCAGCAACGAATCTACCTCGTTTCCCTACTTTTCTTCTTAACACGATTCTGATACTCATGGATGGATAATGACGAATTAACATATTCTTATCTCTTGTATGACATTGGATTTTGACCTTTTTATTGATTGGAAAAACGCATGATTAATTTTATCACTTTTTTCTGTGCATCAGCTGAAATAATTGCTGTTCTGTCCTTTTTTTTCCTCTTCGCTGTCCACCTCGCTCGCTCTATCTTTTTTCTCTTGGGCCACGTCACAGAATTCCTAGTTTGCCATGGACAAACTTACAGTCGAGCTGTTTTAGACGTCGATCGTGTCAAAGAGTAAAAAGAGCACTGGCCTACTTATGGCCAGAGAAATCCAATAGCATCGTGACCTTGATAAAGACCATCAAGAGAAGCAGCAAGACGCTCGTAGCTATAGATCCGCCATGAACTGTGTAAAAAGTGCAAGGAAACAATTTTTAGATATACAATATTACTATTGAAAACTATTAGTTATCGTCGTATTATTTTTCAACAAAGATAACTGATATATTTATAATAAATTATATTCCTAAATCTAAAGACACATCAAATTTGTCAATATTTAATTGTAACTTTATGACTGATATTTTCTATGCGACTAGGCTCTGTGAATAAATGAAATTTTTTACTTTCAGACAAAGCATGAGGAATCTGAGGATCTTGCGGATTCGCCAATACATGGCAAAGTGACGCCCGAGGAGGAGGAACAAATGCGGCAGTTACTTCCTTTCGAAAAGGCACCGGTGTATCTGCAATTCAATCCCTTTATTCTACATGGATATAGGGGATATCTAACCACTAAATTATGTTTAGAAAGGTCTGTTTATTTGAAAAAAAAAATAATCATACTTAATACCTCGAATTTGCTCAGACTTATTGCACGGAAAAATTCAGTGACATAACTGTACATTTTATGTTGTTATTTTTCTTATCAAGAAAGAAACAGTCTTACGTTTCCTAACACGTGTCGTTTGCTTGCAGCATATTCTGGTGGACGAATGAAACTATCAACATATGGAGTCACATATTTGGATGGATGCTCTTCCTGGGACTCACGTTGTACGATCTCTGTTTGTTAAACATTCACGCGCCTTTTGGCGATAAGCTCATCGTTGCGTTGCTGCTTATTTGTTTTCAGGTAAAGCGTCACACATGTACCCAATTCCGTCTTGGTAAATATAAGGGATTAATACACGAATCAAGTATCAGTCAGTGCTGTTAAGTAGATTAGATTAGATTCAAGTGCGTCCACAGGTTTACAGTTTTTTTTTAATACCAAATTTTGAATAGCTTCGACAATAAGATATCCAATCTGCTTACTTGTGTAATGATAAATAACCGTACAGGCATCATGAGTCAACAGAGGAGATAGAAAGAGAATTTTAGAAAGAAAAAAAAATGTTGAGCACTTGATCAGTTTTTGTTTCTTATTCCAGGCATGCATGATCCTATCTTCTATGTACCACACGTTCTCGTGTCGCAGTGAAAAGGATTACTGGTGCTTTTTGTCCTTCGACCTTTTTGGCATCGCGCTCAGTCTCCTGGCAATTTATATGTCAGGTGTTTACTATGCCTTCTGGTGTCACAAAGTGAGTGTCGGTATGTGATATGAATGAGTGGGGATTACTTTTAACAAATTTATTTAATGCACTTTCGTACAAATTTTCATAGGATTTACAACAGTTCTATCTGATAACTGTACTGCTGATATTCGTCATAGCTATGCTACTGCAAGTACCAAGGTTCAATGTTAATGGTAATGTTAAATTAATTGTATTTGTCGCCTGGGCGGCTTATGGGGTATTGCCAACGTTACATTGGTGCATCGCCATGGGCGGTATGGAAAATCCTATGGTCAGGATGCTGTTGCCGAGGGTACTCGGCATGTACGTTATTAGTGGCGGTGCTTTTCTCATATACCTGAGTAAAGTGCCTGAACGCTTTTTCCCAGGTACGAATGGGTCATAAGAATATAGAGTAAATTTTATTCTGATATTTGTTTAAACAAATTTTTTTTATTAAAGGTTGGGTCGATTATGTGGGGTCTTCGCATCAATGGTGGCATGCACTTGTTGTCTTAGCTCTTTATTATTGGCACAATACCGGTATGCTCTATGTCGAGTACAGACTGAACCATGGATGTCCTACCAATATGAGGTTATGACATGAGGAGTCTGACGACCAATCAGGTAATTTTTATTAAAACATGAAAATATGAAAGTTTGTTTTACACTGGTTTTTGAAAGTTTTTGACTTACCGGGCATTGTTTTAGCTCCTTTTTTTGCTATGGAATGTGCCTGTGCGATGGAGCTAGGTATTTGGCCGTCATGGTGGTATCAGGAATTACCATTTTATGCTACGAAGCATATAGCCACGTGTGTAATGGAGAATCCTCTCTGGGTTTATGTGAGGCGGAGAAGATTGTGATACGATGTTGTAGCAAGTAGGTCTTATGGGAAAATTTAACGTGGAGGAGTAAGCGAAAATTACTCACCTGTATTAAGTGAAACGAATCACTCAGGCTTGCAGTTTTCAAATCTCGATACCTAATCGATAATATACGATTGGTATAATTTTAAAAATTTAATTTTACTTTTAGAAAATATTGTCCTTCCGCGAAGTGTTTATGGTAATTAATGTGCGGTTACTACGTAGGATAATTTTTTCTTTTGCAAAATCTCTCCATTAAGTGAGAATTGATTGTAAATTATCTGCCTTCTTTATTTAATTAGTTTATGAACGGTATTTATTGAAATGTCCAAATTATGTGCAAAAACAATGTTCCGAACAATGTGTAGTGTTATTGTTGAACACTGTTCAGTAAAATATATATTTATATAGAAAGAAATTCCGAGGTATCATGATGAAATCTACTTTACCGATTGCTGCTGTATTATCAATGGTCATCGTGCTGGAAATAATCTGTGGTAAAATGCTTCAGTCTCTTGAGATGTTAGATGGCGACACAATATACGTTTTAACGACGATGGTTACTACACGTACAACTGCGAAAAAAAATTACAAGGCCAAAGTCAATGTGCCAGAAATGTCACCAGTTAATCTTTGAAGATACTGCTACCTAAAAAAGAAATTGTAGGAAAGAAAATAAAGTGGTTCATAGAACGCGGTATTATATTAAGATTTGCGTATGCGCTCGTTTCCATAAATATAAAAAAAATTTCCAAAATTAGTCAAAAGTTCCATTTCAATTAGTTAAACTGTGAAAGAATTAGAGTTACCATTCCACAAATCCATTTACTCAGATTCATTCAACTTATATTATTAATTATCAAGTGTTAAGGTACTGTTTATTAACGATTCTTACGTGCTACAGAAAGATTACAGTTAACTAAGGACTACGCCATTGCATCAGTGGCAGGGAAACTTAAGTAAACTGGCGCGTGTCTTCTAGAAGAGGGTCAAAAGGATTTCAAAAGTGAGAAAGTGGTCGCCTCCCCCTCTGAACACTGTAATAGTATCGTCGCCTCTAGTACTCAATGAAACTCACACCTTCCCAGCTAATAATCATCTCCATATAAAAGTAAAGATATCAACTAATCCATTCATCATTTCATTAATAAGCAAGGTAAACGAGAAACATTAAAATCCCTAACAACATATCATAACGCTAAACTAATTTTTTCCATTGCAGATATCCACCATTATCATTATAATTATTATAGTACTAAAAATAATTAGGCACATCCTTTATCGTTCAATAGTAGCATAAAGGATAAACATCTGCTCTCGTAAAGATCCTATTTCCAAGGGTTTGACTATCACTTTCCCAAGATATAAGACGATGGCGTTTAACCGAGCGGCGATTCTTTATCCGTAAAAGCGAGCAGGGCGGAAGAATTTACGTAGCACTTAATCCCGCCGCTTAGAGGCCTCGGTAATATCACCCTACTTCACATTCTTAGCTACTTCTTCCTCGCCATCTACCGGGAACGTAAAGCACTTACTGGTACCGTTGCTCCAGTGTTCAGGTTCCTCCCTTCTTCTGGGCGCCACTCATCATCCCAAGCCTAGTTCTTCGCGTGATTCAAGTAATTTGTTGGAGGAGAGTACATCTTTCTCGATCAAACAGTCTCTTAAGGGTGAGACATTATCGTGGCAAATTTCGTGACTAAACCTATAACGAGATAATCCATATTAAGGGATTCTTAAAAAAATATGTTAAAATAAAATATGAACACTGATACAGAGTTAGCTTAAATACTTAGATATGTAGACTAACTGAATTACCTTATGGTTTTTATTATTATTTCACTGTGTACAGTGGTTGTAATCGATGTCCCTAAGAACAGATTCTTTTTATCTTTCATCTGTTGGTGATAATATTTTGTTGTTTAACAAAATATTTGCTAATCATTTTTGTCGTGGATGCTGACGAAGCTTGGGGTCTTTTCTCGGCGTCACGTTACTCTGACATTCAAAGCAAGAAGATGAACCAGGGTAACTGGACTGACTTGAAATAGATGACATGAAACAAAGGGCAAGAAGATCAGATGAGTCGAGACGAAATGCGATCAGATGAGATGAGATGGTAGCGCGTGCGCACAGTAACTCAATAAACATCTGGAGGAGCCTGCGTAATCCCTGGACCGCGCTCTGGATTACCGCTGCTACTTTCCTTTATTTTCCGGATGCGACAACCGCTCCACCCCTCTTGCCGCTTTTCATTCCACGGCCAGTCCGAGGGTTGGATGGAATTTGTCACCCTCTAGGTAAGAGTTCCACTTCCGTTTCTGGGTCTGCTAGATTCCTTCCAGAAATATTCCTTGAATACATTTTTGTCACGTACATACATATCTATCTCCAACAAGAGACTTAATATAGCCTGGCGTCATTTTAAATTAGATGGTATGGAATCCAAACAAATTCTAATCTCTCGTTACACATGTAATCCCATGAAAACTAAAAATTGACTTAAAAAACCTCCAACAAATATTAGTCCCTGCAAACATTAATTCGAGTATCGATACATCCTAACCTCAAATCACCACTCCGCCGAAATTCACAACAGGCTAATGGACAGTGATGCCAACAGTATATCCCAACTCTTGGTACGAAACAA
The DNA here is from genome assembly GCA_030142375.1 of Calameuta pallipes. Classification (NCBI taxonomy): domain Eukaryota; kingdom Metazoa; phylum Arthropoda; class Insecta; order Hymenoptera; family Cephidae; genus Calameuta; species Calameuta pallipes. The sequence continues at coordinate 1,987,804 of JARQSW010000427.1, forward strand.
CCTGGATTAACATCAGCGAGTAAACATTTGTTCGCAGCCGACTAATATTTGGCAGTGCAGTCGCGCGAGCCGCCATTACGGGATCACGTTGGAATTTTAGGCATGACATGTCGTGCGTGCCCACGAGATATAAAGCGAGATAAAAAAAAGACAGGTTATCTCGGAACGTACGAATAGAAAGGAAGCACCAGAAAGACAAGTAAAAGTATCTCTGCGAAGGGCATAACAGAGAAAAATAAGACAGAGAATAGCACGCGTATTCAGCACAGCGTCGACCGTTACGATCAGGCCGTACGTTGTAACTTCGCAGTTTACCAGCTCGGTCGGCATTACCGTGCGCTCTGTAAAATGCCAAGTCACAGTGGTGCCAACGGAGCGCCATAGAATGTACCGATAGATCTGACTGCCTGGCGTTCAGACATTGTCACGTTGTGTCGAAGTGCTACGTAAACATACAAGCTGCTCTAATTGAAACGGGAGACAAATGGAATATCACGTGTTGTTTTATTCTGGCTCTGTATGGCCCGTCGCTGTACGCCACCGGAGATATACATACGTATCGGCCTATCTCCATAATAATCTCATATCGTGTGCGCCCCCTTATCGCCAAGTAAACAACCCTCTCGACGAGACCGCGTGCCCGCGTTCTACTCAAGATTTATCTCCTTGTTATATGTGTCCTTTGGAATGATGCCTAGATGGACCTTGCTCGTATGCTGATCACCGAAATTCTTCTGTAGGCGCCGCTTGAACGTACGTTTCAGACAGTACCAAGAGATGAGATGGGTAACAAGAAATTGTAGGTAGAGTCGTTGAATTATATTTGAATAAAATTTTCACTGTTATCTCTAGGATTCTAGGGTAATAATCGTGATCAGCCGGAGTGACGTGAAATGGAAGGAGAGTGAAGAAAGGAGGAGCAGGAGAAAAAAAATGAGCGAGTAGGATGTCTCGAGGATGAGAGGTGAGCGGGAACCTTCATACCTCGTTACGTTTCAGCCCCCGTCGGTGCCTCCCTAACGACAGGCACTCACTCTTTACTTAATTGTGGAAATCCGGGCGAGGCGAAGTACCGTAAGGCAGATGGGGTTGGTCTTCTTGGTACTGCGAGGGGGTCGGATGAGGAGCAGGAAGGCAGGTTGGTTAGCACTCCCCTTCTCACTATTCTAGCTGCTCTGCGTTGAAGCTTCGCATCAGCTACCTTCCCACCTCCCTTGGTACCTCTTGAACCTCTCCCGAAGCCTGAACCCCGAAGCAACCCTTCCCTTTACTCTGCTCTTGGTTTCCGGAGAATTAGACGTAGAACGCGAGCTCTCCTCTCTTATTCTCTTTCAGGCTACTCCGCTTGGCGTTACTCTATGCGGAGCCTCCATTAAATTCATTAGGCCATTAGTGGCTGCAACCCTCCAAGATGGCTCCCGTCGCTTGGCAACCGGGATGGTGGGCGAACGGGTGGGTCTTGGCGTGTAATTAGATTCAACGAGCGAGAAGGGAACGAGGTAGAAGCTGGAAGGTGGGCTAGGAGGGTAACTTGGTTGAAGGTTGGAGAGGGTCCCTGGGCTCTTACTGGTGACGCTATCCCAACCTACTACGGCCTCATCTAACCATCCAGACATTCCAACGATATACTCGGACAAACCAGGCAACTGCGCTATTCCTATATCTAGTAGAGAGTGGATTTCACTATCTTGCCTTTCAGATAACTCTGCGTCACTCTTATCCTCTTTGAAGCTCCTCGGCTAACCACAGCAAGGAAGTCGATGTAAACTAATATACATGATCGTACGCTATCTCAAAGGTAATTGGCCTAGACGACATGGTCACATCCATAAATTAACCTACCGTATACTACTGTAAGTGAAACATTGATATTACAAAATTTCAATCTCCTCAGTTTTACGTTACTAAGTCCCTGATAGATTTATCCTATTTTCAGCGAAAAACCATGATCCTCCAAGCAAGCCAACTGTCACGAGCATGTGAACGTGGAATTGGTACGGCAAGAAAGGAAAGAACCCGGCACGACGCGTGACACGCACGCGTACCAACGCGTGAATACGAGTGGTTCTTCGGGGGTGGCGCGCCACGAGGATTCTTAAAATATTCCAAGAGCGTCTAAATCAAGGAGGCTTAGGTGCCGTCGTGCGAGCAGGGATTACCTCTACCTTACTTCAAAGCGCCCTGCAGGTGCAGCCTCTCTGTTTTGAGTACTCCTCTCTGACAGAACGTTGAATCATGCGTCAGTTGCCATTGCCAGGCGTTAACGGCATCGTTGCCGTTACAAAAAAAGAAAAGGAAAAGACATTCTGTACGTCTACTTTCAATTTCGTTTCATTTTCATCCAGAATATCAAATAGCTTCGCTACTTGTTTTACTCGCATGCCATTAAAACCGCCTGCAGCGTACCAATAATCTCCATAGTGCATAACAAATTGCCAAAACGATTACGAACCGTGCTAATGATAATCGTATGTTTTACAGAGCCCGGAATCGCCAGATCTAAATCGCACATGGTCCGCACGTTGTTTTAAATACGAGAAACGTTACACAACCACGTATTACAATCTGTACACAAAAGCGCGTTACGATTTATATTCATTTCGCTAGAGTGGCCGCAGATAAAGCCCACGTTATTTTCCCTCTGAATCTACACGTACGTTACGGCCATCGCCATATGGCTACCAACACTCCATTTTCACAGTACAAAACATTCCATTATTATCTCCACCTACTCAAATCGATACGATTAATAGAAAATGCATTTTTCTATCACAAACGGCAACGTATGCTTAAGAACATAACGTTACGTGGCAAAATCCACCTACCACTATCACTATGTGGAATTCCTTTTTTCAGGATCCCTGCACGTACGTAACCTATCTGCTCTATAAATGGCGACTGTGGCTAAATGGCAGGACGTTTACCAGGCGAATCTTCTGGTAGAGAAAAGTTCCGTAAAGAGGCGACCGCGAAATTAAGTGAGTGGCTGGCTGCCTGGCGTCGTCGAAGGAATCTCAAGGAAGTCCTTAGGGAGTTGGTGAGGCAAAAGCAGGAGTAGAAGGAGTAGAGGGAGAGAGAAAGAAGAGGAGAAGGGATAGCGATTTCCTGTGGAATTTTCAGCAAACGAACTCGAGCAAGAATTCTCCCAATTCTCCAAGGCAAACCCAAAGGGGCCTAAGCCCTCAATTTCACTAGAGTAAAAGCACAAGCGAGAGCGTGATAAAATGGCTTCTTATTCTCGCGTTTATATTCAATCCCGGACGACTTCGTAGCCACAAAGGGTGGTTGGGAGGGGCTCCATTTGAAACACGTTAGTCGATGCCGTATACGAGGTTCAGAGAGACAGTGGAACAGGGAACGTGAAATCGCAGTGATGCATTATGTAGTACCTTCTCTGATCCTTATATGCATCTATGCATGGGGCTTGATGCATACCAACTTTATGGATGCTGCGAAGGAACACGTATGTATAATGCGAAGTACTAATGCGACTGTCTAACGTATATATTTATATATGATATAATATTGCTAATATTAATTGTATATATTTATATGAGCTGCAGAGACAATTAGATTTCGTACTTGTTTTTCTTAATACACCCTGTATAGTATCGTATTAGTATTGCTGTTGAGATACAACTATTGACAATTATCACCTACAATGGTTTTGATATGGCTGTATTTCGTGTATGGTATTGGTAGACGATATTTTTAAGATTTATTGTGCGAAAATCCAGGGTAAACCGTCGATAACGGGGTTGGCGAATGCTGGACTGTGCGGTGCATAAGGGTGCTTGCCGCGAGGCCAGTCGTCGGGACGCTTCGTTAACTTCGAACTACTTGGCTCGCGGGAAGTAGGAAAATAGGTAAGGGAGAACAATCCTGTGATAATTAGCTATCGCGAGGAAAGGCGAGTTCAAGAGGATTTCGCGTTTCTGTTTTCTGTCTCTGTACGTGCACTGTGGATGTTGCATAACCCCAGAATGCACTCTCGCTGATTACCATTTGCATAGAGAATCGAGTCGAGCCAATTGGAATAATCAACGTGGCTACCAGCAGAAGTCATACCAGTGTTACATAAAGGGCATATGGAAACGTGTTATCAGGGCAATACAATTTCGCATCGGACTAAGAGATAATCGGGATTCAAAAATTCGCCAAGACGTTATTATTGTGCAAAATATATATATATTTCTTTTAAGATAAATTGTTGCACGTAGTGTATTCAAATTTATGAACATTTTTTTTAAAGCATTACATCTTTTTCTCGTACAGGTCACAGGGTGCGCGTGCCCAATTTTCACACAGTTGGTCAATTCGCGAAACTGGCCCAAGGCAGTTTGCGTGGAAGTAAGCCGAAGACGAAGTACGGTCCGTTGGTTTGGTTTGGTTCAAACCCGAGCTCTACCGTTACGCGTACCAGCAATAAATAACACGTTGACCAAGATCCACTAGTATACAGTTGATATGGACAATAAAGTACGTATACCATGATGTGTATAATACGAGACTGGACAGTTGGCTATCCAGTCAACCAGCTGGACATTCGAACGAATATCCAGTCAGCCACTAGTGGGTAATTGAGAAAAGTTTTCTGCTTTTTTTTACCCTCGTATATTTCTGTCTAGAGACCCTTCTCTTACTAGACACATCCAAGCAACTGGATTTCGTTCGCGATCTATTTCTCTTCTCAATCGTATAGGTACTTTTCCTTATTACGATCAAACTAAGTTCTTCAATATTAAAACTTTAATATACATTTTTGACACAGGCAGTGCAGGATTCAAATAATGAAAATAATTTGTCACCAATTCCAAAAATATGAGCAAATTTTGCCATGCTTTACGTATAGGGTTATTCGGACCAACAGTTCGGTTGATACGTTTAGACTGAGTAATCTCGTATGTTTTTCTGTCCGATAGACAAAGATGGCCGCTTACGTTGAATCAAACAGCAGAGGAACGCGCGATGAAATTTTTATCTTTGATTTCAAAAACCTGCCGCTTTATGATAGATGCGCTAGTCTATCCATTCGGTCATTTACCTATCGCTGCTAAATCCATATGAATGAAATATGAATTTTTTTTAATAACATATTTTCCTCACGCACAGCTTTTCTCCCGCGATACCATGCGTTCGTTTATGGACATATTGATATATCGTGTGTTTATTTATTTTTGACTTTTTTATTCATATTTTTTATCATAGGACATTTGGATTCTCGTGTGCCTGAAATTTTTTAACAGATACAAGAGAAAGAAGCTTACGCCACTGGTCGGACGATAAGGTCTCGAAGATGTTGTCGTAGATAGGAGTCGAGCGTATCTTTATTACCCCTCACGAGCTATGTTGCTCAAGTTGATGTTAATTGCCATTTTATCTTACTGAGACATGCAATATTTCGAAAAACTAATCCGCAAGAACTTTACGGTCGTTGGGCCTGAGCGAGGAGGACGGAGGGTCGGGTGCGATGAGGTAGGCGGAGAGAGAAAAATATTTGTCTGTCATCTTAAACGTACGTGGGAACGATTACGTTTTTTCGAAATCTCTTGATTACCTCGTTCCCAAACTTACATGGCACAAGTCGATTGACGTATAATGGATTAAGGAACAAAGAGAACGACTAGGCATTTGCGTAAGTTTAATTAGGGTCCAATTAAGCAAAAGCCGTAAGTACATATGTAGATAGATCAGAAATTTAAACCGTTAATAAAGTTGTTTACAAAATTTTTGTGGCATTTTTTTACATTTCCTTCACGAATTATGAACGATGTATTTACGATATTTAAGTATACAAAAATTTGTAGGAATCAAAGTTACAAACTTGTTGCACCACTCATCGATAATACGTATCAAAGATCAATTAATAACTCTCAGCCAATGTCCACCCGAAGAAAGTAATGAATACGATAAAAAAAATTTTTCACATTTTCCTGTATATCCATCTTCGACAATAAGACCGAATTGAATTTTCATCAACAACAAACACCAAACTCAGGACCAATAAACGTCAAGCTTCAAATTCAAATCCCCAAAAAACCCAACCCTCTGTATCCCTATTTCATCCCCATGTCACATTAAGAGATCGCAAAATCAATCACGACCCCCGATGCCAAGTCAATTGAAGAAAGAAACAAAGAGCAATAAAAAAGCCTGTTTTTTAAGAACGATAAAGATAACCCAAAAGCGTGACGTCATAAAGACAAAATAGTTTACACACCACCTCGTCCACAATGATAAAGATACACTCCACGTCGAAAGGATGTCTCCCACTGACATAACCTAGAAAAGAGGTTAGCGCCGTGGGATTCGAGGTAATCAGCAGGGTCAGAACATTCGTTTCTCCAGCGACAGACGCAGGCGTCGCGTAACTGCTTTGCCAGGAGTTACGGAGGAGACGCACAAAGAAGGAGAGGAGAGAGAGGTAACATGGCCGACGGGAAGTCTAACAATAAGTAAAGCCAATGGAAGTAAGAGAAGTATATGGAGGGAGTATCATCTATACCTTAAACCTAACCTATCTACCCCTACACATACCTAGCTAGATGATAGAATGGGCTTCGCTCCGTCCTTCTCATCGTCCTTGGAGTAGTCGTAATAGTCGGAGGGGTCGGCTCCTCCGCAGCATATTCACGAGCCCGTATCGGATTTTATTCTCCGGGTAAATCCTCGAATCTCAACGGAGCCACGGGCCCGGGATTTTGTATAACAATACGAGTAGGTAAACCGGCGGGCTTGGTGTCTTGCAAAGTCTCTGTGTTATGGCGACCCGGCATTGGGGATGATGTCCGCGTAGCTATATATATTTCCACTGAAGGTCATACCATTCTAGAATGACAGAACCAGCGGCCAGGGGGAGGTGAAATCGAGTCTCTCCCACTTCCCACCTTTCACCAGCCCATGCTATACGCCCTGACTATACTCATTCAAATGTTCCTACTTGCGCGAAGGAAAATGGCGGCTGAGTCATCGTACCCTGGGATTTTCGAAAGAGTGAGAAAGAAGACGGCTCGGGCGACGTGAAATAAAGAAAAGCAAAGGGTTCCACTCGATAATAAAATGAATTACGTTACTCTTTCTCCGTGCCGATGAAGAGCTGGTATCGTTCGAATGAAATTGATATTACCCAAAGGACAATTTAAAATCCTGATTACATCAGTTTGTCTCTTTACCGTCGAGGCAATGTACATTGATATCGAATTTAGAGTGTGGAACTCTGTATATGTACGTGGGGGGGCGGAATCGCGTAATGGGAAGCATACGGAGTGTAATATCTCATAATAGGTATAGCATTAACGTACGACGATATTGTAATAAGCGTTTAGTTTAGTTTGCCGCGAGGGTTCCTGCCCACGTCCCTGGCAACCCTCCCGGCTTTTGTCGGAGGGTGCATAATTTATCGTTTCCCTATCCCCGTAGCCTGTAATGCAATACGTTACTCGCTTGGTATGCATGTGAATTCCAAAGGTTACCATAGCCCTGGTATAGAAAACAGGGCTAACCATGATTGGTGGTTTAACACCATGAATGAAATTATTGGCGATTCCCTTTGTTTTCGTATATTGGTACCGTATAATGAAAGTCTGCTATATCTATGCTGAAAAAAAATATATATATATATAATCCAAGGATATAGGTTTAAATAATATTATCAGTGACACTCGTTAGAATAGAATTGGTTTTTATTGTGACTAGATTACAAACGGTGCCCTTCGGCGATCATACACCGAGTAGGAACGTGTACACATAGTGAGTGAAGATGGTTGGGTATGAAATGGGATTCTGGGTTCACTCACCGCGCAAAACCGGGATATGTGATTTGACGAACATTTGTACGACATCGTGGATTCATACGAAATAGCGGCCGTTACTTACACTTAACCTTACTACTATTCCAATCTATGGGATTGCTGTGCGCTTACGGTCCCCTTCCGATTGGCCATTAAATAAAAGGTTTTAATAATGCTATTGTGGATGTAATGTGAAAGTTACTTATACAGTAGATGTGTGTGTGTGTGTGTGTGTATATATATGACGTCTTGTACCTCTGACATATACATACAGCCAATGGAAAGGAAACGTGGGCGTACTATTGCAATTAGCAAAGATACCGTATATGCTTGTTAATTATTTATTAATATTAATTAATATTTATAAGGTATTTCTAAACCAATAGAACGATCTGTGCTCATCGTATAGGTACTGTACACGACACGACGCATAATCCATGCAAAAGTGCCTGCCTTCTTTCGACGTTCTCCTCCGTGAAATACTTACAGCCTACGATTTGGTATTTTGCTGAATATTTATTATTACCGTTAGAACGTAACAATTTGGTATACATTTACGTACCGTATAATGTCTACTATACAGGTATCTACAGGGGTAGTTCTGAGTACGCGATCTAAGAAAGATCCATATCTTGCTTTCTTTACCAGCCCTTTCGTCACTTTGACGATGTCGTATCCAATAGGTAAGTAAATTGTCCGCTGAAAATCGTCGACGCGCCCTTAAGTTTTCCTTTTTGTTCTAGGTTGTCTTTTCTCGTCTCATTATCCGTTTCACGAGCTTGCATGCACTTGGTACGATGATCTGGTCAGAGTCTTCGTTAGGAGTCGGAGGTGACGGGGTACGTTCACGTTAGCGGTACAGGGTCACGTGATACGGCATTAATTACACAACGTTTACTTCCTGCCCTTGACTCGACTTTCGGTTACAAAGTAGATACACGTACGCGACGCTAAATCCATAGTCATCACAGTCACAATAAGTATCATAATGAAAAATAGCGCAATCGTCGTCCTCTGTAGCGTTCGTCGTCCCACACTGTAGTATCCACTTATGGGAGATCATGAAGATGAGGTCTACCAGAAATTGTAATCTCAATTAGATTCTCCAGCGTGGGATCTTTACTGTCCTCCTCCATGTTCATCCCTGACCAATAGAGACTCCGAGCTAGATGCAATGGACGGTGTGGTCCAGCAATCCAAAAATGATGGCCAATAAGCCGCTGCGGTATTGGCAACGTTTCCGATGTCCTGGGTGCGTCTGTGCTGCCAATAACTTGCGAGTCCAGCACCGGTGGACGTAGTCGTGGTACCGCCAAGTCCAATGCCAATACCGACGCCGACGCTGTCCATCGTATTGGTACCGTTCGCGAGGAGAGCAATACGACTGTCCTCGATCTTCTGGTCCGCCACTGTCCCCTCCTCTTCGTACATAAGGTAATGCGGTGGCGATGCTGTCGACGACGGCGTCGACGATAGCGTCGGGGATGCAGCGGACCTAGGCCTGGGTCACTCGTTCGACTGAAGATGACTCTCCTGCTGACTGGAAGTGGCAGCCGTGCCAAGGGAATTGCTGGAGGAGCCGACGACCTGATGATGGGGGCTTGAGGCAGCCCCCGCCTCACCTCAAACCTGAGCCCTGGCCGTACCGTTCCCGTGCTCAGGTCCTGGGGAATGCGGATTCGTGCCGGTGGTCAAGGCGTACTGACAAGCGCTGAGACCACCTCCGGAGGACGCCCTGGAGCTCACTGGACTGATACTGCCGGCAGTGGTACCGGTGGTACCACCGGTGCTGTACGAGCTTACGGAACTGAAACCGCCGCTGTGCTGTTTCGCTTTGAGCCGCAGCGAGGCGATGCTACTCGACATTACCGTGCAGGTTTCCGGCGCGGCGGCTGTTCTGTGATGTGGCGTGTATACAGGTGGGCCGTAAGGATGCGGAGCCGCTGGTGCCGCGTATGGACACGCTGCCCCGGAAGCCGCTACCGGTGAACCTGCCACCCCTAGCCCGGAACTCATCCCAGGTAACATCGACGTTGCCGCCTGTCCCACGGAGACCGACATACCGCCCACGTGACTACCGGCGACCGACGTCGCCGCCGCGTTGAAGCAGTTCACCGGACTGACCTGGGCATGATGATGATGATGGGACGTCGGTACCACTGTTCCCAGAGGATTCATCGGCCACGGGAAGCTTTTGCTGCTTAGGGGTGATGGAACCTTGGCTGCCCAATTGTTGTATGAGCTGTAGGAGCTGTACAGAGCATCGGCGTCGGGAAATGGCTGTCCTATGAAGCTGTTCAGACCTGCGGTGCCAAAGCCGGATTTGAAATCCGCTGCGGCTGCGGCTGCGTTCATGGCGTTTCTTTCTCTCTTCCGCCATTTCGCTCTTCTGTTCTTGAACCAGACCTACAAAATCAAACAAAAAGAACATCTACACTATTAAAGAACACAGATGCAACGAAGCACCGCTGTACACATCAATCAATCGACCAGGGCAAAGACGCGTATCCTTATATCTATCGGAAATAAAATACCGGATGTTACCCAAAGAGACATTTTTGAGATTTTACGAATTTCTCCCCCATGGGAATCATGACGATGCTGGAAGCAAACCAAGGACAATGAATAGCGAACCAAGGCTACGGCCTCGAGACAAATGGTAAGGAAACCCCTGGAGCTTCTCCATCCTGAAATATGACGGCGTTAATTCAAGGCGGCGCTCACGCTCGATACTATACGGAGGCCCGACCTCGTCAGCCTCTTCCAACAAGCCCTGCCTACCCTTCAACCTTCTACTATCCGCTCCGTTATACGAGCAACCCTCACCCCGACAATTATACGGCTGGTTGCGCTCAGATACACGTCGCTCTCGCGTAACTGTAAGGTAAGCAGCGGGAAAACGCTTCATTCGCCCCCCTTCGTCTTCGCTCCCTCCCTCCACCACCAAGATCGACCCCCTAGGACTCTGACACTGAAAGAGGGTAGCACACCACTTTCCCCCTCACTTCTATTCCTTCCAGCTTCACCATGCCGGCGAATCGAGCCATCCAAGAGGGTAGCTTGAAGATTCAGCTCTTCCCGAAGAAGCTTGGGGATGCTCAAAAGATAGATGGGACCACGATCACGTCGCGGAAACGCTAAGAGGCGCGACGAGTCATTGAAACTGAGGGAGAGTCTAATGAAGAGTAATGCCTTCAACCTTCGTCCATTATACCCCCTTCGATTACTATCGCATTTCTTCGCCACCCAGTATATACCTGTACCACAGTACCAGATACGCATCAATGCAAGTCGACCGATATCTCTGGATCATTGTTTATTCGTATTTTACTCGTTCACATAATTTCTATACAATTTTCAAAAATTTAGTAAAAATATACAATAGTTACAATACACAGCTTCCATAAACTCCATCTTCTATACGATATCAAGCGCCAAGGCATACACATATGTCCGTCAGTGATGTTCACAAGGGACATACGAAGCGAGTATCGTTTCCTACCAAGGGAGAGACTCTGTCTGGCGAAAAGGTAAGTGAGAGTTGACTCGAGACAGGAGAACACACAAGGTATACGAAGAGAAGAGAAGAGAAGAGAAGAGACGGCGTACTACCTAGAGAATCAATAAACTCGAGGCGGGCGAGGCTGCCGCTTGGCTGCCGTATACACAAGGCCGCGCCCATAAACTTTAACGGCATCGCAAAATCCGTGTAGCCAGCGCGAACGCTCGGGACGGCCGTCCGTGGCTCGTAAAACTGATGAATGAACTTTCGAATATCGGCCGAGTAAGTCTGAAGGTTGGGTAAGACCGAGCGGTCGAAGACACCGGGAAGGATAGCTGAGAGATTAGAATCTAAGAGGAAGAGGAGTGGGTTGGCAAAAGAAAATAGGTAGGAGAGGGATGATGAGATAAAATGGCGAGGGTGAAGGAGGGAGGTCGGTAAGACAGAAAGTGGCTGAAAGAAGAGAAGTCTGATAGCATATAAATGCTTGGTAACAGCCTCGATAGTAATAGGGGTCAGCATTGGACGCGATGGCGGGTATGAGGGTGCAGGTCAGGGGGTGATTGGTCAATTTGGAATTTTTCCAATTAACGGGACCGACAAATTACTCGTTTGGCCTCGATATACTCGATTTGGAAGGTTTTTCGAACGTGTTTCCAGACCGATAAATCCCGATGGAAAGTTTTCCCTCTTGGCAGCCGCTTAAACAATGGTTGGCTGCTGTCACGTCATGCGAGCAATAAAACCTCATCAAATCACGACCCCCTCGCCAACGTGTAAGCCTCTGCACGGCTCAATCTACGGAAGCTTATATAACTGTAATGAGACCGTGGCCGGGCTCCTCATCAATCACCCCACCCTTATACGTTACTACCCTTAGTCTTTGACTATGCTCGGATAGTGTGGTTCTCTATGTACTCTATGGAAGAACCGACCCAACCAACCTCTCACCCCTTGCTGCTGGGTTCTCAGATGGTTCATCCTGGTACCGTGTCCTTTTCTTCCTGGACAAGCGGATAATAATGATTTGCCGTTGGTTGCTGTGGCTACCCTTCGGCTAACTATTTCGGGGATGAACCCCCGAGCTTTAACGACCTACGCGAAAGCCGGAATACGTGGAACCTCCTTGTCCTCGATCCGACAATATGGCGATACGGTCAAAAACCGATCGACGCGTTCCACCTCAGCTGTTGGCGTTACATTGAAAAAGAAAAATTTATCAAATATTTTTTTTTTAATATAACAAAACTTTTTTCATCATCCAACCCCATTGATATTACCAATCGTCAGATTTTTCTGTGTAGTCTAATAGTGTAGGAAGATTTTTCTAATTTTTTTTTTGCTAGGTACCAACTTTGACAATTTTTCCACTTATTCTTGACTAGTCTACAGAAAATTTGTTATGTACCAAAAAATGTGTGATTCGAGTAAACTATGAAAAGCGTACGATAAAGGTGTCCTTGGTATCGACGTGGTATGGCCGTGCAAGCTCAGCCTGACGGAGGAAGAAGTATTCTCGTTGATCCAAGTATACAGAGGGGCCAAAAGAGAGTACAGCATTGGCTGTAGAGGCGCGTAGAGGAGTGCTACGGGTGCGTAGTGTGCGTAACTGGAGATTGGCGAGGGTGGCAGCGAAGAGAACGAGGAGAAAGACGAGAGAGGAGAAATACACGCGGTCGGCAGTGGCTTCCACGAAGAGGGGGAGAAGACTCGGGCTAGATGCTGGTAGGTGGAGGAAGAGGAGGACGAGGGTACAGGCTGCTGGTAGTAGTGGGAAGCTGTTGGTGCTCTGGCCTCAGTGGAGCTGGTAGTGGTGCTATACTGGTACTGGAGGAAGGAGAGGATAATATTGATCCCCTCGTAGCCCCGCCCCTCCGCATCCGCCGACGCCATCATTATATTATCCACCATCCCTCGAGTTGAACCTACGTGTGCACAGACCTACGACCTCGACCTATGGGTACCTATACCAACCTTTTTCTATACTTTGTCTCCCTTCATTTTTTTCATCCCTCTACGACCACCCACCCCCTGTTAATTCTTAGATTCTGTAAGATGACAGCGAGGGGTAGGTGGTCGAATATTTTTACCCCTGTTAAAAAAAAAATCTTGCCATTCCTAGAAATATATTTTGAAACAGATACAGCGTGTGGATAACAGGGGTAGATATGAACGAGAGAAATGATAAGAGAGCATAGCGAGGGATGTTCGAGAGGGGGTAAAAAAAGAAGAATTTCGTTGCGCAAAGGTCGCGAAGTGGAGAGGGATAAAAAGAAGAAGGGAGAAGTGGAGACCGCAAGGCGCCACTTCATTAAAAATAAATTCCGTGAAGGAGCCGCCGGATATCCGGGGGCTTCGCGAGGATTTGACGGCACAACCCTCCCATGGAGTAGTAGTATCCATAACTTTGAGCCACCCTTTTCTCCTCAGAACATTTTCTCGGTTTTTTGTTTCTTTTTTTTTCGCGAGAACCGCCACCACTGCGTGACCTCGTCTTTTCCAGCTTTTACCCCGTTCAACTTTTTTTTTCCACCCCTTCACGCCCCTTTCCACAGTAACCACCGCGGTGCGGCCACTGCTCACGTAGTAAACGTAAGAATCATTAAGCGACAGATCGCAGCTATCGAATGATCCACGTTTATTGCTGCTCGCTGGTTAACCTAGAAATATCGACACGCCAGAACGAATTGCCCATAAATATGTTTGTCAATGATAACAGATAAGGCAAACTCCTAATCTTGATCGGTCCCGATACGCGCTTGCGCGAAAAGCTTTGCTTACAGGCCGCGTCAAATATGGTCGGCTGTCGAAAAAAAAAAGTCTGATATATATCGAAAATGATACGCAAATAATGCAGAACCGAGATATCAGTTTTTTATCATAGAAATTCGCCCATTGGCAGACGGCTGCGCGCGGTGATGGCAAGCGGCCATGATGGTTCCTATACGATGGATGTGGAATTCCCCTTATTCTTCTTATTCTTTACTCCTTCCCCCCCCCCATCCTCAACGTTCCCACATCCTATCCCACTACTATACCTATATCGTTCCACGTATGTATAAACCCAAAGAAACCCACTCAGCCAATACAGCGCCCAAGTAGCAGTTTCAGCTACTCTACGAGACTGAGTTCCTAGGAGAACCGTTGCTGGTAGTGGCGGCAGCACCGTCTCCATAAATCTCACTATACCGTCAAGATGGATCAACGAGAAAATGCCCACACGTCCCAGTCCAAGCGTTTCCGTATTGGTGGAAGATCCCCGTGCCAAGACAATATACCAGACAGCACAGTATACGGAGTATCAGGAGTGGATCCAAAGCGAATTCGTCACTTCCGCATCGTGGAGAAAAGAATTCTCATCCTGTCTCTATTACTTGCGATTCACGCAGCGAGCATTTCAATTTCGTGAAAACAAGATCCCCCTTGTATCTTCCAAAAGAAAAAAAAATAATTTTTCCACACACCATCGTAATAACTACTAAATCCACGGCACGTTGCATAGCGTCGTATAAGGCCAGTTGTAGAATTTCTAAAAACTAAAAAAAAAAAAACTTTCCTCATAATTCGCCATTCGTCCCACACGATATACAAAGTCTTCGTTGCGCAAGGGGGATAGGAGTTTGTCTGGTGAAAGAAGAAGAAAAAAAAGGAGTCTTCCAAAGAAAGGGAAGCATTTCGATTAGTCCACTAGGTTCAGGTGAACAGGAAAGGCCAACGTGATCCCGATGATCCCACGGGATTTGGCTACGCGACCCTTATTTGTAATTGGCCATGAATGTCGCCGTGGTCACGGATAACGAGGTGATGCTTACGCCATTTTTTGTCGTACTCACTCCTTTTTTTACATTATTGTACGCCACCCTGTATATGTACACGTAACCGTAGGGCTAGCGGATGAGCATTACGGCACGTTAAAGTACCGTGGAGCAGGTAGCTATATACGGTGTTACGATAGAAATGCCAGAGAGTAGCATATATATATACATATATATATATATATAGTACAGGTACGTGTACAGGAAGAGAACAAGAGGACTGAACAGTTTTATGGATTTTTTATCGTTGTAGTAGTGGAACGTAGTAGAGCAATGCACCAGTGGGATTCGGATATTCAATGTTGGCGCACCTGTATGGATATTAAATTAACACCCGTAAGCCGCGAGTATTAACAACTTTGCAAAAGATTATACGAGATTATGAGCTCAAGCGAAACGCGTGATTTTTAATGCCCACCTCGTACTCTCTTTAACTCTTTCGCAATTCGCTTTGCACGGTAACTGATAGTTTCTTGCTTTTTACAAATATATTCAATTCGGATACCAAAATGTTGGCCATCATTAAACTTTCTAGCTATTTCTCATCTTCAACCCGCTGACTGTATATCTGACACCGAAGATGATCGTTCATCGACAAATGATCCATATCGGCTATATGAAGGTTTATAGGAAGACCGGTGACTCTGGTGGTACTTGTTTGTGCATCCGCACTAGTTTTCTTTAACACGTTACAGTCTCTGTATCTCGACACAGGATACGATCGTATGTATAGTACTTTGTGTATAAGGAACGATATCGATTCGTTCCTGGTTTTACGATGAAGATCCTTTACGATGCATTTAAGCGTCATTTTATTTACGTGCCGTCAAGTCGCTCGGGGTGAGAAAAGAAGGCTAGAAAAATGGCGCTCGTAAAGTTTCGCTGTGAAATCAAAGTGAAAAAAAAAATTATTTCGTGAAATACGCGAGGTCCGAAATTTGAACAATCTACACCTCAATTTTCATCTACTCGAAGATGGTCTATTTTTTCAAATTTTTGTAAATAAAAAAAGTAAAAAATCTCAAAGCCATTCCCCATACATATAGTTATACCTGTATACGTTATAACGGGGTACCCGGCTGGCCCCCGCTACAATTAATTTATCAACAGGGCCGCCAGGGAGTGCTAGAGAGCTAGGAATTTCCGAAAAATTAGGAGTTTTGATCGGGAAAGGAACCCGATACCTTCGGACTGCCAAGTCGGGCACTTTACCACTGTGCCATCGAACCCACTGTCCGGCCTGCTAAGTCCTATCTATTTACATTTCGGTCATTCCTAGGTGGTATCCCCTCCAGCTTTGTAACGCCACGTTACAACGTATAGGTATACCAGATGCAAATCGCATGTCTACGTGATAACGATAGCCGAGTGCAATCGTTGGTGTCGCCGCTAATAATTGATATACACCAATGGCGTTGACCGTTGACAGCCGCTAACCCGCCGAATACGGATGACATCGGTAATCCTCACTCCCATACAGGTTAGTGTCTACCTATATTCCATGGCTGCCCGTTCCCTCTGCGACTACGGACTGTCCACTACTCACTACCCATACCCCATAGCCATAGAGTATAAGCTAGAGTGGAGCTGTACGGTTGCTAGTGCGGAGTACGCTATGGACCAGGAGGCTGGGAGGAGGGTGACGGTACTGATGATACCGATGGTACTGGTACCCCCTATTGCTAGTATTGGCACAATAGCGGTGGTGGTGGTGGTGGTGGTTCTGTGCGTTCGCGCGCGCACTGTGCGGTGCAACCATACTAATCCGACGATGGATTTATGGTCTTAATCACCGGCGGATTATCTCGGACAGCCTCTGCTACTACTACGTACCAAAACATACGCGCCTGCCTCCTCGTAGATAACTGCGAGCGTCAATTATCTCGCGTCAAATTACTTTTCCGATTGTGTCTTTTATGTTGTTACTACGTCGGAGAGCAAATGGCCTATTTGAATTTCCCGCCAATCGTTACTTCGTCAGATTCTTTATAATGGCCCAGGTGTCGCTAGTGCTCCGCGGCATTGTGGGATATCAAGGTTAGGCGGAACACCGTGTTCTCTTTAGGATACGTATGTTAAGTATACGCGTTGATTCCACGTGTCGATACCATTTTATGGTTATGTTCAATAAAACGGAGAGGTTAATTTTCAAAGATTTTACTACTACAGTTCGCCAATCGAAGTGCGCGCGGTCGTAGTTCGTTAAACGAAGAGCCCAGGGGTTTATAAGGTTTATCATGAAGAATGTTCTGCCAGCGTTACAGTTTGCGAACGAGCACGAGCGTACCGACGCTAGCGACTCCACTGACGCTCTAGGATCTGCAGCATTTTGGTACATGGCGTATAGTAGCGTGCCGCGAGAGCAACCGTGTGCTGTGTGTGGTTCTATAAATCCGTAGGGGCTTACTGGCGCAAAGCCTTCCCCGTGGGGGGGTGCGCATCCCCCATGTGAAAATCCCCCCCGCACTTACTCTCTCGCTTTGGTCATCAGGCAGAACGGTCACCCTGAAGAGCACCGCGGTGCAACGGAAGAAAGTTACTGTTTCGTCGAAAAAATTCGACTGATTTACGAGATTCGGTTTCGAGTAAGAAATATCCCTAGATTCCCCCAGACACCTGGTAAACGTTATTTATATCCATTCTTTCATTCTCCGCCAGTGAATTGAGACGAGGTACCCCTTTTTCTTTTACTTGACATTCATCATTTTCGAATTAATCCGTCAATGTTATTTTTTCTCTACACTTTATTTCCCGGCTCATCCCTTTCAACGAGTTCTGTAATATGGACCGGCAATGAGATGCTGTTGATTTTGTAATGGATACGCGTCAATGCGTTCACTGTGTGCCCCCTCCTAACCTACCCTGACCCGACCCCAGAAGCTCGAGAAACTTTGCCACAGCATGGATTACACTTCTGTTATTCTGACCTTTAGCTCGGATTTTCGGTCGGCTGTGAAGAAGCGCCAGGACTTAAGGTATTAAAGGGAGTGGTGGTAGTCAAGTACGAGACTGTATAACGTGTGGCGCCGTTTCACACCGTGGGAATCATTGAAAACTTTTTAAAATCATCGTCCGCCAACTTATATCTGTGATCGTCCTAATAACGCGCGCCGTGTATATCAACGTCATTGTTATTTTCTATACTGCAATAAGATAAAAGAATGAACGAGTGAACTTGGATTCCTAACGACAAAATATCACTCACCCTGACACGAGCTTCGGTGAGGTTAGTCCACATGGCGATCTCTTCCCTGGAGGACATGTCGGGGTACCGATTCCTCGCGAAGGTAGCCTCGAGCTCCTGGAGCTGCTGAGACGTGAAGTGCGTCCTCTGTCGCCTCTGGCGTTTATTTTTTTTTCCATCCTTATCGTCCGCATCATTGACCCCGACACCCCCAGCAGGGGAGACTACACCACCGCCCAATTCGTGTTTCACTTCCGTGGGCGTTCGAACACCTGCAAAACCCATAAGACATCACGTACCCGTGAAAGAGGCACACCTGACTGGACTCCGTCAAAAAGAATCCTACGAACTAATTAAAAGCCCATACAAATAAATACCTACATAGAAAAGATCAATGACCATTCGATACCATCACGTGGCCAAGGTAGTTAGGTACTTCTATACAGATATACAAACGTACTCGAGGCCAAATGCAGCATATATATTTTTTTTTTCGAAACACAGAACAGAAGAAACTAGTTGGTAGTGACACTACCCATAATTCTGGACGATGATCAAGATGATCGAAAAAGTATAATAAACAAAAAAAGAAACATGGTAGGTACTCGAAATAGGAAACGTATCACGCACGTGTACTATATAGGTATGTATAGCTAGGTTAAAAAGTATCGATAGCATTTAGGTTTACGTGGAGTAGCGTCTATAGATCACGCGGATCGTTTGAACGGTAATCTCTGCCGACGTCGGGTGTACCTTTCTGGCGTTATATTGGTGCGAGTGGATAAATGCGAGTGTGAATTGTGCGTGCGTGTTTGTCATGACTGTGACAGTGACAGGTGAGGGTATTCCATCCCTTTGCCCCGTTGGACGAACCGCTCCCTTACTCGTACTGACAGCCGCGTGATTGATTAGCTCCACTCAAAGAGAACCGCTATCACCGCATGCGGCTGATGATGATACCAACTCATAGTCGAAAACCGAACGCTATACCAGTACACGTTTACGCGGAGTCTCCGTATAGTTTGGTACGAGCGACGAGTTACGGCGTAACGCCAAACGAACGCCAAACGTCGAGCGAAATCCCGCTTACGAATAGAGAAGGTCGACCCACCACTCCTCTCTATACTTGCCGTCTACTAAATCACGTAAGCTATGCGCGCCATCTCTCTACCGTATGTACACACTACACTGGCGCCTAGAACATTACCGGTCTGGCGAGATAAGCCTCTGTAGTAGAGTGTTCCGTGGTTGGTTGGGATTCATTTTGTTTTCTCTTTAATATTCTCCAACGGCTCGATGAACAATTTTAAAGGCTTAGGACTCTTTGAACAGTAATACGCTAACGAGTCGCAGTTGATAATCTTGACACTGTCGGTAACGAAGGACAGTGCAACGCAAGATTTATTTAATCCACGACGCTAATGTAAATCGGTGCTGCTGTAGAGTCGCTAAGAAGCATTGTGAATTGGGCTTTAGATATTCTTCTATCGATACTCGTGAGACGCTCTAGCTTTGTTAGGCTATGTTACTCGGCTATAGCTTCCAACCCGGTACTCGTAAACATCGTGCGCGCAGTCTGGGCTCTGCGTTTCACGTGGGGCTGGTTTCTTGCGACCGGTACGTGCTGGACTTGCCTAAGAAGTGCCGAGAGTTTCCCCTTCATCCCTAGGATTACTGGAGTGAAGTGAGATCTGTCCTAGTTGTTGTTAACCAGGAGTGTAAGACTCCCGGGATATTTCAATTTGCGGGGATTTGGCTGGCTAAGTGCAGAACAAACATGCAAACAAAGCAGCGCAACGGGCCTCTGCGATTCTCGTGCCGACGACGTGCGGGGGAGTGTCTACTAATGTAAGATGGCGAACGGCGGAAATACTTGTTCGACTTAAAGGAGTAGCCAAACTCACTTGACTGATCCTACAGGTATTTATGGACGTTCTCACAGCTACTAAAGACACGTACAGACTTCGTACCGGGCAATAACATTGTTTTACGTACCTTTTAATATGTCCGGCCTGTTGGTCGTGTTCGATCGGTTTCTCGGTTGAGCCGTGGAAAATCCTCCGGACGGTGTGGTGGGTGTACCACCAGGTGTGCTTGGTGTACTTCCTCCAGGAGTATGAGACCCGTGACCAGTGGAATCCAGCCCTGCAAGACCGCCGTTAGTCCCGCCCCGGAAGTCACTCTGAGTCCACACTGTAACACATCCGGATATCCTCTTGCAATGTCTTCTAGACTGCACTATAGGCATTATGACTAATATATATAACTTAACAATACGTCTAAATGGTAATTAGAGCAAAGCTCCTACGAAGTCTGTGCAAACAGATTTGTTTTCATTCTATTTGCCTTGGAAGCTGCGGCCTTTAATCTCACTCAGATATTTTATCTACAAGAAGAATTACATATTACGGTAGCGTATCCCTTGAGCTTAGCTACTGTTTGACATTCCGACATGGCGGACAGGCACCGACACCAGCTTCAAATATTTTCGTGGACAGGACTAGTCAATTATTTATTTACATTTTTTCTTCGTATT
Organism: Calameuta pallipes; assembly: GCA_030142375.1. Taxonomy (NCBI): domain Eukaryota; kingdom Metazoa; phylum Arthropoda; class Insecta; order Hymenoptera; family Cephidae; genus Calameuta; species Calameuta pallipes. The sequence continues at coordinate 2,008,631 of JARQSW010000427.1, forward strand.
CTAAACTCACGCATTCCACCGTATGAAAATACAATGACAACGTGATCTTCGATCACTCCGTGACTTGTATTACGTGCTGAGGATTTTTCTAGTTCTTTTTTTCAACAACCCTCTAACAACGCGGAAAACACTACCACTCGGATAAAGCAACTTTTTCGACGGCTATTATTCCGGGAGATATACAAGCGTACGAAGGCAGTTTTACGAGCCGCGCTAGCCGTATTTCCCGTAACACATAACCCAAACCCAGTTGAACTTAGGTCCGCGTAGAAAACACGTGCTAGCAAAGTATTCGTAAAACTTTAAAGAATCTCCAATAATAAAAATTTGCATTGTAAACGTAAGCGTACGTTCGACAGTCTTTCGATACTTTTCGCATTCAGTGATAAATATACGGAAATAAATTTGTCTTCTCGATTCACCAATTCTCAGCTCGTTACAAACGATCAGGGAAACAATGGGTTTAAAAGCTTGTGGACGTTAATCGAAAGTCCCGCCTCTGGGAAGTCCCGCTTAATTTATCTACTGACTGGTCGTGCCACTACATAAAAAAAAAAAAACTTGTCCGGCTCATTCGCGCTCTCGAGATGTTAGTCAAGAATAGGGGCAGAGAGGGTCTGTCAAGCCATCGCGTGGCTGAGATGTTAATCGGCCCGGTCGTTTAGCTTCGCTTCGTTTCGTTTGGTTTAGTTATATTTGGTTTCTAACGGGGCTGGCAAGAAGGCGGGATGTGGTTCACAATTAGTCGGCACATAACTCCGTCTGATTTAGAGCGACGACGACGACTCGCATGGAGTTCGCTGCTCGCTTGTCACTTCTTCTACTCTCTTTTCTCTTTCTCTTTTGGAGACGCACGTCAGAGCGATAAAAATGTAGCGTAGGTAAGGCAAAGCATTTGACTTTTCGTATAAAATAAATATTTTCAAACTCGATTGCGCGCGACGACCCGTAGATTTTAATGTAAAAATTTACCAAAAAAAATTTTTTTTTGTCAAAAATACAAATTGTTACCTATATTTGACGAATACACGAGATACAGTCGGCAATTATTAAAAACACGTGTAAATAGCTATGTCCGACAATATCCGTAATCTTCTGGAAACAAACAGATCGGTTAACTATTTGGTCGGTTGCTCGAAACACGTGTACGTACACGAAGGGATCTGATATACTAAGGGTAAGAGGTTTCGGTGTTTGAGCGACGACCGGGCCGGCGGTTGTTTGTCGGTGCCGATCCCCAAGGAGACCTCGACCTGGGACAGGATAACGAGGCGTTATCGATATTTCCTTGTAGTCAAATATAACAGCCGTTCTTACATATAATCTTTATGGATAGATTATATCGGAAATACCTGGACGCGCTGTATAGTGTCAGAAAAAAAAGAAGTCTGAGGTGACCAATTTGGACTGGTGTCTTTTTGGGGAGAATTTAATTTTTTGAAATTAAAAGAAATTTTCACGAACAAAAGGACCGTCACATGATCCTTCATTCCCACGGAATTCCCTGCGGAGTTCCTGGAGACTCAAAAGCCGTCGGGTCAATTGACGATTACGTTACTTTGCTCCAGGAACATCTCGTCGGACACCCGGCAGAGTCTCCGAGTTGACCTGCGCGATCCCGAGGGGCGGAATGTGGCCGAACTCACTCCACCCTTCCTGTCAAACATTTCACACTTGAGCCACCCCCGTGGATATTCGAGGCGCCCTTTTCGCCGAAGGGAACCAACCCTCCGATCGATTGGTCCACGCGAAAGAATGCCCGTCGGTGGCTGCACGAAATAACGAAACATCTTACTTCGCGGATAAAATTTTTTCAGTTTCGTTCATTTTTTCAAAAGAAAAAAAAATGTTCCTATTTTATCAATTCCCACAATATTATCTTTCTCAGCGACTACGTCTCCTCTTACTGTCCTTAACTTTCTTCGTACCGACAGTACCCGTGGGAACGATCGTATTACAGAAGATCTCGCACCAAACCAAAAATCCACTCTACGTTCTAAATCGCATTTTTCCCGTGAGCAAATATAAAGAAAAAAAGGAAAACACCAAAATCCAGCTAGCCATTTTTACCAGAGATAAAAAAGCTAAGAAGCAAAAGAAAAAAGTACATTATCCATTTTTCATACTTTTCCTCCTTAACGAGCGACCGGGTCTCCTTTACAGACATTTAACCACGTGTCTTCAGCCAAACCCCACTGAAAAGTACATCCATTATAACGATTCCTATATCCACACACGAGCACGAGAAAGATGTTACAAACCAAGAAAGAAAGAGGGAGAGAGAAAAACAGTACCAGCATCAAGAGAGAGTGAGAAAGAGAAGCTTGAAAAAAAAAGAAAAAAATACCACCGAGCGACTACTAGAAGGGAATGGGAAAGAGAGAGGTAAAAAAGATAATAGAAAGAAAACGTAAGAAAGACGTCGGACCCAGTCGAGGGTGTAACTCACAAATTTATTACTTTTCTTCGCGCTTCGAGTTATTTTATGCCAAAGACAAACCGGCGAGCCACGCCAAGGGGAGACGAGACGAATATCTCAGCTGCTCGGCGCGTTTTTACCCGTAGGATATATTAGCGTCCGCTAATCCCTATGAATTTTACGGTCGGCTCTGGATCCCGAGCAGCTACACGTACTGCCCTACTACCTACTACCTACTACCTACTACCTACTACCTACTACCTTACTATCCATTGCCAACCTACAGGTTTATTCCCCGTCTCATTGATTAACAGTCGCGATTCTCAATTCGTATTTTCGCTCTGAACATTTAGTCTCTGTTTATTGGGTTGACTGAAAACGTTTACCGGTTATACTACGGGAATTAGGAAGGATGCCAGAGACTTTTGGGGTCCGCGTTCAAATCCACTTAATGGCTTGTTATCAATTATCTTACGTATGAAGGGTATGCAAGCGTGGGGCGTCGCGACGCTATATGCTAATAACGCGTAATGGCGAAAATACGTTGCTCTTGATGTTATTTATCGTCCTCACGCGAAGGGACAGTGTGAACGCGCACGCATATTTTGAATAAGGTAACACGTGACGCAAAAATCGTGGGTGGTTAGTGGGCCGTGTCCTTATTGGGCGTAGTACAAGGACAGAGGGTTAGGGGGGTCAGTAAAACGTCAACTGGAACAGCTGGCTTGGTCCTGGATGGATCCCATGAAATTCACGGACTAGGGACTTCTTGCTAGGCAAATTATCGTTATTACACTTTGCTCTATAGGACTTTTGAGTCATAGATGTTTTAGCCCCTGAGTGATGATTTATGGGGAAAATTATTTTTGGTAAAATTATTTTTTTCACTGGATTCATTCTTTTTTTCGGATCTGTCAAGATTATTTATCAGGGATGAATGACGATACAGAGGGATATGGACCTAGGATAAATTTTATCCTGTCACGTACGGGAGGGTCCTGGTGTGACTCCTTGAAGATTTTTTTTCTGGGATCACAGCAGCCGCGTAGCCAATAATTACTAAAGCAAACAGGAGCTTGAGACTGTATGGACTTGGAAGCGTCGGGGGGTGGTGGGATGGTTGAAGTACGGCCGCGTGGCGTGAGCACCTGTGAGTCTAGACTAGTTACAGAAGGGCGAGAAAGTCAGGGAGCTGGGTCTCAACCACCCTAATCTCCTAATCCTTGGCTTCCTTAGGAAGTCGTTTATTAGTCAGCTTTGCTAGACGCTAGACGTCGTCTTCGTCGTCGGGACGTCGTACGGCTGTGAGTCTTTAGTGCGAACATTAAACGCACGTCTGTACAGTACATATACGAAATCAAAAACTGCCCTAAAAATAAATGCAGATACTTCACTGAAAAAAACGACCAAGGGGTAGATCGAGTAACACGATGAAAATTCTGAGGGTGTAAGATGTAAAAAAAATTCAAAAATATGTCCACCCCTACTTTTGAAAATAATTCGCAAAATTTTATTTTAAATTCTTCTCTCGATGTCAGTGAATCATCCCCATATGTACCTGCCCACTGACCAATTTATACAGCTCGTACGTCTGTCACTGGTAAAGGGAAGGGACCAGCTGTTATCCCCGTGGAAGCCCCGAGACGCTTAACGCAAGAAGAAGACGACGAAGTGGAAACACGTAAGAAAGAAAAGTAACCATAAGTAGAGCTAGAAAAGAGAGAAAGTAAAAGCTCACCAGAAACAGTCCGGATAGGGTTCGTAGCTCGTTGGCTTTTGCCCGGCAATTTGTTTAGTTTCAACTTGACACCCGAAGCACATGGAACCGATAAGTAACCGGAGACACCGTGTCCGCCACTCACGCACATTAAGGGCCATAGGCCGTGCGTGACGAGGGTAGTTTTGAAAAGTGACCACGTATAAAGAAAAAAAAAAAAAAAAAAAAATTCAGCAATCTCCATTGAGACAGCTTGGCGCTGACTACACAGCCCGAACATAGTTTTTAGGTTAGGTTAGACCCACTTACGTCCAAAGAATCATTTTCTCTCTCATGAGCTCCTGACTGGTTCTCACAAATCGGCACGCACGGATCTTCCTCCCTCCCTGTCTAAACTCACTGGGTACACAAACCACCCCTAAGACTGCCCAGGGGTGGGTGAGAGAGTCAAACGAAGAGGCAAAGACCTGCTCGAACGTACACCTACTCAGCCCACCTGAGATACGTACCCTTAGTGGCTGAGATAATGGCTACGAAATCAGTTCATTTCTATGTTGATCCTTTGACCCTCTAATCGATACCCTTCTGAACCCCCCGACCTCCTCATCAGCAACCTCATACTCGAAGCAGCCCCTGATGGACTTGGTAATCGAGAAAATCGAAGCGGAAAAAGGAGGTCAGACAGGATAAGCCGATCTTGGCGTAGCCTTCAGTAATATGACGGGGTGGTTGCTTCAGCAAGGTATCTATATAAAGTATAGTACGATCGTGATGGATCAGGGTCCCTTTCTAAATTTGCTAAAATTTTTCAGGGAAATTCCATCGCCAGGACGCGTTACCAGGGTGCCGTGGATACCTAGTGCAAGACCAGGGTCCCCAGGGTGATACGGAGAGCAGAGCAATTTGTCAACACCATTAGCAGTGGAACTCACAAGGGTTGACTGTACCAGGGCGCATCTGCCAGACACTGAGGCCAGGGTGAGGCCACATAACAATAAAGGGGTAGTTAATGACTCGGGGTATTCTTGTGTGATAGGGATATAATCAGCCTTATGCCATCATTTCCATTTGATAAATATTATTATTCTTATTGTCTGCGTGACTTGGCGAATTTCTGTTTATCAAGAACACCCCGTAGATTTTATTTATTTTTATCTCTCTCACCTAACGACATGTTGCACTTGCACTTTATTTATATTATAATTGATTAGTTTTGCGCATTGAAAATCCAGGCGATTCTATTGATAAAGCTCCGGGAACAATAAACTGTTCCACGTAACTCGCTGATTGGAGTAATCAGGACATTTGTCGTTATCGAAATGATGGAGCGACCCGTAGGCTATACAGAGAGAGAGAGAGAGAGAGAGAGAGAGAGAGAGAGAGAGAGAGAGAGAGAGAGAGAGAGAGAGAGAGAGAGAGAGAAAATATTGGAAATAGTGAGAGATGAAAAATAAATTCGGGAAGTTGTCAACGAATCTACTGATAATTATGATGTATTTCATTGGACAATACGGTTAATAATAAATTGGCGTCTCGTTGAATACTAATGAGAAATTCGATTTCTGTCGTATCATTATTTCAGTCGTTCTTTGTCTTCTTTCTATAATCCCGTATCGTGGACTTTATATCAGGTAGGAAATTTAATTTTACCTGCATTAGTATTCACCTGGTGTCGATATCAAAAGACTTTCAATTTTCTGCCTCTTATCGTTACCTCCGTGTATTAATATTCGCTTGGTAATTATGATTAATAGGAATTTAAAAATTTTTTAAAATTTTAAAATTGCAACTCATAATCTATATTTTTATTTGTAATTCTAATTTGAGGAAATAACGTGTTTGATTGATTCTATTTTTCTTTTATAACACATATCTTGTCACGGTGATGTGGTGTTCTTTACTAATTAAACTTCGAGTTAACTAATACCAAGTTTCTACCTGCGGAATCGACAGTCGACGGTGGAATTTGAACTAGAAACGAAATTGGAATGGGACGCCATTGGAATAAGATCGGGTTTAGCCGCGGTGTCGGGTTCGAGCCCCGGATAAGTCTGCCTTATCCCGATAAGCCGGTGAGTTAATGAATCACAAAACAGGTGGTGGTGCCTGCCGAGAACGTCTTCGTCGAGAGTCGCCGAGATTTCCCATGCGAATTCAAGCCTGGGACATTTTCGCGAACGTTGAAAACTTTCTCGTATACGATACTGACACATATTGATAACAATACATATACATATATGATTGACAATTATCAAATTTTAGCCCAAGAATTGTCGGTAATTCGCGAACGAACGTTATTCGACCGAAAGGCATTAAAAAAAAATATCTTGTCAATTTTTATCACTCGCTGAATCACCGATTGATGGGTGGTGGCGGTTTGCGCAATTGTAAATCCGTGACTCTATTTCTGTACAAGAAGATAGAGCTTTACTGCGAATCGACTGGCCTAAGTGCGAAAACCACGAAGCGACGCTTAGAATTTTTGACATTTCCCGTCGGGAAACTCAATTTTACAATTTCCTTCTTATCATTATTTTTTATTGACTAATCAGTCACTCGGCTCGTAGTATACGAGATGCGAACTTTGGAATGCGTAGTAGTTAATTGATTGGTCGGATTTTTAATTCAACTTTCAGAATCCGTACGGCCGTCGGACGTCGCGAACAAACTTCACGAAGGACCCAGTACAGACTTAATACCATGTTTTTGGCAGTTTATATATTTTTGAATTCTCCCGCCTCTACATATATTATTTTTATATACGTCGCTACAATCACGAAGAAGAAGAAGCAATGCCAAGGGTTTTCGAAATTTTATCTGACGCGTCGCGTCACAAGTATAATAACGTAGCGATGGGTGCGGTGCTTATCGGGCTATTCGTACTAAAATTTTATCTACCTGTCTGACACCTGACAAAAAAATCATATACGCAGCGTCGACCCGGCGTCAATCAAGAAGTGTTAAAAAAAAATTAATGTGCCATTTCCTACGTTCGACTGCGCGCAAAAATTCTAGAAGACAGTCGACAAAATTTTATTTCTCATCGGACATCCATTTCGAGGAAACAATATTTACCATGGAAAAATTCGCTTCATTTCGAGACTGTATTACATAAATTTTTTATGAATTTTTTTTCTTCAATTTTATTCAACGGTCGCAATTGTTACTTGCTTTAAAAAGAAAAAAAAATTCAAAATTCCAAGAATTCCGAAAAACACGAATGGGATATATAATTAATGACAGTGCGCCTGCAAGCAACCGTACTAATTTTAACCGTGATGTCCCTGGGTACTTGTCAAACATTTACTCGCGATTAGTTCTCTATCTTCGTCCTCGCAACGCTTCCAAAATGTATACGCGTCTCAATAAAAAAAAGTCACGAGAATTCGCTGTATCGCGTATCGAACATTTGTCCAATTCTTGTATAGAGCGTCCAGAAGCAATACACATTATCGCTCCACAGTAGAAGCACAAAAAAGACATTGGACGTCGTCCAAGAAATCTGATCGACTAACTGACAGTAACCATCGATAAATCAATTCATTCAAGTATTACCGATACCAATCACTATACTGAATAAGATGTTAATAATAATTAAGGCCGAAATAAAAAACTCATACAATCAATCTACCGATACCACGTTATCAACATGTATGTACACATTTTTCGTAGAAGCATATATATCATTGTAAGACGTACAATCGTCAAGTACAAAGATCGACCTCGTGAAATTATCCACGTAACGTTGCCGGAGGAGATGCCAGGTAGCGATAGAAGATAATCTAGGAAATTTATCTTAGTCCCGTCAGAAATATCGAGAAGATCGAGTAAACACTGAGGCAACTAAACGGCAGAATGCAATGGTCTTAAATAGTAATAATAATAATAAAAAAAGAAAAAAAAAATCCTTTTCCAACCCTAAAAAAATTCTACATGTCTCTTTTGTACGACAAAGTTCATTGAACTCTGTCTCAGGTACCGTGAACGACTCACCACGTTTAAGTTTCTCCAAAGGTTCATGATGCAGCTGATGACTGGTATTGTTATGATGCATAGAAGTATCATGATGCGGTGTACCATGGACAAGATCATGATGATGTATGGCACCCTGAAGATGATCACCAGCATGTAAGCCAGCCATGGAGGCAGCCGAGGTAGCATGCTGATGATGTTGCACTGAAAGACCAGTGGCCGATGCTGTAACGAGGTCCGGGAGGCAGAGGTCAGGATTACCGCCGCCTCCGCCGGCGAGTTCGAGGCTCCCCCCGCCTCCCCCTCGCTCCATACTGTAGAAAGTTAACGTCGTGCTGACTGTTCCGTACACCTCACTGTCCCACTTCACAGGCCCTGTCAGGCCTCCAATTTTATTTAGGGGTTGCGAAGGTAAGGTCGTCCCTCAAGGAGACATACGTTCGCCGTATACTTATGCACAGCTCACGAGGATCGACGAGACACGAAGATACGCACTTGATAATATACCCAGACGATCGTACCCAGGGGATGGCTCTAGTAATTACCTTTCGAACCTCTATAAATCTTGGATGCGTTATCACCGCGACACGATTCACGTTCGTGAAGTTTAAACCTGAAACCCGTAGCTGTGCTCTTTGTCGTATTTGAGGTTAGTACACTGTATTATTTGTAACTCGCGCAGTAACGAAGCTGCAGTCCGTTTCCGCGTCACGAGTCACTGTTTACGAGGTTATACACGCGGTGGCCGTTGGTAGCCGTTGGGACGAGAGCCGATCGTGTCTCAACCGGGAGAGAAGTACGCGCGCGCACCACCTAGGCGTAGGCGACCTCCTGATAAAGGAGATAAAAGCCGTCGACGAGGGCGTTACGTAAGTGTCCCACGAAGTAGGTTAGAGTTCCCCGATGTAACAGCACTGGAAAGGACAGCACGAGGGTACAGGACGCGCACCTTGGCGTTAACTCCTGTCGAACGATGAGACAGCAGAAATAACAAAGCCGTGTGTCACCCGCGTATACTTGAGGTATCGTCGTCGTCACGTCGAGCACTCGCGTCCGGTTTGTTTCTTTCCTGTCAATCACGGGCACGCTCTCCTTTTTCGTCGTTGGCCTCGAGGTCGCCGTGGATAATCGTCACGGATTTACATCGAGGCAGGAGAGTCCGGGGGGAAACGACGCGAGAATTAAGTCGGCCCGTGTGCGCTACGCTTGCCGCCCTCTCTGACCAGAGAGGAAGCCCAGGTAGAGTACGTACTAGGCACTAGGTACTAGCTAGTAGCCGCCGCGGTAGTAGGTGGGTTGGCAAGGCTTAGCGGGTTGAGCCTTTCGGACTGCCTGCCGGCTTAAGTCCGTAAGTCGGTAAGCCGAACGGATCTAGTGGTCTTGGCTGCTGCACTGCCTTCCTCGCTTGCCTGGCGGCCTGACTGTCTGACTGCGCCTCTCCTCTGTCCCGGCTCTGCCGCTTATTTCCCCTTGGCGAGAGAAGCCTTGCGAGCGTCGCCAGTACGCCGCTAGCTTCGAGACCGTGGCGTTCGTTGCGCCGATTCCGGTAGGCTGTGCCCCACCATACGACTCTTCTTCCCACTCTTCCCGCACCCTGGCTGTCCTACGAGTCTGTCTGTCTCTCTGCCTGGCTGACCCCCTCTCCCCCTCACTTGCAAGTATACACAGAACACGGGGGAGACGTAGCCAGGAACTGGCTATACAAACTCATACTATCTTGATCATCCCCACCACTTTGATATATTTTACCCCCACTTGTTTCAGATACGTCGATTTTACCCCACTATCCTTCGGATGCAAGCTCACCCCACCAGAGGGCACGAGGCTACCAGTTTTCTCTTCTACCCCTCCCACTGCGTCCTCCCCTTCTATGCCCACGGGCGAACGATGTCTCGTCTTTTATCTTTGGCGCACTCGCTTCAAAACCCAACCACAGTACGCTTTGTGAACCCCGACACGATCGGCCAAGACTTTTCTAACCTGAATACCACGAGGAAGATAAAACGTGTGTCTCTGTTCCGGTGCAAGGGACATTGCACGGGGAAAGAAGCTGACAATATCAAGGACCCCAGAATTAGACTAGCCGGAGTTACGCTAGTTCACAGGGGAGATGGAAGGGTGGGGGGTGGGGGGTAGCCTCTTTGACAATGAAGCAATGCACAACCATTGACTTCAGTTTCTTATCCGTTATCAACCGTCCTCGTTACGTACCCCTAACAGAATCTCCGAGATCTCCCAAAACTCGAATTCACTTCAGTGCGTCAATCGTCCGTAACTCGGAATTTCCCTGGTGGCCATAAAATCCGCGCGCGCATCTTCAACCACCAACAATCGCAGCACACGACCCCCCTCCCTCCCCTCCGTCACTCAAAGTCCCAAAGCATCACTATATACCTTCTACTCAGGCTTCACCGTCTTATTCCGTACCTTCAGGGGGGAGCCCACGATGCACTCGGGTGCACTTATCGCTCCCTTATCTCCCAGAACAAACAGACCTCAGTATACTCGTCGTCTTCAAGCCACAAGAGGACCCAGCTACGTACCCTTATAACACTCCATAACCCTAGTACAGTACACTGCGGGACATTAATGCCGTCCCGGGGTGGAGCTAGTAGGAAGCGGGAGTAGGGCGACCGGCAGTGGCGACT
>JARQSW010000427.1:2019516-2076685 GCA_030142375.1 Calameuta pallipes
GCCACTGCCGGTCGCCCCACTCCCGCTTCCTACTAGCTCCACCCCGGGACGGCATTAATGTCCCGCAGTGTACATACGTCAACCCTGGCGCGCCATCCCGGCTTCGCTCGGGAAGAAGAAGAGACAAATGACAAGATGGCCACGCCCATTCGCGAGCGGGGGCGTTATTGGTCGACTTCTACCTCCCACCCTCCACCCGTTATACCCTACCACCTTGTACTATACTTCCTCCTCCTCCCCCCTGCGCACACACACACACACACACACTATAGCGTTTACCCTCTCTCATCCCCTCGTCCACCCGTCTCACTAACTTTGACACAGTCTCTATCCACCGGTACTTGGAGGTTGCGCATGGTGGGAGATCGTTGATTTTTGAGCGGACCTACTAAGCCCCGCACTCTGTGCTCGTGATGAGGGAACGAGCGGACTAACCGGCCTCTAGTTATTGTAATTTGATAATTGAAGGATTATGGATTACCTGACTACAGCTCTGGCTTTGCGGCTCGCTCCGCCCTCACGCTTCGCTATTGGATCTTTGATTGTTGAATTGCTAATATCCATAATTGTATAATGATTTTGATGATTTATTGGACGTATTTTGAATTTTTTTTTTATCTCGAAAAAATTTATATTCACACTCGGATTTTGGTATCGGGCAAGATTTGCACTTTGGACGAGTGTGTCCTATGTTTCTCGTTTTGCTGCATGTATATGTATACATATATGCGTCAGACGCAATCATAGGCATTCGAGATGACAATTGGTCGGGAAATGATGAACAGTACGAAGCCGTGACAATCGTTAAAAGTAAATCCAGTTTATATTTCACTGGTTGTCCCAGAGGCGGTGGGGAAAGGGTGGGAGGAGTGTAATTGGCCCGGTGCCACGTTAGGAATTATTATTTACGATTGCCATTTGCTTGATATCTAAGGAGCAACGCCCATAACGCGACTTATTGCCTAGATGCCATAAAAGGATAAGATAGACATTTATCAGTAGCAAACTGATATATATCTACAAGAATTTTACACTGAGACGCAACTCGACTCTGCATGTCAAATATTATCGTTTACTATATTTTCTAGTTTTTTTTTTTTTTAGAATCGTATAACGCATACGTGTACTTTATTGCCGTATGGTTGTATAAAAGGAAATCATCCCTTATTCAAGAGTATATATATATATATATATAATATCGGTGAGTCTTGATTTCACATTGGCTGCTAGAAAATCTTTATCGATCGTAATGGAGATACTGGTCCGTCGTCGCATCGGCAATCTGTATATCATAAAACTCTTCTATATCGATACCAGCCATAATGGCCGTACTTCACTCGTTGCCGACAGTCGTGCTTGTTTGCCGTACAATTGGCACCCCTTTCCAAGTCCACAGACCGTTACTGATATACGGTTGTATATCTGTATATTTTTCTCTTCGAGATTCCTATCGACATTGTCGATAAGAAATTTTTTTATTCTTTCTTTTTTAATATATTTTACTCGATCGTAAATGCGCATTTACTAGCAATGTCAGTGCTGGGCGATAATGATAGTGACGTCACTGGCGAACTTCATATCTGTCCGATTTATCGTTTAGATATTGAATATTATTGTTAATAGATATGACTAGATTCGGTGGAAATATTGATTGTATAGATAATTCGACAGTTTTGGGAATGGATGTAGGGGGTGGGGGGTCGATCAGGGAATTTTAAAGAAAGATCCTGTAGAAGGAAATTTTCGTTAGCCTACGATCAGGCATTATAAATTACGTAAGGGATGCGGGAAGTCCTTTTATGGGTTTCGAAGGCTAATAAAAGCGAACGTCGACGTCCACGTTCCCTCCGGGTTACATCTACCTATACGAACGTCTGGGAGACTCGGAGAGTCGTACATTTTACACCTCCATTTTGAAAGATTTCTCGAACTGTTCGGAGTTTATCTTCATATGGGATCGTATTGAGTTCCGGGCTGACGGGAAGTAGTCCGCGGGTTTCACGTATTCGATATCCTTTTTCTGCCAGCCTCTATCTATCTCTCTCGCTCTTTTTTTCTTTTTCACTGTGGTATCCTTTTCTTCTATTTTTACATCTCTGTCCTTTACCTTCGCAAGCGCGTAACTTATAGTGACACATGAGAGCTCAGCCTCTCTCTCTCTCTCTCCCTTCCTCCCTCCCTCCCTTCCTCCCTTTCTCTCTCTCTCTCTCTCTCTCTCTCTCTCTCTCTCTCTCTCCCTCTCTCGCAACCCTCATCCACCCCACTCCATGAGGCCAAGCCGTCGGGTCGTTACAGCGCTCCGTCTTTACAAATTTTATATCATTTTTATGAAGCATAAAGTCGTCGAGAAGCCAGCGGAGAAGGTCACGGCGGTGGAGGTGGCGGCGGTGGCGGCGGTGGCGGCGGAGTGCGAGGAAAGCTACGGAGTCCAGAGAGTGACTGGAGCAGGGGTTGGTTGGGGATCACGAGGTAGACTTCGAGGAAGAACGAGGCCCGAGTCACGTGGCTGGGCGGAGCGGAGCGGCATTTCACCCTCTTTGGTTCACCAGCCAGGGGTTGCGGAGCGTTGGTGATCCTCGGGGTAGGGACTGGAGCGCCTCCACCGGCGAGGCCTGACTATGGAGTTACTGTAACCAAGGCTCGCGGGCTCCATCAAAAAACGCTCGAATTTAATTAAAAAATTTAGAAGCCCGCAAGAAAATTAAGGGTCGCCTTCTCATTCCCTCGGTACACCCATTCTCTCTGCGCTACCTACTCCCTATATTAATTTCACCTCCGTAGGGGTTGCACAGTCTGACGCGTTCACTTGCCTCTGCATTGCCTATAGAATTTCAATGGGATTTCAATGCGAGTTTAATGGGTGCGTTATACGACCAGCAAAAATTGATCACCCTTGACCATCCGAATATCATTCCCCTCCTTTTTATCGGACAGGCATTTTTCACAAAATTTTTTTTTTTCCGCCATATATTTCGAACTTTCAGAGTAAAGTATGAAACTAGGTTGAAAAAAATTTTTTTTTTTCTTCTTTATGCGGGATTTATAAAAATATCCCTTTCTCCTTTTTACCTGATAAATACTACGTTCTATCTTACGTACTCTGTGTATTTCTTACGACCTTACGACTTATCTTGCGACTCTGTGTATTTCTGTATGTCTGTATACACATAGGTACTTATATCTCTCCTAGCCTTCCGAGTGTTTTGATAAATGAGCCCACGAGCTCCATCATCCCCCGGTAACCACATTTTCCAACCCCGCTGATTCCAGTCCATCAATTTTCAATCACAAAGAAGTCTCTGCTGGCTCCTATAACGTTACTCGTAGCTCCTTCTTAGGTGGGTTAGGTGTATTCCTCCCGTCACTTTGGTTCGTTCCCCGCGAGTCGAGCATATACATGTGTGTGTGTGTGTGTATATATATATATATATCAACACATATACCACGACAACGACCCTCGTGCGAACTCGCGTGTTCAGGGGCGGACTCTGAAAAAAAAATATAAAGGCAATCCTTTGAAAGCACCGACGCAAGAAAACAATCGCGTGAGTACCTATTCGTTTCTGCGTTGTCAAATAAGATTATCGTTGATATGCTTTTAGCAGATTTTCTTTCATTATCTTTTTTTTTTATTTTTATCCACTCTTCAGGATTTTCGCACGAGTTACAAATTCGGAATCTGTTATCGGTACGATTAATATTTTCTTTATGTTAGTCGATAAATATATAATGTACAGTTCGGTATAAAAATTTTTTCCCGGATGCAATTTCGTTGTCTGCGAATGATAATGGCGGATTCACAACGGATATCTATACAATGATGAGTCCACAGTGCTTTTACAGCGAACAAATCTTTCAAAGTCCTTGGAAAAATCTGTCGACGCTCAAACCGTCGGGTTGCGCGGATAAAGAGTTTCCCGCGAGATAAGGATTTTTATTGTTGATAAACGTGGTTGCACAGGTAACAACTAATCCTAACGAAAAGCGGACAGGCTTTATGTGCTTTATTATTTCTTTTTAATGCCGCGTTAATTATCCTGCGATATATGGACTTTTGCCGAAATCTGTGTATTTCCATGGAAACGACTGTTTTATTCGCACTACGTTCTACGATCGTTTGGCGAACGCATCGCTTTCGTGAGTATCCAGCAAGTTGATCGAGTCGTGGTACGAAAGTGACTTTATTAAAAGAATACGAGGAATTTGTAAAATTAATGAAAAACTGACCTAACCTCGTTTACGTGTTAAAAAAATGATACCGGTACGCACGTACGAAGTTACCAAAAAACAGAGTGAAAATTTTATCAGACTCAAGAAAAGTGCCCGGAAAAACTTGAAAAATTCGTAAACTCTTGACACGTCCCTGAATTTGTGGCAAAACAACCCCTAGTCCTCAAAATTACTTTCGCGAGGGTTCCTCGGATATCGCTATGCGTTCCACACACGATCGCAGGGCGTGCGTGTACGTATGAAGTTGTTATACGAAGGCGTAATATTTCCCCTGTTCTCCTGTATCGGAACAGGCTATCCCCACTATCTGTATTCCCCTGACGTCATAGCCAATCGGAACACGCCTAATGGGCGGCGCCTTTTCACATCCAACATGGCAGCCTCTTCCGTGCTTCACTAGCCAGGACTTACCTACTTCGCCTGTCCGTTTCTCTCGTCTGACTGACTCGCTGTCTTTACTCCTGCCGGACGCAGTACGCACCAGATCACTTTGCACGACTGCTTTTCGCTATTCGCACTATTTATACAACTACGGACTATTACGATCAACGTGAACTAACTTCACGTTGCTTAATTTCGTGTCTCTCAATTATTTAATATACTTGTCGCATATGATTTCTCCAGCTGGAAAAATAAAAAATTATTATTTCCAATTACGATCAGATCCAAACGGTGCAATGAGTCTGTTGTGCTTTGTGGCAAAATTTTGTAATAAATTGACATCCTTGTAGATAAAGGGTGAATTACAGAAGGGTAGGATTTACGCTACGGTAGGAATGATTTCAGAATATAGCACTGCTTCGGAAATCATTCTCTACAGTTTACTGGAGCGATATCCGTGGATATCGTAAAGATAGTACCCGTCAGTCACCTGGGTAAATAAGAAAGGACTCCTTTTACCTTTTTTCGTCTTAAAAAAAAAATACAATTCCAGAAATATCCAACAAAAAATATCCCGCAATATATACTTAATCAATTGTCGAGTCGAGTCATTGTCTTTTTTTCATCAACCTAGTATCGCGTATGTTCCGACAATATTATTTTTATGGTATTTGCGAAATCTGCATGATAAAACTTTATGCTTGGACTGTGAAAAATATTTGTACCAAAGAAAATATTTTTTAAAAAACAATGCAGACATACGTTATCGAGTTCGAGGCTAGTTAAATGATTCAAGGAAATCAGGAATCTTCATTGACGCATTCAAGTCGTATACCTATATACACACACAATATATATATATATATATATGTTATATTATCTATCAATCTATAGATTGTTAGATAAAAATTTTCGAATTGTATGTATTTTGACGAATGTTGTACACTGATAATTTATCGACATCGTTCTAAGCCGCATTTACAACCAGTAAGCTGTAAAGGATCGGTTTTATAATCGCCCGCGCTAATCTCTCATGTAGATAATAACAACTGCACAACACTTTGCGTTTTGCCTACGTGCCGGCAAATTCATTTGGTCAGAAGCTCCGGCATAACTTACGAAGGCTTACGCGCTATCGCAAATTATTTTCCCACTGTGCCCTACGGATTAGGTATGGTATTCTCTCTTATGCCTCTATACCACGTAGCCCTTTTTTGTACTCTCTTAAACACATAGATAAGCATCCCATTTTCGATTTTCGCGGGTTACGCACAATTTTTGGCAATCGACGAAGAAGCCCGCACGTGCTAATTGGTATAGCGTGTAATCTCAGGTTCATAGGTCACCAATTAATTTTGACAGCTGTCACATGTGCAGCTCGACTCTGTCAGATGGATATTACCGTAACTATAATTTCATATATATATAAAACCGACACTATCTCGTACGATACACGTGAGCAATAGCGCGTATGAAAATGTTATTTATCGAAGAACGAAAAAAAATTTTCAAAAATTTTCTCGAAATTCCTGTACTTCCTATGAGTGCGAGAGAGATGGACTTATGAGGACGTATATGCGCCAGAGAAAGACATACCTAGTTCTAAGACGATTTTCATGGGTATGCTTGAAAATTAACTGTGTTTAGTATGACGTGCACCGAAAGATTAATCAGATCTTTATTATACCACACAGGTGGTGCTGGTATTTAAATAATTTTCAGGTTATATCGTAATTTTACGTCCAGAGATTTTTTCTGGGCTTCCGACAGGCCTGGTATTACTATCTATCGGACACTTCACTATCTTCAGGGTCCACCTGCTACAGCCTCTTCTGGATCTCATCCAGGAGTCCCGTAATCATTATATAAGGAGAGCAAAGAGCAGTGCACTGTAGAATAGAGAATGAGAGAGAAAAGGAGCTACAGACAGTGGAAGAGCGAGAGGGTGAAACTAGAGGGTGGTAAAATCGTAAGAAGGTGTGAAGCAAACCACGTGCTCACCCACGTCGTATATCACGTCTTTCTTTTTTCTTTTCATTCGCTTTCTCTTATGAGGAATTTCGTAGGATGCCAGTGGTTACGGTATACAGCGTTAACGTCGGCACGTCGAGGAAGGTACTCTATGAATATTCCCCATTTGCCACGGAAACGGGAATGATGAACGACACCCTCGGAGTATGTACCAACCACGCGGGCTAAAAGAACCCAACCACCCCTGACTGGCAGACTGGCAAAGAAATGTCTCACGCCTCAATAGACGGCATGCGAACCAAACATCGGTTTCTTGAACTATTTTCACGACGAGCAACCCTTGTATAACGGGCGTGACGTCAGTCACCCTTATTTTGACGAGGGGTGGTAGAGACGAGGGGGTACGATCGATTGCAATTTATAAAAATTATCCTTAAAAAAAATTAGAACCGCACGACCTTTTTCCAAAAATTACCTAACAAAAAATTTTTCCCAAAAAGTCACGTTCTTCCACGTTATTTGTCTTAAGGAGGTTGCTCAGTGTCTTTGCGGGGCAGGCGACAAGGGGGGAACGCCTATGCTTATACACGGGTGCCTGTAGCGGCTGCCAACTTCGAATAATTAAATTTTCGTTTACGTAACAAATTTTAGCTAATGCATAAGTGGGATCGATATAATTGACTGCTTAAATGTGTTACTGTGCTTTACCGTTTTACGCAAATCAGCTACAATTTTCTGTTTTATTTCATCAATATTTCGATAATGAGGCAGACAAAAAATTTTACTTTTCGACGAAATTATTCACAAAAATGTAAAGAATTTTTTCCACCTTATTGATTTCAACTCTTACCATTTTTATAACGCTACGAGAATTGTTACAGAATTATGGTACAGCTTTCGCTATGTCGCGCGTGTATAAGAGCCTAACTTCAACAATTTATTGCTCAACAACAATGCAGTCGAATAACTTGAAATTTCGCACAGAGTCGTAATACCTATTCGCCAATATCCTCAATAAATTTCAGCAACTTCTTACCATTATGCCTTAGCTGAGCAACCTCCTTAAAGAAAAAATGACGGAGCAAGCTTTTTTTGGAGTAATATGTAATCGATTACAGCTCGTACGGTAGATTGATCGAATTTGTCATGGTGGGATTAATGAAATTCCTTTCGACTTTTTTTTTCACTTTCTCCTTTTTTTTTCGTTTAACCATAATGATGCATCTTCTCTCTTGGACGATACCGGCAGCTCGTTAGCTGATAGCAGGCTTGGGCTGCGGGTACGGCTCACCCAGAGGATGACTGACGGGCCATAAAACCTTATCGTAACGCGTTCTCATCGTCAGACCTCACCTATGTATTAGCGGAGTGTATACCCATGTACGTGGGTCTCTCCCTATACGATATCGTTGACACTCTTTGCTCTTACGCAAATACGAGAAACGGCTGGAGAGCGGTTTTTGGTTTTTGTAACCAAGGCGACACGCTGGATATTAGCCTTGCGTGTGAACGACCTAGTGCGGTGGTTTGGATTTGAAAAAAAAAAAAAAAAATTTCTTCTAATAGTTTCAATGACGTATCAATGCAAATTGGAGAAGAAGAGGATAACGAATTCGACACTGGGACTGCATTCACTTTTGGGAAAAGGGTTTAATCCATACGTTCATTTGTTTGGACAAGTATGATGACACTCGGAGGGTCTTGCTATCAATTTATTTCCTACCCTTCTTTAATTTGCCTCGCTGAGCACGAAATCGTCAGATAACCGTCGCAGACCTGGCGCCACGACGTCGCCCCCCCCCCCTCCCCCCGTTCAGGAACGTATGGAAACGTCAGTCATACGTAGACGTCATAATTGTTACTTATCCTTGTTGCCAATCCCATTCAGACACGTGGGATATCCTATACGTCAGATTTTACGGACGCCTGAATCCGTCGTGTGTTAAGACTATTATTTTCGTGGAGGGTACAGTCGGTACGTCCAGGGGCGGAGATTCTGGGTTCGTTCGCATAGGGGGCCCTACTGTCAAGGATATCAGGAGCGTGATACACAGTGTCAGAGGAGGAGATTCCGAGGAGGGTGAAATATATATATACATATATATATATATATACATATATATATATGAAGTATGCGTGACTATGTTCCCACGTGCCATACGGATAGGGGATGTAACCCTTGGGGAACCCTGTATTCGCGGTACCGTCACGTATCTCGTCCGTCGAATCGCAAAACCGATATTTGCACTCGTGCCACTCGACAAATATGGCGGATCTTGGAATTTAATGAAAATATTCGAATAAGAATATACCACCGGCAGTGCCCCCGTATTCTTGGGGAGGGTAGCGCATGATAATTATAGTAGGAGCCTTGGAGTGGAGGCTGTGTGACTACGTTCTTTTTTTTTTTCCTTTGTCGTTTACGGTGTCAGAAAATTTTGGAGAACGAAGGCGAAATAGAATGAGGTCTCGGAGTATACGGGGATTACTTAAACGAAAATACCTATCCATTTGCTGGATAATAAAATCGTTCCCGCTCGGATGGCAGTCTGGTGTTATTTAAAGTAATCCTTGGAGTAGGCCAGGAGTGAGCTGGGCTGGTCTTGGTAGTTGTAGGTTAGGTTCGCTCGTAAAGGGTAGCAATGGCGGTAACGAATGGCGAAGCGGTGAGGACCCTCGAGGTAATCTTGGTTCGTTCGCAAGAGGGTTGCATTTTGATCCTCGGTGCTACTGCCGCGGCACGCTCTCTACGTTCATCGGCTGGGCTCTAAACATTTGCTATAATTAGAAGCGTCTAATTAACAGCGAGGGGTGGTCCGTGCGAATGTCGAACTACCCTTAAAATCCCATGGATCTTGTGCCCTGACAATATGACTCTGGTAAGTTTGTACTTGTATTATCATAAGGTGGTACGTCGAGGTAAATATTTTTTATAACTTTTTTTTTCAGAACCCGCACGTGATTTGATTTTGAAAATATAATCGAAAAATCAGCTCGGTACAAGACAATATATACAGTGTTATTTTAAGTCGTCATATAAATAACAAGTGGGTCTCCTCTTAACCAGTTCCCACAGTAGGTAACAAACCCTGTCTAACCTACTGGTACGTACCCCTTTGCCAATTGTCATAAGGGTTTGTTACTTCGTTTTGACCCTATGTCAGAATGCAGTTGGACTTGCTTTTAAAATAATTTTAAAACGTTAAGTAAATACTCGAGCAGCGTGCGAGCATATTGTGATGAAATTAAAAAATAAGCTACTTGAGCCACCCTTGCGGACAGTCCGAAGAATCGTTCATTGTAGGGGTTGTAAATCCTATTGTATTTTTCTTAGTTATTTGTTCTTTGCGGTAGCTCCACTGAAATTAGCGAAAGACACGTACCTAGGTGTACCGTCGGCACTAAGGGTGGGGGTGTTCAAATACTGATTTTTTTTACTGATGGTCAATATTTTTTAAAGTGAATCAGACTGCTCGAGTGCCGGAACAAGTGATGAAAAAATAACAGTAAGATTATGGCGTCTGAGTACCCGGATCGGGAAATACTGTGTATTGGTGCGGAAGGGATGGTAAAAGTCGAGGTAAAAATAAATGACGCCTATAGCGAAGCGACGGACGTAGGTGGCCGTGTGCCTCGCTCTGATAAATATAACGTAACAAGTTCGCTGGAATAGCGGGTTCATCCCGGTGGGATCAACGCGTCTTTACTCCGACCCTTGGTACAGCCTTTCCTGCCAGGATGGCTGTACGTATGAACAAGCTCAGATAGGCACTCTGTGCCAGAGTGCGACTGTGGTAACCAAGTCAGGGCCGTTTCACGGGCCAAAGCTGCCGACTCTATTTATTTTGGAAAGTCGGTTTCGATAACTTTCTAAATCTTGAAAAACATTGGGGAATTTATTTGGTGCGTCTGTCACGCGCGCAGAAGGGTGGGTGTCGAAGACTTTTTTTGGTAGAAAAAAAAGAAATTGAGATTTGGACTTGAAAATAGAACTCGATCGATATTTCGTATACGCGTTTTGTACCGTTAATGCTGTTGGTTTATTAGAGCAATTTTTTTATTTCGAATTTTATTATCGATGGGATAGATGATATAAGTGTCGCTCGAAAGTTTGCTTTCCCGTAGATTCGTTTTAGTGATGCGATCGCTTTCGCTTGAAGAATCTTCTCGTGCAGAGCTGCAGCGAGATTCAAGAGGGTGGTA
The DNA here is from genome assembly GCA_030142375.1 of Calameuta pallipes. Taxonomy (NCBI): domain Eukaryota; kingdom Metazoa; phylum Arthropoda; class Insecta; order Hymenoptera; family Cephidae; genus Calameuta; species Calameuta pallipes. The sequence continues at coordinate 2,030,302 of JARQSW010000427.1, forward strand.
TCCCTGCCTCCGTTTCCGTTAACGGGCGCCCGGTAGTCAGGAAGCCGTAAAAAGTAAATTAAATAAGAATTAAATACAAATAAAACCGCTCGGCCAAGTAATTGGTTGGCTTGCCGGTTGGCCACGGGACCCCGCGGGTATCTCAGATCCTTCTCTTTGGCCACCCTCTGAACCCTGGGGGTTGCTTCGACGCCATCCCTGTACCAGAAGAGCAAATCAATCTACCCCAATGACCAAGGTAATCCATGCAGGCAACCGTTCGCCGTAAGCTGTTTAATTTCCCTCCTACTTAACCCCTCTTGAGCAACCCCTACCTGACAGTAACACCCTTAGCCAAGTAAGTAAAACATTAGATAATACCTACTTAAGACACAAAATAATACCTGATGAGGGGAAAAAAAATTTTTTTTAATAAAACAAAATTTCTAAACCTACTTATGTATTTATCAAACACGCCGATCTCGTCATTGCACAGGGATAATTTTAACGTAAAATATTCTCTGAGGGTTTCGAAAGAAAGGCCAAGAGTTAACTCGAGGGTGGCAGCACGCGCAATCATGGTTGGATTAGGTGGCCCACCTATGTATAAAGATAGGCTGACGACTGAAGGGTGGTTTGGGGTTAAACGGGGCAAGGAACCCATAGGGGAGGTGAGACATAAATGATATTCCATGAGGAGCATATGCGGGTGAAATAGGTCCACAGGGGTGGCTTGTAGGCAGCGGGGTGCTGCTTTATTACAAACAAGGATTACCGGGTAATGGGACATTCTGCCCCTTCGCTGAGCACTGAGCACTGAACATCTCGGCACCGACTCACTTTCCAACTGCGCAGACTACCAACTGACAATCGTAAAGGCATATTACCAGAAGACAGATTTCTATTATTTCTATCATATATACACAGTACATACCAAACCACAAATGCTACTACGATACTAGCCAATAGAAATTTTGAAGTCTCTTAGATCAACAGAATACTATTATTCCTGAATAGCTTATATAAGACCATTTAATTGTTATCTGATTTTTCAAAATTTATCAAACTACTTGGGAATGAGGTATCAGTGGGTTCTCAGATTTCTCTATCAAATTCCCATGTACAAATACACCAAACATAGCCTTGCTCCTCGTGTAACAGGATTATTGTCACGTTCTGTATCCCACGCCTTATCTCATATCACACGTCAGGTTGTACGTGTCTGAACAACTTCCGGAAGTTAGATGCCGTAGAAAGTTCCATCGACCTTCCGGCTGTATCCGGGATTCGTTTGATCCGTATGAGGACCTTCGATTGCCAGTTTTAAACTGCTCGGATGTATCCTCTGTATGGTGTCCTTTGGTACGTTGCTAGCAACATCCTTAGTCCCATACGATCCAGCATATTTAATAGGATGTCCCAAGAGAGGTGGTGGCTTCGAGTATACCTGGAAAATATGAAAAAATTTTATGTCTGATAACAGTTTGAAAAAAAAGATAAGAAATACAGATTAAATCCAATCGGCATCGATTTTCAATATCTAATCGGTGAAGCAGACGGCGATGGGAGTAATAAAATTTATATAAAATGTCATTGTCGCTTGTTTGACGTTCGGTAGTAAATTATTGATATCCATTATCTCGATTCGATGACGTAAGATATTCAAGTGACTGTGACGAATGCTACTTATAAAAATTAGATCAAGACCTCAGGTCGATGTTGAGCCAAAAAAATTTTTTTTAATAATTTTTTTAATTCATCTCTCGCCTTCCAAGTATACTAGTATTTATCCCAAGTATATTCTATGGAATATTATTGAAATACTATGAAATGGAAAAGCTCAAGGTAATTTAAATACATACTTTGATTTGATTACGCAGTACCCGCCACGTTTCCTTTCCCAATGTTTCTGGCTGCATTGGTACGTACGCCTTTGGCACAAGAGTATCGGCATCGTGCTTGTAAATAGAGGACATTGCCAAATCAAGTGAATCCTGTGGTACCTGAAATTCAGCATAATGCTTGAGCACGATTATAGCAGCAAGATCGAAATCCGCTCGATAATCCTTTGATCTTCTTCGAGAAGCTCATTCAAGTTATAACTGATTAGAGACGGCTAATAAATTTAAATTAAGTCCTTGCACCGCCTTGTCCTCGCATACTTTGGATCAATACTTGCGACCCGGATGAAGAATGGCGTCTTGTGCTCTTTTTTTATCTTCCCCTCTCGTCCCGCTTCTACTCTTCGATACAAATTATTAAAAAACTTGGGAAAAACTCATTGCCTTGTTTACCTTTGGTCTGATGAAACGATGATCCTTTCGGATGCTGTTCAATGTGTGATGAGCAAAGAGACGTTCGTGGGGTTTCAATCTTGCATACCATCTTCTGTCGTTTACCGAGACATTCTCACCCAGCACTGGTCCATGGGATACCCAGATTCCTTCTCGTGATATATCTGGTATCGGATATGGATTACGCAACAGAGTAACAAGATTACTCATGACGTCCCGCGAACTGTGACATACAAATAAAATAAATATTAAAAAAAATTTTATCTCAAAATTTAAATGCATCCAAATTCTTCTTATCGCTCGACCAACATGAAGTGTGCCACTTGTCCCACAGCATGGAATACGATACAGGGTTAATACCCAGTGTTTTTGAAGTACTATCCAAGAAAACCTACCGCAATGATCGATATAAAAAATATTATAAAAATTTATAATATTTCCTGGAATTATTAATGCCTCTTGTCCATACTCGTTGTAGCTGTGGCTGAGTTATTAATTCAAGTAGTTCAAGTACTTCGTGACGCATATTCCATCCTTCGAGAATGGTCCAAATATTTTCATCCAGAATCACTGTAAACAGATGGCTCCGAAATATTCGTCGAACCGACGAAGCTTAAGCTCGTAACGCAAATTTGGTAAAAGAAAAATCTCGTCAGGTCGTAGGAATTTGCGCAGCTTTACAAAACGGCGCGAATAAGATCGGCCGACGTGAAGGTTGAACGTGACTCGCCGTCAAAGTCATACGTATGTATAACACATTCCATATATGTACATAAGGACAAAGATTATATATAGATAGAAGAATAGTAGGCAGAGATAATGAAGTCGCTCGAGTATAGCGATAGCGACTGTCACACGTGAGTATTACATAAGAGGATGATGACAACGGCCCGAAGCAGAATCTCATTTATAGTTCTAAAGTTATATAGTGTTATATCTTCCTATCTTACAATTCTCATCTGAGTAAAGCATCTTTATTTGTGAATACTCGGATGGACTGTGCAGAATTGTTGGTAGTGGGGAATCGTTATTTACGATCACGAGTTTGCCTCATCTCGCGAGTCGTGTTTGTTTGCTCTGAATTACGGGAGACTTAGGCCCGCTTACATTGAAAAGACCTGTACTATCTCTGACTTTGGAGTGACTGACTGACTTGCAGGTTATAAATAAATTTGGATCTTTTAATTAATTGCGTTCAGGGCACGCGACAGGGTGTTAATTGTCACATGAAAAATAGATGGACATTCCCAGCATCCAGTCATCTGGACCAATTTTTTTTTTGTTCCGATGCGACGTTCGTATGAGTTTTTTTTGTTTGATTATAATCTTTTTTTTTAGTTGACTCCAATGTGAATCGTAGCATCTTTTGTCATTGGCCATTTGATTTTGGTTGCATTTGCTATCATTGACCATTACTCTTGTTTTATGGCTGTATATGTATGTATGACTAGGGTCTGTGTAGGTAAACTGCATAATTAGCGGGGTAAACTGTAATAGTAGTGGTAACCGCGATCGTATATCAAGAGCCGGCATCCGGGTTTACCCTCGGTTTGCCCAGGATTAAAATGTAACTGTCGACCGGGCCAACATTCTTGGGGCATGTATCCTCATGGACCCTAACTCCTGCATCATTCCATTCATAAACTTAACGTGGCTTTCATTCATGCCGACGTATACGTCTGCGACGTCTCCAGTCTCAACGGGGTGTCCACTTATCGAGGTATCATTCCCTTTTAGGAATCCAGTGCGTTGGTCCAGAATTTTCTCAGGTCAGTTCATGGCGCAAGAAAACAAAAAGTAATTGCCGAATGGTTACAGGATTATGAAGTTAATGAATGAACGTATTGTGAGATCCTGGGAATTCGGAGGACCCTCGAAGACCTGAAAATAAATATAATATCCATAATTTTGGAAAATTTTTAATAAAAATTCTGTAATCAGCGATTAAATCGAAATTTTCAAATATTTTTCTCTTTTGAATTACAAGCATTTCATTGGATTTTTCAATGCTACCCAACAGTAATGCGACTTCCCCGAGGCGACTTCAACGAAGGGTGAAAACGGCGATTTCGGGGCGTTAAACGTGTTTTGCCCGGGAGGTGGTCGCCCGCAGTTCAGACCAACGTCCAATATTAAACCCACAGTAATTTATGTTAGCGCGAGCGTGCATAATGCTGTTTGTAGAAAGCGGCAGTGTCACGTGGCGGCTCGTGCCATGAGCCAGCCCAACCCTTAATTCGAGACGTCCTCTCGCCTGTCCCAGAACGACATCGAAAACCCTGCTAGGTATACACTGGATGCAATTCCACACGCCCCTTGTACCCTGCGTGGGAGATCTTTATTGGGTAAAGCCCCAGCATCCGCCCTTATACGAAATTCGCACACACGGACGATACACGTACGAGGCCCCCTAAGTAGCCCTTAAAAGGACCATCCAGATTCACGATTCGTAGACAGATCCATAAATCTTGGTACAAAGTAATTTCTTAAAGGTAGTAAGCGCAATCGTATTCTTAACGTTTGCTCTTTCGCGACCCCTCGACTCTCAGGTGTCACGAGGACAGGTTAAGGGAGCAGATGGTTGCTTTATATCAGTATTTCAGTGGGGTGTAAAAATAGGGGTGGGTCCAACGAAGGCATCTTCCAGGTCAGCGATTACGAGCTAGATCGTTCGGCGGGCACTTTGTCCTTGCACGACAGATCGCACCCCCCGCCCGACCCTTGGATGAGATGACACGCGTAATCGCGTAATCGCGGCGCGTGCTGTAACGTCGATCGAGGGAGATTTGCGTCCGTCTATCTGTACGAGGGATAGCACGTGATGAAGAGGGGCGGAAGGGAGGATAGTCAGTTCCAGCCCTTAGACGAGCAGGAACGATCGTCGCTAAATCGGGGCTTGTAAAATCGACAAACCGACCTAGTCAGCTGGGTCTCTCTTCCTCCTACCGGCACGATATCCTCGAGGACCCTTGGCGATCCGCGAGTGCACTCGAAATTTTTGCCACCCTTCGAAGGATCAACCCTCTAACCTAATCCTATAATATCCTACTGGCTGGTATTGCTGTGAGAATAAGTATGGAATCGTGCATTCAAATGGACATCGTTCCCGACCCCTGAAGCTCGAGACTTGGGGGGGAGGGACAATGCCGTAGGGGATGATATTGCCAATATTTGGTTTGATTCTCGCGCGAATGTTTGTGGGGTGTGGAAGGCGCTTCTGAAATCGTCTGTAAAGGGGATTCGTATATAGGGGGTGTATATTAGACGTGCGCGAATTACCATCTGAATGTCCTTCCTACTGGTCAGCTTTTGTCAGGATGGTGACACCGACCACTGCTATCTATGGAACCACCCCTACGGGACCGTATGTTCCTCTTGGTGCTTCTGCCGCTACTGCTGTTGGTATTGCCGATGGTTTTCGAGGTGAAGAAAAGAATTGGGAACCGATTGTTATATTGAGTTCGAGGAGATGAGATTTTAACCCTGAACCTTCCTTAGATTTACCGAGGCATTGGATTCTCGTTAAAGGGACGTGAAAGGGTTGGTACTATTTGGGGGAGCAAAATGAGATTTTAGGAAACGCTATACTATAACGAACATTAGTTCTCTGTTGGTAGATCGGTTCGTCCTGACTCTGAATGTGGAAGGAATTAAATGCCTGGGGGTGTTACACACCCTCTTTTACCGATTTTTCGGAATTGAGGGTTGCATGTCTATTGTGATTGGCAAACTGTCAGGTAACAGTCGGACGGAGAAAATATTTGTACGGTTTGAATAGAAGTGTCCAAACACCATGACAGGGCGGAAGCAAATATCACCGTGTATTCTCGTAGGGGTTGATTTTCTAAGGAGAATCTCAAAAATTCTGCGTTCTTCTCTATACCGTAATTCTGTTAGTAACGTACCGAACCAACCTCTCGCGGCCACTTGGTATCAAATTCAAACTAATTTTCACGGCTATCTGCATACCTCCCTATAAAATAACGTTTTTACACCCTGCATGTCGAATATGCTGAAAGCAATGGGGAGGCTGCACCAGCAGTGCGACAGGTGGCCCGTGAAATCAGTGCACGAGTCCAGGACATCAGCACCCTCGATCGATACGGTTCATTAAGAAATTAACTGCATAATGATAGGGGACGAAGGACACGTAAAATTTTGTAAATTTTTCTCAAAGAATAAAAAAAAATCCAAAGCCTCCGAATATCGAGAGTATAAATTCATTCCTGAATAACCAGCATATAGGAAATGAATACATCCAACATATACATACAAGGAAAGGTATATAAAAGGGGGTGGTTAAAATTTCAACCTGCACGATTGATTAATCCTTAGCTTTGCACTCTGGCTTATTCTTTTATTTTTTCTAAAAAGTGGATGACCTCTTAATTTGCATACCGATGATCGAGGAGTCAGGGCCGTGTCCTGCCACGTATATATGGTCACGGTGTTTCGCTTGAGCGTGGAAACACGGTTGGGTACGAGAGTGTCAGGGGCGTGCCACGAAGGGGGCGGCGTATTTTAGCATTTCACGTTTGTTTCCATTTAAATGGTAATCGAGTTCATAATGTAATTGTATTCACGCGTAAGCCAGGGCTCACCGCGGCGCCCAACCGCCATTGTTTGCATTGTTCTCCTCTTGCGAACAATCCAGGAGCCTTTCGGCTCAACCAAAATCTAAGCCTTCGCCTTCCATTTTGATATTTTCACCGTGGTGCGACAACGAATCGAACTGTTGAGAAAAATTTTTGCGTCTCTCTCTTTCTCTCTCCCACCCATAATAACATCTAACCACGTAAATCAAGTGTCTCTCAAATTTACAAATAAATTACGTATCCACACGATCACGGAGTAACACTGACAGAGGCCAACTAGTCCAATTGAACTTTCACATTGGAATTTCGTAATCCATGAAAACTACGAGTAATTTAGCCCGGCTCGAGATTAAGGTCGACCCGATTCCAAAAGACCGTGGCAAATTGTGCCCGCGCGAGGGAAATCAGGTTAGGTTATACCTCCGATTATTCAAATTGCCAGCGATATTCGTGATTCCGTTGAGAGAGCGAGCTAGACTTTTAGAGGGGAATGAAAGAGCGAGAGAGAGAGAGGGAGAGAAACTTGAGTTCCTTGGCGAAGAGCTAGATGCAGAGAGCTATAGACTCCTAGTGAGAATTTAGTTTGAAATGGCAGAAGGAGCCGCACGGGTTCGCTTGGCGAAACGCATTGTTAAACATTACGCGGCGAAGACTCAGCCGAGCTGAAACGCGCCGCTACGAGGGTCTGGCATTGGGGTTGGGGTCGAGGCTGGGGTTTTCGGCGAAGGATCGCTGAGGGTAGCTTCGGAGTTGGATCCGCTACTGCTACAAGGGATGTTTCCTACAACTCTGCTATATCTATACCTATGTTATATACTATATACGTGTATATATATAATATATATATACACATCCAGCAAAGCTGGCTGCCTCTCATACATATTCATCAAACGCTAATTAATCATCGCCCGGCAAACCCACAGCGAGCCACCCTCTCGGCAACACCCAGCCCAAAAATACGAGCCCTCTAACGCAGACACCTACCCTATATACATATATTACAGTACGGACCCAGATGTTAAAATTTGTTGCAAAAATATTTTAAAAAATGCACCTAAAGCGATTTATTAAAAAAAAAAAAACAATAAATCCGCTGATAATCGTCATTTTTCAGTGCATCGTATCGCAATTTTTGTGTGACTAGATTTTTTATTTTATTATTATTTTTCATCAAGCTACTAGGTTATATGTATCAATATCACTGAGAGTCGTAGTCGTTCTGGAACATGCATCGCTCGCGACGATCAATCTTAATTGTAATTTCGTAATCCCATTTAGCGGCAGGCACCTTCGCGCGCACTTGCTCGCCCTTTCTGGTTCACGCCGAACGGGGACGCGTATAATTAGGTATCGTTTATTTTACAGCCGAGCCACGAGGGGTGACAGGGCACGCCATAATACGCCATGGGGTTCTACACCCATAGATGCCCATAGTGGTGGCAGCCGCTCATAGAACGCTTCACTGGTAATGCGATGCGATCATCGCCACCCTGACGAGCCTCCATTGATATTATACAATACAATCTAGACCCTCTAGCTATTTCGCGCTTACGTACTTTACATTGGCCCCCTGTATGTTTACGTGTTACATATTTAAAACAAAAGACAAGCATGTATGACTTTTTAGCATTACACTATTTGTTGTCCCTGTTTTGACTCTCTCGGAACTGGTCATTTCTGAATAAATAATGTATCCGGGGATGATGCGATTTTTTGAGACTATCCCTCACGGCAAAGACATCACGTAATTCACTGTATAAAATAATACAGCATACGACACCAACGTGGGATTTATTTCATTTAAACGCAGATAAGGAGACCCCTGGGGCACAGATGTAGGTAGGGGTACGAATTTAGTTTATGGTGAACCCTCCGTCAACACAGTGGGTAGTATCGAATCATTTAAATGCTCCCAAAGGGGGTGTACATTTTTTTATTCCCCACTGTCTCTCTAATGCCCTCGTGATAACTCGACCGCCCCCCCCCCCCCATCAGTGAAACGTTATCCAAGGACTAGAGATGTTACACTATAACAATTACCATAAAACCGAATTATAATAACTCTAGGAAACATTGGAATTTACCGTAGTTACAGGATGAAATGATGTTGTAATCCAGAGGAACGCTAGGTGCTTACGTAACTCTCTATCATTAGACGCATTAATGCTTATCATTTTACGGTCTCCTTTATGGTCTTAGTTAGTACAATGTAACGGGTAAGCGTTTGCCTTTCACATCGCTAACGTGAATCACGCTGAACTTCTGTATCAGGCATTAAAGGGATGTTCTGTAAACAAAAAAAAAACAGAAAAAAGTAACAGAAGGCATATAAAAAAAATTGGCTAGGAAATCGGCGTAGGCGCTATGGGGACGCACCAGTGTGTTTTGACTGGTGGCATCAAATCGCAAGAGTGGCAGATTGCGAGCTGACAAATGAGCGGCAGCAGCACTGGGACGCAGAGCACAGAAGACATATGGCTCCATAAAAAAGAGATACAAGAGAGGTGGGCCTGCAGTAACCATCCACCAGTCGATCCGATATTAATGGAGACCAAACACCGCACATTCTGCGAGCCATTGTCCCCGGAGTGTGTACATAGAGCGAGAGAGAAAGAAGGTCAGCTTATAATATACCAGATATATATAATATGTGTACACTCCCTCTTTTGTACAATGGAATGATCTATGGCTATGGTGCGCATAGATAGTCCAGTCGATTTATTCCTGTGGCACTGTGATTTTGTCCCTTGTATCGCCACTACATATTTTCACTCACTCTGTCGCGTTCGTCGTCCATCTTGTTTTCCTTGTCTATGGCATGCCATAAAAATAAACCAGTTCGGAGACAACGACGGCTGTTGGTACATCATTGGCAAACAAGCCAATGTCTGGCAGCATCTGTCGACAAAGAAGTACCACGCCTACGTGCACGCCTGAAGGTAAGTCCATAGTCATACTCACGCGGCGTCTCTACAGCTTTTGTATTCTGTGGTTTAGTTAACGCAGTATAGACTACGTTCCGTAACTGACAGCCGTAAAGAAGGAAAGGAAGGACGTTCCGTAACATAACCTAGAACCTATGGTAGGTATCTAGCGTCTGATGCTTGAGCTTCCGCGAATTGTTTTTAACAGTTGTTGAAGGTGTCGTCTGTTATTTTAATTGTTTGTTCTTCTTTTGTTCTTTATTGCTCAGAGAGAGAGAGAGAGAGAAAGAGCACAGATGAAGGAGGAAGGAGGAAGAAGAAGAGACCGTCTCGACGGGTTCTCTTTTCGTGCCTGGAAAGCGGGAGATGTAATTTGGATGATTTTCGACGAGCAAACAATAAAATTGGATTTGCTAACCCTCCTGCACGCTCGGGGCGCGTGACCTGAAGGGTGAGTTTTCGGAAGGTGAGTTTTGTACAAGGGCGGCACGAGACTGCTCGTTTGGAAAAGGCAGGATCAAAGACGACCCTCCTACTGATTCGGTCCTGACATATTAACCAGAAATTGACTGCGACAGCTACTGGCAATTCTGCACCTTGCAACTTTGATCTGTTTACCTGTGGGACCACAGCTTACACTGTGGACCCAATCAGATACACGTTTATGATTATCTGCAGAGCAATCTGTATTTGGATTTTTTTATGTCATACACATTATACTGTAATAGGATTACACTTCTGGGAGTACCAATAGCTATTTTATACATTGACAGAGATTACTCTTGTTTTTTTTTTCTTATATAACGAAAATCTTTAGATAATCTGTTGGATAAGACAATATTATTTTCTTGCTTATTAATTATGTTGCAGACTAGGAGAACAAGTGCAAATATAATATATATGCTAATATACCTTAGACGAGAAGTAACAAGTAAATGTATTCTTGATTTTGCGTCAGGAGCGTAGACACTACTGTTGGAATATTTTCACAAAATGTGTTTCGTTACTTGGTTCTCCTTAGTAACGAAGGAAAGCATCGTACGCGCATATACGTATCTGCATAGAAACCCCCTGGAAGTTATGTCAATATCCTACAGGATTTATAGTAAGGCGCGACTTCGCCTCCGTCATCTGCCGTATTTAAAGCAGACTACAGGGTTATCGACAATCGGTAGTGTCACACGTCTGATATAACGATGAACCATAAAACGTAAGTTGCCGAATGCTTATATTTTATCGACAATAGTCTGGTGTTAATTCTTTTAAATATATTATTTTTTGTATTAATCATTCTCGTCGACGGTCAATCGATTATGTTGCGTCTAACAAGTTAATCATTGAAAAGAATTACAAAGTGTGACATTGGACTGTCACATTATTTTGATTATTTGTCATAATTCTTTTTTGACGACGTGTGCTTGAGGCATGAGCTGACCCAGCGAAATACCAAAGAATGCAACATTGCCCTCACGTTCGTTAACCATAACGTTACTTTATTTAAAACGTCCTCAAGACACTTGACTTCAACATAATATCAATTCCGTATTACACAGAACTTATGCAGTGCGACAGTTTACAAAGCATCCTGCCTGATATACAGGAATCTTCTGTAATTTTACATGTTTGTGTGTTTTTAACGAAAAAGTGGCCGTTATGGGACACCACTGTTATCAGTAGAAAAATGAATCCGTGGTTATTCGTGGTGTTAATAACTTTCGTATGGTGGATTTGTCGCTGGTGGCAAAAAAGGAGACGAATTATTAAATATTTAAAAAAAATACCAGGACCACCTGGATTACCGATTCTTGGCAATATTGTAGAACTTAATGTGGATCATGATGGTAAGTTTTGTCTACTTGTTCGTCAGACTGGGATACTGAAAAAGTATCTGGATATTTACGTGAATGTGTCATATTGTGTCTGGATCAATGAACATCGTAAGAAACTTGTAACATTATTGTTTTTTCACCCAGTATTGCAGAATATTAAACTTTGATAAATAACACAAACATTTTTTTTTAATCAGCTATTGAGTTTTCGTTGGATATTAATAAATTAATTGAACATTTTAGTTTATGTTTAAAAAAAAAAAAGTAAAAGTAAACCTGTTTCCGCCCGGGATCGAACCGGGGACCTTCCGCGTGTTAGGCGGATGTGATAACCACTACACCACGGAAACAGTTGTTCTTACCTTCATGTTTATTTAATTCGTCCTGCTTTAGAAGAGTATTTAGATTACGAAAATTTTAATTTTTCTTTACCAGAATTGTTTCAACGACTTATGGCTATGCGATTTTTATGGGGTCATCAAGAGGGGATCAATAAAGCATGGCTTGGTAACCATCCTTACGTATTTCTCAGCAAAGCAACTACCGTGGAACCCATTTTAGGAAGTAATCGCCATATCGACAAGAGTTCTGATTATCGATTCCTTCAGCCCTGGTTAGGAACGGGTCTACTGACAGGTTCCGGTAAAAGGATAAATATTATTGAATAATAATATGTTTTAATACAAATAATATCATGATCATTATACTATCGAGAGAATAATTGGTTGTCAGGAAGAAAATGGCATAATCGAAGGAAGATACTTACACCCACCTTCCATTTCAAAATCTTAGAGGATTTTCTTGAGGTATTCGCCGAGCAAACTGAACTGCTCGTTAACAAAATGTCACTCGAAATTGGCCAAGACTCGTTTAATATATTTCCCTATGTGACTCTCTGCGCCCTGGATATAATTTGCGGTAAGAATCCAATCAGATATTTTCTCAACTGACCATGCTAACTCCTAGATCACTCGTAGAAACCGCCATGGGTCGTCAAGTTTTTGCGCAATACGACAGTGACAGTGACTATGTGCGCGCTGTATATGAGTAAGTTATTGATAATTGTTAACTCTATTTTTTTTACAAAATCTTTAATAAAATTTTGTTTTTAGAATTGGAAGTATCATTCAAACACGTCAGGCTACTCTCTGGTATCATCCGGATTGTTTGTTTCGATTAACGTCGCTCTATAAGAAGCATCAAGAATGTATTCGTATACTTCATGGATTTTCGAATAAGGTAATAAATAAAATATTTGAATTAATCGAACTTCAAGATGAGGATGAATATTTTAATATTAAATATTTATTGTGAAACAGGTAATAGCTGAAAGACGTCGTGAAATCGAACGAACACAGAATGAGACTGTTTCAGAGGATGGTTAGTTATTCTCTGTATAATTAGGGAATTTGCGAAAAAATATTTATATTTATGTGGTTTAAATGATTCATTTTTATTTTATACCTAAATTCAGAAGGACGCAAGAGACTAGCTTTTCTAGATTTACTTATAGAGGCCTCGCAAAATGGAACTTCTCTTTCCGATGAAGATATACGTGAAGAGGTTGACACCTTTATGTTTGAGGTACGTCAGTTTAATTCCCTAGAATTTTAAAATTCAAGCATTTATACAATCATATAAATTATTTATCAGGGACATGATACAACTTCCTCCGCCGTTAGCTGGACGCTTTATCTTCTTGGATGCCATCCAAATATTCAAGTATAAATTTCTTTGTCCTTTTACATTTGAATAAACTCTATAGAAAAATATCTGAATTGCAGAATGAAGTGGTGGCCGAATTGGCTGATATTTTTGGTGAGAATGATAATGGACGTCGACCGACTTTGCGTGATCTGCAAAGTATGAAGTGTCTTGAAAGATGTATTAAAGAGACGCTTCGATTATATCCTAGTGTTCCTTTATTAGCACGACGAATCTCAGAGGATGTTCGCATAGGTAATTATTGTTTTAACGATGTATGAAAGTTAATATTGACTATTAACCTTTTTTATATTTGATAGGAAAGTTTCTTGTTCCTGAAGGAACCACAGCCATGGTGATCCTGCCAATGTTACATCGCGACCTTGCAGTGTTCCCAAATCCAGATAAATTTGACCCAAATCGTTTTTTACCAGAAAATTGCACCGGTCGACATCCATACGCTTATATACCTTTCAGCGCAGGACCAAGAAATTGTATTGGTACGAGCCTTAACGATATAATCTATAAGATGAGTTAAGAAAAGTAATTGACAGTATACATTTTTATTTCATAGGACAAAAGTTTGCACTTTTAGAAGAGAAAGTTATAATCTCAGGTGTATTGCGAAAATATAAAATTGAGGCTGCAGAACGTCGGGAGGAAATAAGCTTGACTGGCGAACTCGTTATCAGAGCGAAAAATGGTTTGCATGTGAGAGTTACACGACGTGAAAGATAATTATAATTGTACTACGTATCCTAGTTTTTATAATAAATTATCTGTTTCCCATTGTTCCATTTTTGTTTTTTTTCACGAGAAGTCTTTGTAGATAAAGTTTTTAACAGAGTTCTTGCACAGCAGCGCCGCTATTTGAATTATACTCGTATTAAATATATAATACAGAACTTCTCTCTCAACGTGAAGCGTAAGTCGGTACAAGAGAAATTTTCACGAATTTATCGACGAACGTTAAATCGACTACTACTCCATTGGTATTCTAGTGCTGCTGCAATTTCGCAATGGTGTCGTAAACTTAAACTAACAAAATTTTTATCACGTGACCGATCATACGCAATTCTGATTGGCCGAAAGCTGGAGGACTTTGTTGTGTGAGTTGTTTTTCAGAGGAAAAGAACGTTGACAAGATCCAGTGCGCTTTATCTACAGTGACAGGAAGTCAGCCAGTCATCTTCAGTTAATATTGGGAGTGGATCTTTCATGGGAAGAGAGTTATTTTGAGAACGGAGGGCAATTATTTTCGCGTATTTCGTGAACAATCTCAAATTAATCTGAGGGAATCCAGAGAAGAATGAAGGCAATATTATTCGCGCTTTGCGCGACACTGGCTGGTGAGTAATTGTTATAAATTTTCTTTTAAAGCAATAATAACTTGGCAATAAGGCATTTCTTTGTTGACCAACGACGCAAATAGCTTACCCGAATCCATTCTGATTAGTTATAGTACTTCTAGGTTGCTAATGTAATGTATCTTATACTTGTACGTCGTATTTTACAAGTCACCATTTTTGTTTGCCACGCATTGTGATGGTTATTTGCTGTTTTTTTTTTCGAAAGTAGAAAATTCTAGATTTTGCGTAAAAACATCTGTTAACTCTCTTCCATGATTTCTCTGCATTATATAATTTCGTAATTTCACTGCTTACTATGGTTATAATTATTTCTCAGAAATTCCTACTTGCCATTATTGTCTCTATTGAAGTCATTGGTTTCTAGTTAGTCATCTGGGATCATGGTATTTCTCATTAATAGTTCAAAGAAAGCATGAGTCAGTTTCATAGGATGCTGCAAACTGATGAGTTTTATCAATTAATTTTAAGAGAGGGAGATAGAGAAGGAACGTTAGTCAGTGGTTCCTGTTTTGAATTAAAAACATGTAGCAAATCAGAAGTAAGATGGGAGGCTACTGATGCAAACACTCATTTTTTATTTGCATATGATATTGCTGATTAAACTTCTAAACGTGTTTCAACAATATATTCAGTGAATGAATTAATTTAATTCATTAATTTTATGCTCCCTTCTCCTTACATTTTACCGTACACAGATGGTTACTGAGTTGCATTTTAATAGGTGAAATGTATCTACGTTACTTAGCGAAATAGATTATAGATGGATGCATGCTATACTGTTTTTAATATTTTCTTAGTAACAACTGCCAGAGTGGTGATAAATGCGGAGGGACAGGAAACACCGCATCTTTTAGGCTCTAAAGCCTGTACTTGGGGACCATCATACTGGTGTCAGGATTTGAAGTAAGTGTGGCAACAGCAAAATGTGACATTATTAATAATCAATTATAATAATGATAAACTATGATCTTGAAAGATATAAGTAAATCACTTAGAAATTTTCTTTGATCTACGATTGTCATGTCACCATATGTATCAAAGTATCTAATTACCATAAATATAGTTTTACTGATTAGGTTACTGTAGCATTTCCAAGAAGGAATGCTGAAACTGCTATTAATATGTTATAAATAAACATTCTACCAGGAAGAATGGCATACATACGAATCGCAAATAATTGTGTTTATCTTGGCCAGCTACTTGTGCACACATGGCTAATGTCCATAGGTAAAAGAAGTTAGCTCCAACAGCTTTTCGTAGTTATTCAATGCTGACTCATTTATGTTCGTATGATATGGAGACTTTGTACTCATAGGAAGAACATACCAACTTACCAAATTTTCAAAACATTGGATATCTGTTTGCACTAAGCTTGATTGTAGAAAGTGAGAGCATACTAAATTATCATGTTCCTCTTTTGTATAATTCCTGAAACGTATATAGGTGGTTAAGTAGATTCCAGTGTTTTATAAAATTAAAATATACAATGACTCATGTACTCTGTATCACGTTTTAATAATGACGCTCGACAATGATATCTCATATAATAATAAAAATACTCCAACCTTTATGAAGTATTAAATTCTGCAGGACTTGAATTCATCAAAATAATAATATGACACATACATTTATCACAGTCAGAGTCATATTAATTTATTTTAAAACATGATAAGTGACGTATGTTGAGTGATAATATTAATTAATATCTATGCTCTTGTTTGGAATTGACAAACCATAGGTCGGCAGCAGGGTGCAATGCTACAAAGCATTGTATTTCAAAGGTGTGGGAATCAATGACAGTTCCTGAGGACAAAGATGATGTCTGTGGAATTTGCAAGGATATGGTGCAACAAGCACGCGATCAATTGGAAAGCAATGAAACTCAGGAGGATTTGAAACTTGTTTTTGAAGGCAGCTGTGCGCTTATCCACATAAAGCCGATTGTCGCAGAATGCGACAAATTGGTAGATCAGTTCATTCCTGAACTCGTGGAGACTTTGGCGTCCCAGATGAACCCCTCTGTTGTCTGTTCCGTTGCTGGACTCTGCAACTCGGCTCACATAGACAAGCTGTTGCTGGAATATCACAACACAATGAAAGAAGTAATAATCATTCCTTGACACACTTGTTTCTGCAGAAACAGACTATTTACGATCTATGCACCGTCATGAAATGAGGAAAAAGCTACTGCATTCACTTTGTATTAGAGAGATTTGAGAAATCATTGTTACTTTCTAAAAAGACTACGGTCAGAAGTTTCGTGATGAAACACTTAGCTATTGATGTTTGCGATTATGCTACACATAATATTTTGTGTTTAATCCATATAAACATTGAATGGAAAATTTAAAAAACAGAATGAAATACGTTATATTGGCGTAACGAAAATTCTGATTATTATACCAGAGATTCTTTACGTTTGCTTTCTATCTAACAATCATATTAGTGTATTGTAGAAAATATCTAACGAGTCATAATAAGTGAACTTCAATTATTCAACAAGGTGTTATATTAATGTTTATCAGGTTGATGAAACTAAACCTAATTCCTTGGCAAATGATGAACTGGAACCAAATGAGTGCTCTAAATGTTACACGATCGCGACGCACATGCAGGATAAATTCACCCATACATCTCGCGACAATCTTTTGGAGAGGATGCTCCATGTCTGCGGTCGTATGAGCTCCTTCTCCGATGCCTGCTCTTCTATAATCTTAAGTTACTTCAACAACATCTATGCGCATCTTCAAGAGAACTTTAACGCGGGCAATATTTGTCATTTGTCAGGCCAATGTAGTGCTAAATTCCACAAGCATGAAAATGATGACGATAAGGTAGGTTGCATATTAATAGCCTAATGAGATTCTTTACGACATTAAATTACTTTATTGTTGTTAATAGCCTTTGGAAGTTGAGATTCGACCACTGTCCAGTGTGGGTATGGTCGAGGTCAGTGATGATCTTCCTTGTAAATTGTGTGTACAACTGGTATCGCACTTGAGGGATCTTCTCGTTGCTAACACGACAGAAAACGAATTTCAGATGGTCCTCGATGGACTTTGCAAACAGACTAGATCGTTTGCCACAGAGGTATAATTAATTAACGTTTGTTTGGAATATTTTCGTGATTTAAAGTAGTTGATGTAAATTTCTAATACTTTTCTTTTTTACAGTGCAAGGCGATCGTCGATGAGTATTATAAAGAAATTTACGTTTACTTAACAATGGGACTGAACGGCAATGCCGTATGTGAAATGGCAGGTATTTGCCCGGCTCCAGGCAACTCAGTTTTAGTAAGTATTTGTCTGAAAATCATGAAATAAAATTCAAATTACAAGGCCTTTAAATAACAATGTCATATGAAATGTTTTCATTATGGAGAATGGACCTATTTGGCCACTAATTCCTGAGAAACCAGCTCAGATTGGACTTGAAATTATGAATAAGAAGAAAAAGAATCTTGGGGAAAATGGCGCTGGAATTAGAAATGTACATAAGAATACGGAGGCAGAAGAAATGCAACTTCCACTTGAAAGATTCCATGTGCCTTTCGGTAATCTTGGATTGCCACAGACTGATGCCCAGGGTAAACAGACCTGCGCCTTATGTGAATACTTCTTACACTATGTCCAGGAAGCTATCACAGATCCTGTTACCGAGGTAAATGTTTCATATGCTTAAAATTATGGGAAACTGATTTACGTTCATCTTTTTTGTCATAACTTGACACTTCACGATGTACTGTGATCATTTTACAGAGTAAAGTGAAACACATTATTGGCGAAATTTGCGAAAAATTACCAAAGAGCGTGCAGGGTGAATGCCAACAATTTGTAGACACTTATGGCGATGCTGTAGTAGCGATCCTAGTCCAAGAAATAGATCCTTCTCAGGTTAGTATGACGCAACTTATTCCATTGATGTTTACTGGCTCAAAAGATCGGTGCCGCTTAAATCTTCTCCTTTATAGGTTTGCCCGATGATTCATGTATGTCCATCACAGTCCTTCTTGGAGGCTTGGGAGAAGATTCCTAAAGAAATGATGCTCGAGAGTGACGTCAAGGATAAACCTAGTTGTCCACTTTGTCTTCTTGCTGTTACTCAATTGTACAATGTTATTAAGGATAACAAAACCGAGGTAATAAATTTCCCTTGCTGTGTACATTTTATTCATTTAGAATGTCCATTGTTACATTATTCAATGAATTTACAGAGTAGCATACGGAACGCACTGTCCGAATTGTGCATTCATTTACCTAATGACTTGTCTGATGAGTGCAAGGATTTGGTCAAGATTTACAGCAAGGAACTCATCGAGCTGCTAATTGCTGACCTTACGCCGCAGGAAGTATGTGTATACATTAAATTATGCGATCCTAGCAAAAACACTGGAGTATCAGATGATTTGCCAAACCAATTGGTTCCTACGAACTTCTTCCCGCTGGACAACGATGGTGAAATCAGTGAGTATTTTTTCTTCTAGCGTAGGAATATCAATGGACTTACGTAGATGTAACAATTGAGACTAATTGGACACTAATTATTCAGTGACAAATGAAATCCCCGACTTCCCGTTACATCCGGTTCCACAAAAGGAGGTGGCTGATGATACAAAGTGTGTAATTTGTGAGTTCGTTATGCAATATATGGAAAAGGCTTTGAAGAATAAGAGCAACAAGGAGGAAATAGAAAAAATTGTGCACGGCGTATGCAATCATCTGCCTAAGACCATTGCGAAGGAATGTAATGATTTTGTTACGGAGTATGCCGATATTGTCATTGATCTTCTATCTCAAGAAGTTGAGCCCAAAGAAGTCTGCACAATAATTGGTTTATGTCAAGCCAATATTCAGCAAATCCAAGGTATTCACCGTTATAATAATATTGAATATGTTTGATTTTTAATTAATGTGTTTATTTATTATAAAAAATGTGTTTCATCGTCAGAGTCCGTTGCTGAGTGTGCTCTTTGTCAGGCAATTATATCGGCCATTGATAAACTACTCGCTAATCCAACCATAGATAATGACATTGAACAAGCAGTTACGAAAGTGTGCAAGTATCTTCCAGCTAGTAAACAATCGAAGGTAATAATAAAATTATATTAGAAGGATCTATGATATTTAGAGAATTTATATGAATTTATTGACTCGTTGTTGCTTTGATGTTGTACAGTGCGCCATGCTGATGGAAGTGTATGAGCAGAGTATAATAAATATACTGAGATCCTATGGTGACACCAAGAAGATCTGTAGCAAGTTGGCATTATGTTCTGCCAGTGATTATTTAGCGATGTCTTATTTAAATCCCAGAATAAGACGTTCTTATAGTTACAGTCAAAAGCCTTGCACATGGGGAAAATTATATTGGTGTGCTACCGATGAAGCTGCTGCCGAATGCAATGTAAAGTATCCACAACGAAAAAATATGAAACTTAATAACAATTGTCAGATTATTTTTCGGAATAGAAATAATTAATGTCATCTCCGATATAATTTTTCGTTTAGGTTGTTCACTATTGCAAGGAGAAGATTTGGAAAGCAGAATCTGCAACTGCTGCAAGCCAGAAGATAGCAGTGTAATACGAAATGATGATGAAGATATGCTATAAGTGTCCTAGCCATAATAAATAATCATTTATGATTTATAATAACTATACGACTAATGTTTATAATAATACAACATAACTACAGATTAGTTGAATATAAATATTATCCTATCAACGCGAAATTCAGGATAACAATGAGAACTATTCGTGAATGTTGTTTGGAACCAAAAATTATTCATAGTGCGCATATGCTTAATGCGATTGTAGCCACAAGATCTGCTGCAAATAAATGTGAATACCATACTGTTCTTTATAATGTTACTGGAATAATTTATAATCGTATGGGATGGAGTACACGATGTCATGCTGTGGATAATATTTGTTATACTCAATTTTTTTTTTTACGTAAAATCGAACGAATGGTGCGACGAATTATTATAATTTCATTAGCCTTAAGTTAACTGTGATAATGGAATAAAAGTAATATTATTCGATTTTGTTTTTCAGACGTCTTACAAAAGCGGCAGTATTTATGTGTCCCAGTTATAGATTTCGTCTTCAATATTATTACCAACTCTTATCTCTTTATAAAATCCAAGATAAAATTTGACCTTACCGGAGATGGTTCAGTACTCCAAATTCATGATTGCAAATATAGAAATATTTTAGAAATCTGAAAAAAAATTCAGTCGATCATTGATTGTAAATTTTGGAACATTTGCTGCGATGAACGAAAATTAATACTAATAATTATATTCTTAAAATGGGTTAATTTCTGAGGCTGATGAAGTAGATTCTCTCTAAATTGCTTTACTATGCTCAAATCCAATACTCTGGGCGTGTTCATAAACGTGTTCTTAGCGTCCTCTGGTGGAAACCTGTTTAAATTAAGTGGGAGTGAAGTACGGGAGTAACATTGGAGTCTTGTAGTGACATATCCGCGTGTCATATATTTGATGAGTCTCTTGGATCTCTTGGCATTTGTAAACAAAATGTTTTAACACTTGACACCAGATTTCACAGCGTTAAGTTCCTGGTGCCAGAGTAATTCTTTGCCATCATGTGGAAGTGTCACAAATGTGGAAAACCCGTATATTTCGGTCTGAATCTTTATTTACATGTATTGCTCACTCATGGTATTTTCAGTGACATGTACCACTCTTTCTTTACTTTGGAATATCGTGAATCTATTAAGTTCTGATGACTATAAAATATTTTATCTTCAATACCTGTTTTGAGAAAAAGTTGTATTTTTTCAATGGGACGCAAATCATATTTAGTCGGGGCGGGTCAATGCACTCTGACAGAGGTTATAACTTGTTCTGTAATTATTCATTTATCTTTTGTAAAATAGGATTGTACATTTGACTAAGAATAGAGACTGGTATTTTGACACGTGCTCTCTAATTATTATTAATAATGATTTATAGGCACTTGATCTTCTCTTGTCATCGTTACATTATTCTTGTGACGTTTACTCTTATTTAGTAATTGCAATATCATTCTTTAGCGGAGCGGAAACAATCCTTGGGGTATGACTGGCATCCAGAATGTTTAAGGTGTGAAGAATGTGGAAAGAGATTAAACCCAGGGCAGCATGCTGAGGTGAAGAGAATTGATATTATAGTTTTTGTGTGATCTATTTTGTTTTGTATCTTAATGGAATACATCTTATTGCAATAAACAGCATAAAGGTGTCCCATACTGTCACGTGCCGTGCTATGGAGCACTTTTTGGGCCACAGTTATTCGGACATGGAACAAGAGTAGAATCTCATACTAGTTTTGGAAAGAAAGAATCTCGTTCAACATTGCCCAGGTAAAGAAGGATATCACATTGTCATGATAATTCAATTTAAAAAATCATAAAATTAATGTTCATATCAATAGATCCCATTTGGAATCGAAACTGAAAATGTTCAATCAGTATTATGAGGGAAAAAGTGGTGGCATTAGAAGTCGAGAGGTATGTCAAAAAAATAGTATATATTAGGTTATATTCTGATAAAGATTAATATATTATTAATTTTTTACAGGTTAATGGACGATTAATATTAGAAGGTGCTCTAAGGATTTACTGGGGAGTACGTGGTGTCATTCATCTTAAAGAAGATGATGATCAACGTACTGTAGTTACAGCACGCAATAGAAATTCATGTAGAAGAAGCATGTCTGAGGTTGAGCAATATTAAAAAAGGTTATGTTTCTTTTAAATAATTATAAAATTGTAACAACTAACCTTATATTTAGGATACGGAGGATGAAGAAAAAGCTGATATATCGCCAAAAGATCTGTCTCCGTCTGAAATACAACCGGAAAGTGAGCCCAACTCTATTCCAGCATCTCCGGATCATTTAAAAAGTCTAACACTGCCAATGAAATTGGACGTTAAAACTATGGAATGGGATGAATTGGATGAGTTGTTACAGGTGGCTTAAACCGTCCATTAATTATATCCTTAAAATTCGTAAATTCGACTTTATCACTAGTTGAATTTACAGGTTGAGCGTAAAGTAGAAGATGGCAATAAGCTCTATCAAACAATGCCGGAGAGTCTCCCGTCTATAAGCTCACATTCCAGTACTGAAACTCCACCACTATCTGCTCAATCCAGCATCGATGCTCCGGAAGCTCTTAATAGCTCAGGTGCGACTAGTCCCTGTCATCAAGCTGGCAAGGGTAATGACAGTAGTGTCGGCAGTACACCTACGCACAGCATAGATAGTTCTTCCAGTACAGACACACCGAATTATCAGGGAACACCTAACAGAAATGGAACTCTGCGAAGAGTGGAGTACTTCGATAGCTTGGAGAAGAATATGATTGGCAGCAGAAATATCAGTAACGATGATAGCTGGATAGAGAAAGGATTAAATCGTTCAATGTCTGGGCCGGATTGTCTACAGAGGCACAGAACAGATAGTGACACGGACTCTGTGAATTCTCTACACTTTAGGGACGATGACAACATGACTATGTCGACAGACAGTGGATTGGAGCTTGATGGTGTTGTCCTGAGACGCAAACAGGGATCAACTGCAATCAGACGCCGTCCAGGAGGTCGTCGTCAATCACGAAGCCGTCTACGACGTCGCTGCTCTATTAATGGACATTTTTATAATCGGGAAACAAGCTTTTTCACACCGCCTCATGGTTCGCAGATGTCTGTTTGGGTTACCAGCCTTGTGAGCACTCAAGAAGTTATTAATCTTATGCTCGACAAATATAAAGTTGATGCTAAACCTGATAATTTTGCTCTATTTGTGGTTCGTGATAATGGAGGTAATCATCTGCTTGCATACTTAAGGCTTAAAAAACTTAACATTAATTTTATATATTAACGTAATTTCCTTGTTCCATGCAGAACAACGTAGATTGAGGGAAGACGAATACCCTTTGGAGGTTAGGGTAGTTTTAGGACCACACGAGAATGTGGCGCGTCTCTTCCTGGTAGATAAACTCTCGACACCCGAAATCAGTTCGGATGTTGCCCAGTTTCTAAATCTCTCAATAGCGGAATGTCACGGTATTTTGCAACGTTATCATTACGAAGAAGAACGTCAAGTTGTTTTACTGAAGGAGAAGTAAGTATCTCAATTAATCAATTCATCTCAATTAATCTCAATCAATTTTTAAAAATAATTTTATTTCCTTTGTCTTCAGATACAAGGAAATGAGACGAAGAATAAAGCAACGAATGGAGGAACTAAAAGTACGGCTGTAAGCTAGATAATCTTATCAGATCTCTAACCAAATTACTAATTCTCCGTCGATAATACGTAGTATCGTTCTATCTTTATATCTTCAAAACGCATTTTTCGTAACAGTCATTTTACTTTTATCTAAATATTTGTCAATTTTCCTTTTATACAATTCTTACTCGCGGCAAGCCAATTAACGTTGACTTGGCATTTAGTCGATTACTTCTTTTGGCAGTCAATGTAAAGTAGTCGTATTGTGAAATTACAAGCACAAAATCAAACATTGGTGATACTATATGTTATCTTAACAAAACTATGGGATAACGAAAATATTGTTTTGATATTGCAATACGACTACTCATACACTAAAGCTCATCCGTTCAACCATTACTAAGTGGTTCATGCATTTTAGTGTATCCAATATACCAGTGCAATTTTAAGCGAAATAATTCAGATCTGCTAATTATTAGCTAACACGTGCCGCTACGTATACAATTATTTTTCATTAAATCGGACCCGCCATATATCCAGTTATTTGTACTCACGCTTTCACTATTGCTTTTATATCTTTAGGATGCTGGAATTCATTAGCACGGCGGGTAATTAAAAGTTAGGTAGCTATTAAAGATTAAAAGGTGCAATCGCGTAAGGTTGCCGTTTTGTCACTTCGCGATTTAACCTCGAAAGTCCGAAGTAACACATTCGCTCGGAAGTCTCTCGCAATATTTAATTGAAGATGGACCATTTTTTAATTAATCTATTATAATTATCCCGATTAAAGTAATTGTCTTTCGGTATTCGCGATAGTTTTCATAATGGTTTTAGGTACTACAAAAAATACAAAAAAAAAGCTAATTATATTCCCCACTGTCTGCGGTAATTAATGCCAACTAGTACCAACTGCGATTGTTATGCAAGTTCTCATTAATTATAATTCTTTTGTTTTTATATTATATAAAATCTCCTCTGCTGAGATTTCTGTGGGCCCCAAAGACCACGTGTATCGCTGATCTTGCAGCGTTACTTCTTGCGCAACTTCAAGATAAAAATACTGTAATTTTATTCCGTCGTGATCGTTAGATTCAAAATGGCGGATTGATGCCACACGATTTGTATCGGATCGTTTCTGAAATTTTATATGGTATTCCATAAGTCTTATCACTTGGTAAAAAATTCGAACAGTATTAAGTCTTATTTGTAAATGGATGCAGTTCTTCGATTATTGCACAAAATTTATATGTATACTTTTTTTTTCGAAAAGATAATCTAAGTGCCATTAGATATTTTCTTTGTTATTCCCTTCGCTATTACATACAGGTACACTGGCGAGCAATAATGGCCCCCCTGTTTATAGTGTAATAGCAATAATTTACAATAATTTTTTGGGAGGACCATTTTTACTCCCTCTGCTGTACAAGCGACACGTTATTACCTCTCAGTATACATCATTCGTATCACTCGTCAGATCTGTACATACGTAAACGAAATTAAATAGAAATACCTATGAAAATAGCGTTATTACCCAACTTACCGGACAATGGATTACGGAGTATAAATTCTTCCTGCTGATACCAGTTGGTCGTTGCGAACAAACTTGCCTTACGATTTTACGTATCTTTCGCGCGTATCAGGAAGATGACGCCGTGCGGTACATATTTAAAATACGTATCATTAAAACAATAAGATGCTACATGAAAATAAGATAATTAAAAAAGAAAACCATCGAAAATCACACGATCCGTGATTGGGTTCCTTTGTGGAAGATTAAACGAGAAATAAGATCCACCATGACACTAGATACAAAAAATATTTTTAAGAATGATTAGAAAACGATCGCAAGAAATCATTGGCCAGGACCGATCAGCCAAAATTGTAATATAAATATGTAATTGACAGTTGTACGATTAAGTTACACATGTGTAATAAAGTAACACTGTTGCTTCCTTATGTAAAAGCCGCAGAATTTCATCGAGCAACGTCATGGATTTATAAGAAAAAAAAAAAAAAAAAGAAGAAGGTAGAAGAAATTTTACTGGTGATAATTGAAAAGTACAGCTATTGAGGTTGGACAGAATGTATTTATTTATCATTAGAGTAAGTAGAGTAAAGTAGATCAATGCAATGTTATGAGTAGTATGAGTAGTAATCGTCATACGAGTTGCTAGGAACTAGTATGTATACCCACAACACCGAGGAGCTCAGCCGCTCTTTGCACGACACTGATATACGTTAAACGTTACAAGATAATAATAACAATCATCATTCTCGTCGTCATTCTAACTTAGCATTACATACTACACGACTTTATCTTTGGCATCGCAGATACCACGGACCAGAGAGAGACATACAGACAGACCAGACTCATACCATTTAACATCTGCAGTTTAAAAGTGGTCACGAAAAAGATAGTAGCTCAGCCTTGTTCGCGCAGTCTCAGAAACTCTTCTAAATCACAGACCACCGGGAAGTAAGACCCGTGCTTGCCACGACGCTTAATAATTACTTCAATCTTTTAATTCTCCATTTTTTTTTTTTTCTTTCTTTGACATATAACTTTCATTTTTCTTTTTTTACGTTTATACCTTCGAAGAGGCAGAACGAGTCTCACCGCCCGTACATTTGTTCGGTACCTCGGTTAACACGGCGATGGGAAGACGGACGATATTTTTTTTTTTTTTCCCCAGAAGAAAAAGATAGAAACTCAAAAGTCAGTAAGGGGATGGATGATAACAAAAAGGTAATTCAAGAGGTTTTTATTCCTAAAATTTTTTTTGTTTCTCTTCCTTCCTTTATGCTTTCACGAAATGTCATACCTTTGTCCAGAATCAGTGGACACGTTGGAATTTTTTAAAGGGTAACGGCGAACTTTAACCTGGACAAAAAGTCTTCCGTCCACCATCACCGAGGTAACCTTTCTTAATCGTGCCATACTTTGACACGACACGCGGGACGTTAACGACGCCATTCCAGCTAAACGGACGACGCGTCGGCGTTAGCTCTCTCCGATGTTGTTGCGGACGCTGTTTATCACAATGCGGCAAAATGGGCCTTACAAAAAATACAATAGGGGGTCCGCAGCAGCAGTGTCGTAAGCCGACGCGTCGACCAAGGCTTTGCGTTTATGCAACTTTCAAATCGAGATTTTTTTTGCGAATACTCATCTACACCGCCTTGTGTAACTCGTGCGCGTGTGTATCCGCCATAAGCGTAAGGAAAAAAAAATAATAATTCAAATATCTCAACGGTCAAGGCCGTTTTCTCATATCTCGTACGTTATACCTATATATGCTTTGTGTAATTCGTTGCCGTTCTCTTATTTGTTCGTTTTTGCGTTACACTTATTTTTTATCTCAACATGTAATATCCGTTTGGTACATTTAAATGGGTAAAATCAGTGGGAAGAACTAAACGAGCGGCTTTAAGGCCGATACACACGTGGCGACGAGCACGAGGTACCTCCATCCTTCCGCATGGATGTCGCCCATCGATATTTTTCGCTGCGACTTTCGGGAAGGCAGCAACCGAATTCTAATACATTGTTCGTCTAAAATTCGATGTGCTCGTCCTCAACAATAACAATTGAATATGAATTAGAAAAATAACATTATATCGTAGACAACAATCGGTTATAATGTAAAATGTACCGGTAATAATAGTTATAGTACTTTTTTTTTAAACTTTACGCGCTCAGTCGCGACGGGTCCTAAAGCGTTTCGTCAGCGAGTCGTGAGCCGCGAACGTATGTGTATAATTCGCAATTAATGGAAACGATCGATAAATCAATCGCGATCAATCGTTTGACGAGCCCTTGTCGCTCGAGCAACTCGTCGCGACGCAGCATTGTGGACAGATCTGAGACGGCGTACGGTATATTAAATCTTTTCCTTTCACGTTACATAAAAATTATAATATATCCCTCCTCTCCTTAACCCCTCCCACCCAACCCTCCCTATACAAAAAAAAGACAAGACCCACCCGCCCATTCAAAAACCCACCCCGGCCCTTAAACCAGCCACCCTCCCGGCCGTTATTTCCTTTAATCGTTAATTTACGAGCTAACACGTACCTATAGTTATAACTGTTAAAATCTATTCACGGCTTGTACGATAGACATCGATATATCATATTAATATTTATATTACAATTAGATTGCTCATTGTCAATTCTTCAATTATCACATTTAGTACAAGTTGAAAAATATCTCTAACATTCACGTCGCGTTGCATTATTACGCAACGCGACGAATCGGGCCGGCGACATTTATTTATATTTACTTTATTACGCACCCGACGACAATAATTATGACTCGTCCAATTACGCTGTACGTCTGAATATGCTCTATAATATATATATATTTATTTATTTATTTATGTAGGTACGATAAACAGTGATAGTGCACGGCCACACCGAAGTTCCTTGCTTTGGCAGGGTGATTGCAAAATCGTTTGCGTTTGTCAATATACAGACAGCAGATAGAAACGCCGACGACCAAGAAAACGACGCGCGACGTCGGTCCGTGTTGTGTAAAATTTCGAGCTTCGTTCCCTCGTGAACGTCGACGTTCTTTTGGCTTGACGTGGAGGGAAGGAATTAGCGTGGAGAATAAAGGGGTTAGGAATATCGTTGACGGAAGACGCCTGTGTCATTGTATCATTAGAATATTTGCACTTTTGGTTTTTTTGTCTTCTTGTTTCCGTCCTCAGTTATCGCTCTGTAGTTCGCGTCGCCGACGATACATTTCTTTTTTTCTCTTTTCGTTTAACCGCTTTACGTCGCTGCGATTGTCGGGTTCGTTTTCGTCGTTCATCATTTTTTTTGACTGTTTTTGTTTTCCATTCCTTGTGCTTTTGTCTCTTGCCGTAATATGGAGGATGATTTATCGAATAGATACAAAATTTATGTGTTTCTATTATCGTCGGCGAGAACGAAGGGCGATTTCACTGTGAGCGAATAAAAAGTATCGCTTGCGACGCTCGTTGCATCTATGGAAGTCACGGTGGATGTATTTTGCAACCACGCTGTGTATTGTGTTTTCTAAATTCTCATTTTCTCTATCTCTTATCAAATTATGATAGAAATGATGTACCAGCGATAGTAATAGTAATAGTAGCAATAGTAATGGTAAACAGTAGTAGTAGCTGTAGCAGTAATAAGTAGGTAGTAGAAGATGAGGAAGACGAAGAAAAAAAGGAAACGACAGTTCCACGTTATACCTACACAAAGGGGTTATTTAGTAATGCAATTTTTTTTTTGTTCTTTTTCTTTCGCTTTAGAATAGACATCGAAAACATCGAGACTGGAAATGGAGAAGAAAAGGGAAGAAAGTTAACTCTGCTACGTTTTAATGTCGGCCTATTAATCCTATCCCACTTGCTATTAACACTGTCACTAATTTGCACATAACCTACAATACGTAGTCGTCCCGTACGGACGGAAACGACGGACACCGAGGATTGAGCAAACTATTATTGCACGGAACGTGAAATCTCATGCCGTCATTTTTTGTGCCTTCGCCCGATTCCACGTAGTTACTTATACGTCACTGCAAACTTCGCCTTTGTTGTCTCAGACGCGATTCATCTACCGCTTGGCGCAACTCGTCTTCACGATTATAAAAGCCATTTACTCCAATCACTGATTCGTTGTTCGATTCGATTAACTGATTAGTGCGCGAGCAAATTGCGATCTCGCACTAATTTCACCATATTCCAGAACGAGAACTCACTACCCACTGTCAACGTAAATACACATTACGTTACGTTGTAGCACGAAATAACTATCTGCTTTCAATTTTTGCCACCAGGCTGCGCAGCATCGACACACCGACGAATATCGCGAATCCCAGAAACTTAATACTATGGATCACTTATCGATAAGAATAAATATAAATAATTACGGCATAGTATTTTTTATGAATAAAATTAAGGTATTCTTGAGCAAGTGTGTGAGACGTTTCTATCGATTAGAGAAACGGTCAGAGAAAGTTTATACATATATGGCCAAAACGCGAATTACGATCGACGTGTGATTTTCCTTGTTTTTTTTTAAAAAATAATATATAACATTTGATATTGAAAAAAAAAGGACAATTCGCGATACTTCGTATTGAATCGAGCGTCAACCACGAGAGACCTTCCGTCTTGTTACCTAAACACACTTAGCATATATCCTCGGAACATCGATAAACCAGTTAAAAACATTGTATACGTCCCTATCTACCTATACACAATATATAGATATAATGTTTGTATATCGTAACCATACTAGTAATATTAATTACATATATACGATTATGGTAAATAATCATTAATTATTTCTTACGCGTATATCACATCTGATCGTTCAGTCAATGTAGGAAGACCCTCGCCTCGCCTCCACCTTGCGCGACCTGCTTTTTCATTTTCCTCTTGTATTATTATTCCCTATCATCGCGTTTCTCCTTTGGGTTCAACTTGTATGATTCACAGAATTTCCATTCCCGTGCTAACATCCCACCTTTCTACAATCTAGACAGACATACAACTTTTTTTTCATTTTTGGTAAAAACCTGAAATCACCATCGAATATTTATCTAGTACACTTATTATATACTTATAGTATAAATATAGGAACATTCATTAAATATATTTTCATATATATAATTATTATATATATACTCATATATATATATATATACATATATTAGAATTTATATATATATATATTACTTGGTGTTTTATAGGTAGCTATAATCTTAAACCGTGGTTTAAAATGCCCGTATATTCCATAACGCCTGGCTGTCCTGCATTAAATTAAACCGTTTATAATTAAGGACACCCTATTAATAGCCAATTCAATCGACAGTCAAGATCTTTCGAATAACGATAGTGGCGCCCAACTAGAGTTCTTTTAAAGTCGTACCATTGACGGTATAAACGGGATAGGAAAGTTGAGAGAGAGGAAGAGATGGAGGGGAGAGTAAGAGAGAAATAAAATAATAAAATTTCTACTAAACCGTCTAAAAACGCATGGGAGAATAAGAGCAAGAGAAAGAATAAGCCGCGGCACCAGCATCGAGTAAACTGCAAGAGCAAATTGGCGGGCATGACGTTATTAATTAAACGTAAAAATAGAATTGAAGCGCTGCCTCCTGAGTAGTCACTAGGACAAACGATAATCCCTTAATACCAAGCCTGTCCCGTTCTAATTAAACGACGTCTTTTGTACTCGTTGGCCCTTTGTGACAAAAGTAATGGGTATAATCGGGCGAGAAACTTAAAAGACATTCGAAGAAGTTAAATGGAAGGTTTTTACGCGACAGCAGCGCCATCGTTATGAATCGCCTGTCTTGGCAAATAGCGGGCTGCCTAAATATAAATATGCTATTGAAACTGTTAAGGCCTTGTAAAAAACACGTAGGCATTGTGTATTTTGTATCTTGTAATAGAAAACTGATCAGGCTGCGATGAATGATTAGAGAATGAAATTCTAGGGAATTTTCACGTTTGTATATTGGTATGCTCGACAGTACCCCTAGGTAGGGACGTGCGCGCGCAATCGGCTTGTTCAACTGTCAATTTAGCCCAACTGGATTGTCATGTGATTTGTATCGAAATGGAAGTATCGAGTCTTGTGCTGTGGCCAATCGTCAGTCGGGATTGTGTAAAAGTATTTTCGGGATTTTGTTTGCTGTCGCCATTATCGACGGCAACGATTGTATGAGATTCACAATATATACGTTTACTGTCCATTTGCTCGTTCTTTCTCACCACGAGACGAATCGGCGGACTTGGTTAATAAATAAGACGAGATATATTTATCTCGTTGTCAGGTAAAAGAGTAGCTTGTACGTGTCAGTAATAAAAGAGTTTGATGCGCGATGGCGACCGTGCATTTTGTAAAGAGGATACTTTTCTTTAACTTTTTTGGGAACAGCTCGGAATTGGGCAGAGTTCGTGTAACAGAAAGGGGGTAAGTTGAGACTCAATCATTTTTTAAATATATAATCTTATGTGGAAATGTCGTGGATGTGTGTCGGTTTATATATTGCTTGTTCCGTTTCTTGGAGCGTAACACGGACAAAGCATTCGACACGCCAGGCGCCACGGAACTGTTTAGCAGCGCGAGGAGCAACGTAACGACCGTTCAGTTTTTCGTTGTTTCGTAAAACGATTGCTTCGTTGCATTTCGTGAAAATGATTCGATGCAATGGCGTAAGAACGAGAAGCGTGAAAAGAAGAATGTTAGGGTGACTTACATGTGTCGTTTCTCGTTCCTACGCGGTCGCTCCTGTTCGTTGCACACGTGTTTTCCCTTTGCAGTGGTCTCACACTTTTTTTCTAGTTTTCCTTCTTTCACCCACTTTTACTGCGAGTGTATCCTTTGTCAACGACTGACGTAAATGGGAAGAACTTCGGCGTGAGAAAGAGGGAGAGAGAGGCAAGTCACGGGAAAGTTTCCCGTAACAGAAAGAGAGAGAGAGAGAGAGAGAGAGAGAGAGAGTGACGGAGAGAACAAAAGTGCACGAGGAAATTAAAATAGTGCCGAATAAACACCGCTGCCTCAAGATCTTCCCATTTCCGTATGTTTCCTCTCAATGCGCTATCTTAACTCTTTTATTCTCTTTCCTTCAAATTATCCTAAACATACTAATTGGTCTTCACGCGTGCACCGAGCCGGTTTTTCTTGACTTCTTGGAGGGATCCTCGAATAATGGACGCTTGACTTTTCTCGCGCATGCACGTTTCCTCTCGTCTTGAAACTCCACTCTCCTTGCTTACGTTCCATTTGTCCGTCGATCGACACTAGCATTTTTATCTCATAATTTGGCACGGTGGACGTTTTAAACATAAACATTATAGAAGTGCTTCTTTCCGGCCGGTACGTCACGATCGACCTTAATCCTTAGGTAGCACCTTTATTCAACTTCGTTTATCTTGCTTCCAGTAACGCGCGAGCATGGAGGAGCAGGAATTTTAAGATTATATATATATAAGCATACATATATACACATGTATATATATGCATATACACATTATCATAGAAAATGTCTATTAGTAACAACGCGCTCAGCGACTTGAACGTGCACACATTTAGTTCTATTATGGTAACGGTTTAAACGGACAATAAAATAGGGAAGCTTTGTACAGGAGCGAGCGAGTAGAGGATCTTGGCGGTTGATGATGGTCCTTATCGATGACCATAATAATTCGTGGGTGATAATCGATGATAATGATGAAGACGGTGTTCACAGCGCCTCTCGCGAGAATCCGTGTAACTTACAAACTCAATTCCGGGAAGGAGGACCGAGAGAGAAACGAAATTTATTGCTATCTATTATAAAGGATTCGGGATTTCAAAGGCACCGGCACACTGTCCAGAAGGACGTGGGATCCTTCCGTTCCATGCACACGTCGCTTATGCGGCGTCTCCACCTTGACGTCGTCCTAATCACTAATCTTCGCGGCGCCATTGCATGGACCGCGTATAGAAAAATTATCATTATCGTTACGAATATTCAAATATATATGTGGATAGCCTACTATATTATATCACTCTTCAGGAAAGAAAAAGCTTGACACCGTTGTTTCGCCTGCCGCGTCGTCGCGTTTCTTTGGTTTAAATCCTTATCACAAATTATTCTCACTAGCATAATATAGTAAATCTTCTCTGTGGTGTACGGCGTGGATTTTTTTAAATATAGTTTCTTTAAATCCCCAATACGTGATAACGCGAAGAAACGTTATAGGGATTAGTACCGTCTTACGTAGCCCGTGTGCTAATTGACGCGTCTTCTTCTGGGCCATTTGGGCTGGATGGATGCGATTCGTTTTTCTCCTTTTTTTTCTTTTTTTTTTTAATTATCTCAATTTTGTCTCTCACCGTCGGTCGCGTGGCTGAACAATTTTTTTCACGTAAAATCTTTCATTTCGCTCTTTAGCCATTCCCCTTCCGGTTTGCCTTCAGGATCCTCCTCCTTCCCGTTGCACCAGGCATCTCGCGAGTATCACCCGTCGCGTTGCATCCCTCCTTATATTGTTAACGTTATTATTAGCGCTGATGAATATGCGTGGTGAGATGCTTCGAGAGGTAATCGGCTCGCGCGAAACACTTGCCGCACATTTCGCAATGATAAGGACGCTCGCCGGTGTGAATACGAAGATGCCTGGTGAGATCGCTCTTACCGCCGAATGCGCGTCCGCAGAAGAGACAGACGAACGGCCGTTCCCCGGTGTGCTTGCGAACGTGAAGTTTCAGGTTCTCCTTGGACCTCACGCATTTACCACAAAATGGACAAGCGAAGCGTCTTTCGCGTCTGTCGGGATCGTGACTACGTATGAGACCCAAAATAGCGTCGGTCGGTTCGTTCCTGTCGTCGTCCACGTTGCCATCGTCGACGTCACCGATCTCGCTGGTCTCGCCGGTACCGACCACTCCGCTACCAACGACGCTACCGTCGACGCCTTGAAGCTCCGCAGCCTCCGGATTATCTTGAACGCTCGTTGTCTCCGAGACGACCTCATCACGCGTGTTCTCTGTGATCTCCTGAACCCGGTCATCACCGTCCCCGGGATTGGTATCACTTCCGGTCTCCATCTGAGACGGTTCACCAGTGCTGGATACCTGATCGCTTCTCTCGGCTGGTCCAGGCTGGTGCTCCGGTCCTCTCTGCAGCCGCTCCAGGGCGTGATTTAATCTGTGTTTCTTAAATGACTTTAGGTACCTGAATTGCATGCCGCAGACGTCGCAGGTGAAGAGCTTATCAGCTGGCAGCCGAGCGCGATGATTTTGCTCGCGATGTTTCACGTAGGCCGATCGATAGCGATAACGCTGTCCGCACTGCTCGCACGTGAACGGCTTGTCGTCCGATGGTTGTCCGGCGTGCTGAAGAAGAGCGTGTCTCTCGAGTAACCAGGCCGATGGAAATGTCGCCAGACACACGCCGCAGCGACGAGCCAGTCCTGCCAACCCTGCGAACCCACCGTGACCGAGCAGGCTGCTGGTACTGTGGGATCCTGATCGCTCCACCAGGGCGCCCCAGCCGCCGACCTCCAATCCAAGAGCCAGAGTCACCTAGAGACACACAGACACTGGGTTACGTAGCGTTCTATCGTAGCACGCGTCTATCCACTTGGCTCTTTACACTGATGGCTTTTCTAGGTATTAGTTATTCATCGTCACGTGGGGGGACCGTGATTTCGAATTTCAGTGGGAAAAAGGACAAGAAGTATTTTTCTTAACAATTTTCATGAGCTTTCGGAACACCACGAAACTTACCCAGATATTTGTTGATCCTCGAGGAGATTGACATTGATGTACGATTATGATGATTTATTGGCCTCGGATCAATTTATTCACTCGAAGCGGGTATAGGGTATGCTATGTATCAATTATATTGCGATTTAATGACGTAACGTTAACACAAACAGTTTGCAGTTTTTATTTGACAAATTGTTAATTTACAACTATGATATGCATTCCTTCTTCTAAGAACTTAAAGGAATTACGTTACATCAAATTAAGTGTAGTGCTTGGATTTTTACGTGGTGTGTCCTGCGAATTTCTTGACGTGGAATTAAGAGAAGAGACATGGCTGCGAAATCTTTTCAATGCCTTTTCTCTCTCTCTCTCTCTCTCTTTTTGTCTTCTTCGAATCAGCAAAGAATCCTTTTATTATTTCGCAATGCTTGCTCTAATTTTGTTCGTTCGTCGGATACGAAATTTAATTGTTAATTTAGTCGCTCGACTCCAAGACAAATTTTCGCAAGATACACCGCGCAACATTAGCCAATCTTACCAAACGAAATCGCAAGTCAAATGTGGATAAGTACTTTGGGACGAATTTCCAAGTTTCAGACGTATCTGTCCGTATGTATGCTTGTATGTCGGTGTGCGTGCCTGTATTAATCTGAATGATATTTTTGCAAATAGTGACTGCTGATTGCATTGGTTTCCTTACTGGGTAGTGAGGAAGAAGAAAAAAGTGGCAAAAGATAAAGGAAACAAGGAACTAGGACAACGAGGTTTATCATGAGAGACAAGTAAAATATAGAAAAAAAAAAAACGAAAAATTCAAATGGAAGATAGAAAAAAGAAAGATATAAACTGAATGTATTCCGTGCGACGTAAGAGCGCGGGAATTCTTGGAATACTCGAGATATAGATATATTCGCTATATAACGATACGATCGAGGGAAAGATGGGATAATAAAAAGATAAAGATGAAAAAAAATGCACGCGTCGCTTCTCGTTACTTTAAAGCCCCTTGGATAAAATCTCACGTCGATAAGCTTATGTACGTGTCGTATCGTGACCCGGAATATGTAGTATCAGCAAGGTCGTATCGAGACGTTCCACGAACTGTGCGAGAAAAATGTCAATCGACGCCGGAAGACGTCGGGACGGCTTCCGCGATCCATGAGAAATAAATTTACACGCGATATCGCGAACTGTCAGTGACAATTAAAAATACGAGTGAACGACGAAGCGATTTCGAAAATTGGTGAAAAATTAAAAAATTGAGGAATTTTGGAAAAAGTGTTTATACGGAATGGTAGTACAAGGAGATATAAATTTAAGGATCGTGTCAAAGGTCAGGATCAAAAAGGTTGAGTTTCGAGTTTTTTTTAAATATATATATATATATCATTGACTACTAGCACTTGGTGACAGGTGAGGTTAGGGAGCAATGCGTGTGATTCTGTCATTTTAGACGAGGAGGTTCGAGATGACAGGTATATATGACAAGATGGCTATGTTATTGGTATTGCTTCGTTATTATACGATTGTAAAGGAATAAAGAAGAAAACGTAAATTCCTACAAGACTGGTTGGCACAAAACGAAATATGAGTATCTTTTATCCCGCAAGGGGCGCGCGTGTAGTTTAAATGTCTTATTGTGGCAGCCTGCGACGAATCGAAGTTTTGATATTGTATGAAAAATATTCCGTTGGGTAACACCGTTTAAAAAAGTTATTGCATCTGGGTATACCTATGTCGTATAGGTTATACGTTATTCATATATTGTACAAATCTTGTTGTAAGTCGGTACAAACGTTACTGTAGAAAACATAACAATTCGTAGGTTTCGTTTTTTATTATTTTCTCTCTTTTTTCCTCTCTCTCTCTTTCTCTGTTTCCTTGAATTATTTTGCCTTCATTATTCCACACATTTCGTTTATCCTTACGGAAAGCTTATTACTCGTTTATATCTCTGTAGTACTATTAATGCGAAATTCCGTTCGTCTACACAGCGATGGCGCAACAAAACTTGAACACTGTGACGTTTTCGTAAAGTCCACCACGTGACAATTTTCCCGCGCTTTTTTCTCAGCCTCCCTCTTTCGTCCCTTCGCAAAGTCACTGAACTTTTAGCGATACCTCTCAAAATCCAATCTTTCATATACCTGTTGTTCATCTGTTTTCTGTCTACTTCTCTTTGGACCTTTTCTATTTACCTTTCGCGCATGCGCACGACACGAAAATGAAAAAGTGCGCGAGTCCGATGCGCATCGACTGTCTAATGCGAAATGCGCGGGCCCCGCTTTTCACTACGGCCACTTGCGCACGGGGAAAAACAGTTTCGATACGTCAGACAATGGTATACGTGTGAGCTCGTTAAATAAATTCTATCGTTCACAATATTATCAGCGTGTCCCATAAAATTTCGGGAAACCGAGATATACGTATATCGTATTGTATATACCTGCGTACAGTGAAATTGCCATAAAATAAATATCGATTAACTTCACGGTTTTCATGTGTATACCAATGGTACGCATATGACTGAATAAAAAATAAGTTCTGTAATACAATAATATATACCATTATCTAATTGCATATATACGCTATCATTTATCTGTCATTCGGATTAAAATCCCATTACGCGTCGATAACCCCACTTCTAATCTATCGTATCTCTGATCTAATTCTCTCACGATTTGGAAGTGCGTGTACCCCTGAGCTACAGTGGTGCGGGATTCTGAGTATATTGAAAAGTCCCCTCGACAAGATACATGTTTCCGTATCAAAAAAAAAAAAAATCCATAAACAGCCTTCATTTTAATCTCCGTACTCGAATTCGTGCAAAATCCCTTTTCCTCTCGTCAATTCACAGATCTTTCCAGGTACGATATTACGTACTACAAAGACAAACGGCAGACCTCGATGTCCCAGGCAGTTAAAGAGACAGGAGAAATGCCTCGTAAATCGCGAAGGGTAAACTTCAATTACGTAATTCCCTCGGACAAGAATTCCCAATTAATAAAGAATATATAACGTACGACGAAGTTCCCAACTCTGATCTCTCCATGGTAGCAGATATAAAATCCGCCAAGAAGACTAGTCCCGGCGGGTGGTACATACATACGTTTGCATGACTGGATTTGTAAGTGCGCGTCTCGCCCCCGCAAACTACGTCACCCGGTGACCCGATCCCAAAACTGGTAGAACGCGTGAGCGAACTAGGGTAGTAGTGGCCCCAGGATGTCCCGGTGGGTAGGTGCTTTACCGTCAAGGGTTAGAGAGTCGAGGTAGGCGTAAAGAGTGCAGCATAAGGTGTGTAGGTGATGCCTTAGGTGGATGGTATGAGTGGTGTAGGCGTTGCTGCAGTTGGCATCGCGCAGGTGGGCGTGCCTTGGGGCGGTGCCAGGTGAATACACCCCTGGACCTCGGCGCGTGTCACCGAATTCATATCGGGCAAACGTGTGCGTTTCTCTTGATCATCCTCTGACCCCTCTCTCTCTCTTTGTCACCCTCCCTCACTCTCTTTCTGGCTGGCCGTATTTTCCCGGCGACGAGTGCACATGTCGCTCTGCAGTTATATCCTTTCCTTCTTCTACGTCTCCCTCCCCCCACTTTCCCACTATCAAAAAAAAAAGCGAGGAGCTGACAGAATTTACCGAGCGTGGCTGCGTGTGCCACGCGAAAGGGTTGACTCTGCCTGATACCTCTTGATATAAACTGCCGGATTCACCCTTACGAACTCCCTCCTACCCCCTTCCTCTGTACTCGACCTTCGCGATGCAGGGAACGCGTGCCGATATTTTCCTCGCCCCCTTACCCTCCCCTTTTTCCAAAAAAGCTCACGCGAACCGTCGTCATAACGAATTCATGAGCCGTCGACTATTTCGTTCCGTGTCTAAGCAAAGGATGCATAGCAGATGGAATTGCATCGTTAGAAGAGAGACGTACGTTATAGGCAGCTGCACGTGATGCATGCAGAGACCTTTATCGTGCCCTCTTGAAATTCTTTCTTCTATCTAACTTTTTTTTTCCTCGTACCAGAGGAGCTGTAGATCCATCCTGGTACCTAATGCCTCTCCCATCACGGACAAGGATAAACCTGGCTGTACGGAAAGTAGATGAGGACTCGTGGGAATTTCACGGGTTTGAAGTTTTATACCCTTAGAATTTTAGTCAACATTTCTCCCTCTCTCGCAAGGGGTGTCCGGGGAGAAATCTGCATCGAGGAGACGTGATTTGTGGTCTTGGCAAAAGTGCACGGGGAGGGGTGTGTGTGTACAAGGATGGAGGAGGGGGAGGGGGAAGGAGGATCTGGTCCGAGATAGGGATACTTGGTGCAAGGGGAGAGAGAATTCAAAATGGCGTGGGGAATGAAATGAGGGGCGGTGAAGGGGGAGTGGGGGGGGGGGGGACGGTCACGTTGAATCTAATGCATGGATCATGACCACGTGGGGAAACGTCATGGGAAAAAATGTCTGAGGCACGGTAAAAAGGGCTCGATTGCGATGATTATGATGGTTATAATGATAATGATCGTGATTGACAGTCAATGGTGATTTGCTAGCGTCGGCCTTGGGTTGTTGGCTGTGTGATTTTGAGAATCGTAAAAAAATGCCGGAGCACACTGTTCAAAGGAATAGCGCGTTTCGTGCCCAAACGTACATACGAGAAACAATAAAATTCTTTTTAGACTAATTGTCAACGTGTGTGTTTGTCTTTTTTTTTCACTTTTTTTTTTCATCGCACTACTTCGGCTAAACTGTTTACCGTAATAATTATTATGATTACGTGTCTCCGTAATAATGCCTATACCTCCTTTACATAATAAATTTTTTTTTTTTTTCTTGTCACTTATTCAACCTAGATATAATCATACAGGTAATTTTTAGTGAGATTAACTCCTATTCACATATTTAACTATATATTAATTACGCTCGCGTATATAATAGTTCTATGTAATATTTTTTTTTCTTTATCGCTATCCATATATTCAATAGATAGATATATATATGTGTGTATATATATATATATCATATATCGTGCAATAATATTCCTATGTGTGTTGTATGTATTTACAGCGTTCGATTACTCTATTACTATTATAGTACATCCTCCCCTCCGCATTTTTCTTTAATAATAATATATATATATATATTTA
This sequence comes from Calameuta pallipes, assembly GCA_030142375.1. Classification (NCBI taxonomy): domain Eukaryota; kingdom Metazoa; phylum Arthropoda; class Insecta; order Hymenoptera; family Cephidae; genus Calameuta; species Calameuta pallipes. The sequence goes on from JARQSW010000427.1 coordinate 2,070,627, forward strand.
TATAATATATATATATGTTATATCGCGTATTTACGTACTAAAACTATTAAAATACTAGTATAAATATTCTCTTGACGTACAATATATATATATATATTCATATGCTTATGTGTATATATATATATTTCTATATGCATTTTTAGTGTAGCATTTAATCAGCGGATACGCGGAAATGAATCAATTCGATATCAAAACGCATCCCGACGTTGCATTTCGACGTTTCCGCCGCCCGTCATATCTTTCTGCTTTTTTTCTTTACGTTATTGCTATTGGATTCATTGCATAGTAGGTTCTCGTACGTGAACTGATATCTCATTATTCGTCTACGATTTTTATTTTATTATTCGGCATTGCACGACACGATGCGACCGCACATAAGAGGCTACAAAAGCACAGAGAGTGGATTCGAAAAAAGGTCCGTATTATTGAATTTTCGAAAAAAAAAAAACATTTTTAAATTTTATATAAATCAAAGATAAATTCTTCGCGATGAAAAAAAAAAAGAAGTAAAGCCGCCATGTTTGTTCTTCCCTTCGAATTCGCGTCACATTCTCGTAAGCGTCATTGTCGCGTCACGCAGAAAGGCCATCGAAAGGTCACGTCGTATAATACGTGCAATGCACAATCGCTATAACTCCATTAAGGTTATTTCTAATCGTAAATTAATATTGTTCTGTCTCTGGCGATTCTCTCCCCATTTTAACAGTAGCCTACTGCCGGCCGAGAATCGGGACGAGGTGTCGCGTTTAACCGAAAGCACCAGCAGCAGCGCCACCAACTTGCAGCGTGATCGCGTCACACTAATATTACCCGACAAGAATTATTCGAAAGAGCCTATAACCTGCGTCCAGTACATGCAGCGAGCGATCCGAGGTGCATTATACATCCCATCGATACCCGAAGTAAGTCACGAGTTCTTAACTGGTGAGACGGGGTCAAGGAGACCCCGCAGTGTTGTATGTGTACTCGATAGATCGAGCACTCGTAAGAAAAGTACATTTTCAATAGAATCGTCGTCATTTTAGCCTATAACCCAAGTACTGGATTAACCCCACGTCTAATTCACATGTATCCAGACAATTTTTTATTAAACATCCAAAGCAATTTTTTTACCATACCTCACGCGTAAATCCTGTACGCGCGACATTCCACGTACGTACCAGGCGGATTCACCTCGACCAGTCAAGATCATCGAAGTCCACTCCGAGTATACCCAACGAACCTATAACTCGGAGATACCTAAATTTATCACCAGATGGCGTCTTATCGGCACTGAACGTTAATAGCAATGATAATTAACGTGCAACAAGTAACCTAACCTAACTTCAAGCTTAAACTTAATCTTATACCTTCCAAACGAACCGCGTGCACGTCTAACCTTGCGACAAAGATTCCTCGGAATCGCTCGCTGGTAATATAACGAAGATTCGAGTCTCCTCTGAAAACCTTAAGCCTCGTCCTGATGCTGCGACCTTGTCTCATCGCGATGCACGTAAGCTGCACGCTCCCTCGACTCCGTGTTAATTAATCCTATGCACGTGCATATACCGTCTTACTGTGCATACGAGTGCATTCTGTGTTCGGTGCATTCTTTATATGCACGTGCAATGTAACATCGTGTGTCCCGTGTCCCTCACGTAATTCCATATATACGTATAGGCGAAAAACAAACGGTGTTTTCGCACTGACGTTATTCGCGATTCTCTATACTGGTATCTATATTATCTACTCTGTAGATTCGCGAATGGAATCGCGAATAACGACGTGCATTTCGCAGTCACGCTAGAAGCCAGTGCCAACTCACCTACCTACCTCCACTTTGTGCACCGTCGATTTTGCTAAACGATATCGTTTGACGTAGACGCACATATTACGTGTTATCATGCGTGTACGTAACGATGCGTCGCCACTATGTATTACTATGTACAGCACTGTACAAGATGTGTAATAGTTACTGTTTCTGTTTCTATATATATATATATATATGAAACATTACCTTTCACCTATGTAATATCATTATCGTTTATCAGTAGCGTTATCATTATCCATTAATTATCCTTACTGCGTTACTCTCATGCATTCGGCTCGACTACGTTCCGCGTTTTTTTTTTTCTTTTTACGGTAAAATACTATACGTCGTTATGCTTACGCAGTTTATTGTTTTTTTTTTTAATTTCCTTTTCTCTATTTCAACCCCCAAAACTCCAACCTCAATCCTTGACCCCGTGACCCAGGGGGTGCCCAAGCATGGAGTATACCCCTTTCCCGTGTGCCTTCACCCATTATACCCACTAATGTCTAATTATTTTACAGTCAGTCGAGTGCGCCAGCCAGCTAATGCGAGAACTTTCGCGACGGCGTCGCTCGCAAATGAATGCCCGACTGTCGAGACGTTCTGCGTCCCTTTGTTTTTTTTTTTTTTCTTAAAGGCTTTCGAATGCCTGTGCTCGAGTGTCCTCGTGACGTAACGGCACGACGTTTCGGATGATCGCGAAGTTAGCTGCGACTCGGTCGGACTATGGCGTCGTGATTGCCAGTGTAAATTCGAAGGTGACGACGCCGGGCGTCCATTTCGGCAATTTGTCGCGTTACGTATATTCGATCGGTTAAATAAATCGGATGAAACGTGGGAATGGAGAGTCCTCGGGATTCTTATTTTTCATTATATTTTCACATATCGAGATACGAGCTGTCTTGAAAAATCGAATTTCGAGATATTTACCTAATTCGTATAAATTTCCATTGTCAAATTTTTGTTTTCCCCCTTCTATTGATGATCTAACCTCGTAGTCAGTCATTCGTAAAAGAACAAATGTCGTCGACCTTATTAATGGCAGAGACGGGATTCCCAAAGAGATCCATGAGAAAAGCATGATTTGGCTTTTTTTATAAATAAAAACCGTAACGGTTGATACAATTCACACGGTCTGTCGCATGTCTGCTCTGATTTTTTTGCGGTTTCACGAATATACAAAAAATTAAGACGTTCTCGTTGTCGACAGACGCCAAAAAAATATCCTGCACGCGCGGAACATCCTGAACTCCTCGTGCGCATCGTGCGACGACTGCGGGTTAAATTATCGACGGGTATATGGCGAGTTTTCAAGAGATGCACCAAGTTGTACGGTTTACAGCCGTGATAGAGATTACAAAACGGCTTGAGTAATTTCGCAGATAAGATATTACCGAAGATAGTGCATCCCACGATTTTGCATCTCGCGAGCGAATGCATTTTGCGACTTTGCATTTTGTAAAAAAAAAAATTTCTACGTGACATTGACTTTTTTTGCAGTATTTTTAATTCACCAAAAGTACATCGATTTTGCGTTACGTATATTCAGGATATGAATTTCGCAAAAGGCCATTCGCGTGTATCAGCGACTGCACAATATTTTTCATTGAAGATTTTTCGTATTTGCCGGTTTCAATGTTCGCGCAATTAATGCTCCTATTTTCGCGGATATTGAAGACTTGGCAACTCATCGCGCGTGTCAAAAAAGAATATTTGGCCTACGCTTTTCGGTCTGACGGTGAAACGAGAGAGAGCGAAACGAGGAAGAGACGGAAAAATAATGACACTGACAGTAGCTACAGTGGCGCAGACACACGGTATTGCGACGAACTAAGTACCAGCGCAGCAATAGATTCCTACGCGTTATTCATCATAATCGTTGACGTGTCAACTAGGAAACGGGAATTTAGACAATGCACGTGGTTAGGGCGAAGGGATGGACAGCTGACGCAGAATGGCGTGCAAGGAAAAAGAGGGGTGTAAAAATAATAAGGAAAAAAAAAGTTGGAAACTTGCAAACAGACACGATAATCAATAAGAATAAAAATTCTAGACACAAAGATGGAATGTGATGTATAACTATATGTATAAATACATATATACATATATGCATGTATATAAACATAAGAGAGACAAAGTAAACGAAAGGCAGTGTTTCAAAATAGGCGTTTATATTTTAATAATGATGTATGTATAAGATAAAACGTAAATAGTATATAATTGAATAATAATAATAATAATAATAATAATAATAATAATAATGTTAGAATAATAAAATAAATCCTAATTAATGTAACAGTACCTCCTAATGATGATGATAAAAATTAACGTATAATTAAAAGAGAAACAAAGCACCGTCATCACATTGGGGTTGCGTAAAGAGCAAACGCCCACACGCAAACCCCCCAAGGAACTTTAGCCCAGAAACATATAGTCCTACTAAACGTCGTACGCATGCGCGCACGCGCTTTCACACGCCGTAACACGTAATAACGCATACGCGCATTTATCATATGTATATGTATAGGTACCTAAATTATCATACACGTAACGCGCGCATTCCTATCCCTCCCTTCCTTGGCCACTCATATCATCATTATCATTCACACGTATCACACGGGACATTCACGCCGCGCCTCAATCACGCTTGTACTTCGTTAATAATTCCCTCCGTTATTATAGATCCTAGACGTAGATCGCGATCAGCGCCGATCGCTCGTGATCGAATAGCGTGAGTGTGTCTAATACTGCGTGGAAATCGCTGCGAGGAATTTACAATAAAAACAAAGGAAAAAAGAAGAGAGTGTATAGACTAAAAACTAGGGTGAAGAATAGGTGGGTGGGTGAGGGGGAGGGAGAGAGGGGATAAAAATAAAAGGAAACGATCATTCATTCTTTATCGAATAGGTTTGCCATTTTTTTTTTTTCTTTAATTCGGGAAAATACGTCTTTGCGACAAACCGTGTTTTCCCAGCCTTTTTTGGAATTTCTTTTTTTTATATAGAGATCAAAATAAAATCGATCGGGGATTACGGCTTCGTGACAGCGAGATGATCATTGAAAATTGAAAATTTTTATCCGCGCGAGATTTACGCGTTTTCGAAAATATCGTGCGTACGCGCGTAACTATTGGAGGGAGGGGTCTTTTTGGGAAAAGAAAAAAAAATCGTATGAGATCGACGATCGAATCACGACACTCTCGTTGGGACAGCAAGAAAGAAAAAAAATCGATACGTGACAGATCGCTCGAAGTATCCTTGTCTTGGAATCAAATAGTCAATGTAAGAACTGTAACGCGAAGAAAAAAAAAAAGAAAGAGAAAGAGAGAGCAAGATAAAAAAGCGAAAGAGGCAGAAAAAAGAAAGTAAAGTAAATCGTGAAGAGAAGCAAAACAAAAATTTGGAAAAAGTGACATCCTCTTTTTTTTACCATGGGAATCTATCAAGCTCCGTACGCATATACAGATATATAACATAGGTATACTATCCGTTGTAATTAAAACTATACGCACATATGTAAAATGTATATTACGCATACATCAGTGTTAGATATACCTACAGGTAAAAGGATATAAGGCAAGTCTCTGAATCCTAACGGTTCGTAAATCCCGCGCTTCTTTTCTTTTTTTAACCTACCCCTATATAGTTATTCGCTACAGTCGTCGCAATGGAGATGAGCCGTTTTGGCGACGAGCTAAAAACCTACGTTAATTGGAACTTTGCTAATTGATTGTACTCTACGTCAGAGGTGCATTTCGTGGCGCCCTGTTATATATGTATGTATGTATGTACGTATGTATGTATATATATATATATATCCTCGTCTCGATTGCACTTTGCGCCATCCCCTCCATCCCTCCATCCCCCAGTCAACCCATTCCTCCCTTTTCACCCTCAATCGCGATCGGATAATTTCAATTTACCCAGAAGAACAAATATTCACGGGGGTTGCACTTCTAAAGGGTGGATGCATCAGATGCATCGGATGCATACTAAATGGAGGATCCTTCACTCGTTCGATATACACGTTAAGTCGTCGATGTATCGCAGACTGATTTTATAATCCTCCACTGTTATCAATACTGAATACAGTATAAATAAAGAGAGCGCACACTGAACAATGACATTTCATTTGATGCTCGCTGAGAACATACGTGAATGCATCGACCATATATAGGCGTGGTACTTTGTGCGCTCTCTCTCTCTCTCTCTCTCTCTCTCTCTCTCTCTCTCTCTCTCTCTCTCTCTCTCTCTCTCTCTCTCTCTCT
>JARQSW010000427.1:2085776-2100086 GCA_030142375.1 Calameuta pallipes
TCTCTCTCTCTCTCTCTCTCTCTCTCTCTCTCTCTCTCTCTCTCTCTCTCTCTCTCTCTCTCTCTCGCTCTCTCTCTTCTCTTTTTGTTGGTTCTCTCCCGTTATAAACGGCAGCACAAGAAGTTGACGCTCATTTTTGTTTGGCGCGCACGCGCCCCTCTCGCGACAAAGCTACGCTGTACACGTGGACGAGCCCACCAAGCGCCAACCCCCATGGCTCGAGCCCGAGCACCGACCCCCATGGACATATTTCTTTTTTAATCTCCGTTATTTATTTTCTTTTTTTTTTCATCGACAATGCATATCTGTTATTTTCGTTTTTCTCTGTTGTTAACCCGCATCTTTCACTTTTTTTTCGTTTTTCTCCCCGGAAACTTATCAAACGCAACGCAAATATTGTCCGAGCATAGGCATTGCACTCAACCAAACAGCAGTCGGAATACAGACATTACCAAGTAATGATATAATGAATGTTAAAATTTGCACATATATACGTATATATAGATATACAATATATTTACGATTATATATTTATATATACATACATATGAGGCTATGCCAAGTGAACATAATACCATAGTATATAACGATATATATAACGCATATATAGTATGTATGTATATATATAGATATATGTAAATATGTAGTAAAAAACAACCATGGCCAAAAACGAAGGTCAACTTCTTGACAGTGAGCTAGCAAGACAGGCTGGCAGGAAGGATTCAGGAACTTTAGAGAGAGAGAGAGAGACAGAGAGAAATGATGGCAAAGTGAGAAAAAGTGTGTTTGTATGTACATAAAACAAGAGCAATGACAGAGAGAGGGGGGGGGGAGAGAGAGAGAGAGAAACATATAAAGTAAAATTTCAGGAGTTTGATCCGTGACGAGGGAAATGTGTTTCGTTAGGATGGATCATTTAGGAGGATAATCATCACCTGGATGAGAATTCCTACCCTTATAATAGATTTTCCAGGATCGACCAAAAGTGACAGATCGATTAGAGATAAATAAAAATTTTGGACACGAAACACTCGAAAGTATGTCGGACTTACAGTGAAAGTATTACGAAGAGAGGCTGACAATAAAGGAGAGCGAGTTTAAGACGCGTTAATAAGCGAGAGAAAGAGAGAGAGAGAGAGAGAGAGAGAGAGAGAGAGAGAGAGAGAGAGAGAGAGAGAGAGAGAGAGAGAGAGATGCAAGTGCACGGAGAGATGGAGAGATAATACATATGATTATATTAAAGAGGAAAAGAAAGAAAGAGAAAAAAGTGAGGGCTAATGATGAACAGACGAATTAAGAAAATTTATGGATAATCATGAAAACGGAATACGAGATTGTTTTTGATTGGTAGACGGCATGCATGTACTTTTAATGCACGCATTGAATCTCGATTTGAAGTTACCCTGGAAATCAATATACTGGGGATTATTTTACAGGCATACTCGGATTATACGTCCGTTAATGAGCGTTACAATCCGATGACGCAATATTCAAGAGCAAATCTCGTAGAATGTTTCATTGGGAAGGGGGGAAGGGGGGGAGGGGGAATTGATTCCATGGTAATGAAAATTTCTGCTTTTTTTTTCTTTAATGTGAGCAGGCTTTACCTGTAGCGATCAATGGATCCGCTTTCAAGGATATTTTACAGAACGCTGGAAACTTCGTGAAATCAAAGTTTCACAAGAGGATCGTGGAAGGGATATATATATACATATATAGTGCTTCTGGATAGAATTGTTGAAAAGTTAGGATTTGTCACATCACTCAAAGGGAATCTTTCGTTCATACCGAGCGAATGATACTTTCACAGCATCCTGAACGATACTGATAGATGCATTAACTGATGGAGGCTATCGCGAAGTTTGACTGTTTCTTTTTGTTATTGTACTTAAATTTTTTACTTTCTTTTCTTTCTTTTTTCTTTTCTTTTTTTCGGCAGGGAGAGCAGCGGACAGCAAAGCATTTGGGCACATGCAGCCAGACCCACATGCAATTGATCTCGATGACATTTCTCCATGTAGGAACTCGAAAAAAGCTTTATATTTATGTATCAGTATAATATTATAATATATAGCTATATATGTATATATGCGAAGAGATAACATGAACATATGAGATTTTTCTGTACTTTCGTTTTTTTTTTTTTCAATTCCACTCCGTTTTTCATAACCAGCGGCTCCGGTTGTAGCACGAGTGACAGAACTACGATACATAATATGTACACTGCAATTTATTCGTCGTTGCAACCGTGAAAATACATGTATCACACACTATCGTCATTCGCAACCTAACGAACTTGCTTTATCGACGATTGCAGACGAGCGTGGTTTCAGCCGGTGGTAATAGTTATCGATATAAATGCAGAGCAAAGAGAAATGTAGAAGTAAGAATAATTAATGAGAAGTAGAAAGTCGTGGGATGAAAAAAGGTTAAAAAAAAAAGCAAGATATTCGACTCACCGGATCCGGCGGGAGTCTGTAGTCCGTCGATATTTCGCTGCTCGCGCTTCTATCCTCCGTCGACCTTTCCCAGTCCACTTCCTTCTTCAACGACTATAATCAAAGGTTTACATAAGAGTTCATTAAAAAGTCTTTCGAAACTTCATAGACTATCGAGTCCCTGCTGAGCTTGCACAGAGGAACTTTGGTCTTCTCGAACCAAGCGGGGCTACCATACTTGGCAGAAGAAGGTACATGTAAAATTCAAGAATGGGACTTACGAGAGGAACCTGCTGAACCGGGGGCAACCCGGATGGGCCTGCCAAGGGCTCTGTACTGTGCGGGGACGGAAGTCGACTCTGCGGCAGATTGAGCGGCAGGACCCCGGGGGCCCCGGTGTTATTACTGAGACTCATGTCGCTGGGGCCGCTGTGAACCGAGATGGGACTCAGGGAGCCTCTCGTCTCTTCTAAACTAGCTGCGTCCTCGGAGTCCCTCCTGGGTCTGTCAAGGGCGAGGGGTCCTGGACACGGGCTACCAGGTCCCGTAGGCGACGGTGGACACTCGGTCATGTCTAGGGCTTCTACGGACTCACTAGGTGGCTGCTGAGGTGGTTGCTGAGTCTGTTCGCACTCCTTCACGGATTCCCTATCCCGTTCCTTATCTCTATCCCTATCCCTATCACGCTCTCTGTGCTCCCTGTCCCTCTGACCCTCCGTAGCAAGGTGTTGCTCCTCCCTGGATGCTGCGGCTGCATTGATGTTCGTCATGTCCGCGAGACCTTTGACCTTGAGGCTCTCTGCTGTCTTTAGGAGTGCGGAGAGCTGGCAGTACTCGACGTTCACCTCTCCCTTGTACATGAAGTCGACGAGGGTGCGCAGCTCGGAGAAGCGGACGTCCTTGAGGATGACGATGGGGTGGCGATTCGGGTGGTCGAGGAACAGGGCCTGGAAGTAGCTGGAGCACGCGGAGAGGACGACCTTGTGCGCGCGTATTGAGGGTCCCTCCGTGCACGCCAGCGTCACGTCCACCAGCGATTCCGACTCCAGTAGCTGACTGAACACACCCAGCAAGTTGCTCTGATGATTGTTCCACCTCAGGCAGTAATGCTCACTTCCCATGTCTGAACTGCCCGCAACCCTGCTGCAATATAAAATAGACAGCCACATTGATATATGTACTAAAAGAAATATTTCATTCAGCTACTGTACTATAGCACACGCAGCCAAACACGTGCTGCCTTCGGAAACTCTTTTGTTGCGCGGAAAGGAACTACTTGTTATTTGACTGACAGCCACGCCATCTTGAATCAAATTGTTGATCGACACGATGACCATGGAGTCATTGTAATAAGGTGCGCATGGTTAATGTAAAATTACCTTTTTTTTTTTTAATTTGAAACATTTACCGTTTTTTTATACCGTTATACATTTTTTATTATTAAACTTTTTACTCGCGAAATTTTTATTAATTATTAGGACGAAATATAATTTCTTCTTTTATTTTTACTTTTATCTACCCATATTCCTGTAGACAAAGCGATTGACTCAGTTACTCAGTTTCACATACCAGATACAAAGTGTCTTCTACATACTTGAAACTTACTCAACCCAATTTCAGACTATGGTAGCTATGCACAAACTAAGGGTGCATCACCCGTTCTAGCGTTAAACGATATTTTCCATATAGTACAACACAGTCACAGGATGCAACTGCAAGTCTCGGTATCAGCCACCCCGTAACAAACACTGTCTAGAGGTATGTCGAGTACGTCCTCAGTACCCAGATGTATCAATTAGTACATATAATAATTCCGCTACCCCAGTTTTGTCATACAAACGTGTCAATTAGTATATAAATAATCCAGATACTCCAGCTTCCCGTCATCTTCAACCCGCCAAGCCCGACCCCACTGTCAATTAAAACAACGCAGAGTAACGCACGATCGCAGACCTCCTAAATTACCTTTGAATCAGACACCAATTAAAATCCGCATGACCCAACATTTACGTCACCGCAAGTTGTTCCAAGACCAAAAAAAAAATATTTACAAAATACAATCGAAAGCAACAAAGTGCCCTTCGCAATTACAAAGTGACGTGAAACAGGCGTTCCGACGCACAAGATGGTAATCGATTCCCGCTAAATGCTTCGACCCGCCAGTAATTAAGTAATTCAAAGAAAAAAAAATTTTCAAAATTATATATTCAAAAAAAAAAATACAAAATAATTATTAACAATTATACAGGATTCCCCTCGGCCCATTAAAATGTACCGTGTTATCCTCGTCGTTCGTCGCGTCGCAAGCGCCACGCAACACTTATCTCCGCGTTTTGCCTTTACATAATAAATTGTTATCAGTCGCACCACCACAAAGACGTACCAGCCTCTCAAGCACGCTACTACAACTTATCTGACGCACACTTCGCCAAGAGAGCAGCGGCCTGCCCTCTGCCGCGCCAGGCGTGATTATTGATCGTTATTGCAAGCACACGTGGAGCTCCATGACAGATACCAGCTGACGATACGAATTTATCTTTTATTATTCAGTCTCTCTTGTCACTCGTATACGTTGCAGCGTGTCGTGCGTGAGTACGTGCCACACGTCAAGAACGTTGCGTGAGTAGGTACACGTACCGTGCATCAGAGATATAAAAAGAGTCTATAGATTTATATGATACACACATATATATGTATACGTATATTGTATTTGATATATATATACATCATATACTTTCAGACGACCAATACAGTGCATAATGCCGTGAGTCGTCGCGACGCTAATTGCACGATCGTTTCAACGATTTTGCACGCACTGACTGACGAACTTTCGTGCAGTAAACTTTGCAAAATAATATTTGCGCTGGACGTCTACGGTGTAAAATGGATGCGATAGCGTCGCGACGTATAAATAAATTTTTTTTTCACAATACTTTCACGTCGAGTATCGCAAACGGGAGTTTTACGTGAAAACGCGTATACGATGGAATTTGGGTAAAATGACGGAATCCATTTTCGCGCAATTATATTTATACGAGAAATGAAATCGATCGTTGTTGACGAACGACAGTGGAAGAGACGAATTCGCGATGGATAGTTTGTAATGAAGCGACTGTCGAGTGTGTGAGTGTGTGTATGTATATATATATGCAAAGCTATCTATAAAAACAGTCCTATACGCAGCTTGCCGCGTTTTCAATTAAAATGCGAAAATATTAGCGACAGTCGCAGTTTCGAGAGACTACAGGCTAGAGGTCCCAAGACATTGTAAATACCTACTTTGTGTTTCTAAGTGAGTCAGTACGGGTGATTATAGTCGCGACGATGAGAACGAGTCTTAAGGATCGTCGATGTTACCTCGATCGAGCGAGTCAAGCAGTGAGGTAACTTTGAGCTGGGACGATTAAAGAAAATTGACGTCGGGACGCCAACGAGTTCTTTTGAGACTTGCGCCAAGGCGCCTGCGTAACGTTTCTTGGGTCATTGTTTGTTTTCCCTTGACCACCATCCCCCCCCCACTCTCTTTTTTTTCATTTTACTTTTGACACGCTATTCGCAACGCTCAAAGTACTTATTTCAAATCCTCGTATACGACAGATCGAGACGAATTTTTCTTATCCGGAAAACGGGAGAAATCCCGATTTCTCTCCTGTTGCTTGTGCGCGCTGGACGGCGCAATTAAGACGCGATTAAAATAATTAGTCGTTCTACGTGCCAGAAGAAAATTCGCAGTCGGCTATGCGATTATACCCTTGTCTTTCCACCTTTGCATTTTTCAGGTTCTTCTCTTTTCTTCTGACTCATCCATCCGTGACTGATTCTTGCTACGTGCTATTAATCTACACCACGCACATTGATGACGGGACGCTGATAAAGATTTGTTCGACTGAAAAATCGAAATTCGATAATACCGAGTTTTAACATTCATTTTTTTTTTCATTATATAATTTTGCATACTCAAGACGATATCTCTGCTGATAATCATCGTCTTACCTATAAGCGGCGTATTTACTCCTGTTCGCGTTATCATTGCTGCCACTCACTTTCTCCGAGACAGTCTCAAAGCCCGTCCTTGACGCCTGCGCGGTTTTCAATCGTGAGGTTAGAACAGTCGGATTGCGATAAGAGTGCTAGGTGCTTTATCACATTATACAATCAATGCCTGATGGTTCATTAACGATTTGACTTGTATATTAATCACATGCTCGTAAAAATTAATATACAGGTTTCCGTGCAAAAGTCAAAAATTGATTATGAGGAGCTTTCACAAATTTTTCGAAAAATCCAGGGTGAGTGAAAATTTGCAAAAAAATTATGCGAACCAGAACAAGAGAGAATCGGTGAAGAGGAAGAATCGCTACTTTAAAAGAAAAAAAAAATTGCGTCAACGCAACGACGCAGACAGTATGACACAAGGACAAAGGCTAATTAGCGGAGCTCCGGGTTTGTTCGGTGGAAGCCGATGGTTTCTCCGTGCGGTAGGCAGGGTTCGTCATTCCCCTTTCGCGTATATAATAACCCAGACGCTTATATTTACGCGTTTAACAATTCCCTCTGGAAACACGGAAATTTCATGACGCTCGCCAACGCGAAATCTCGTTCAAGTTCCGCGCACGTGGGAGCGTTACGAGATAAACTCTTGGTGTTTATATATTTTTATTTTATTTTTTTTTCCACATTTTCTTTTTTATTCCCATTCGAATTTCACCTAGTTCCCACCACTTTCATCCTATCGTACGATCCTGACCATCCCGTGAAATCGTTCATGGCTTTTACTAGATAAAAACTAGAAATAGTAAATAGGAATATCATTTCGCGGAACGTCAACCCTTTCCTCAACCTCAATCCTTAACTCTGTAACGATATATTACACAACAGCGGCAGTTCCAATAGCGAGCCATGACCTACCGCATGGCGTGGGCGCTCAAGTTATATATCTCCACCACGCATATCTATATATACCTATATATCTTATCCATCGATCTGCTGCCAACTCGTCACGGAACTTGGGAAGCCATCGAGAGCACAAGAAGTCCACGAGCATAACGTAACCTATACGATCGTCATAGATAAGTCATAAAAATTGCATGAAAAATGGCAATGCCTCTGTCGGTCGTCTAATCCGCTAATCGTACAAAAAAATTTTTTCCTATAAAAAAAAATCAAACAAAGAATCTTCTTCAAGGAATACATATACGTACAGATCAAAAGTACCTGCATACAATTTTCACTGAGTGCCGATTAATATTACAGTACAGATTAAAAGCTAATAATTAAGAGTCAATTTTCAAAAAAAAAAAAAAAAAAATTCAAACACTTCATTGTTGATCAAAAATTTTCTCTCCTTATACGTCCGTATAACCCTTTACTATGTGAACTCATTTTTTCCCTCCACCCTCCCCCCACCTTCCAACCCCACTCTTCCGTCTCCCTGGCTGTGTTACGTAAGACGCATAGCACAAGCTGGCGTTATTTGTGTCATTTCAGTGGTTTTCTATAGTTCGATCCATTAATAAAGACGAGACACGCATGTCTTCTCTGCCTAAAACAACAGTCTGCAAAGAGCCTTTTTTGTCCAAGTCTTCGAGCAGCACAGTAATCCGTCTGACGTCTAACTGCACAGATGCGTACACGCAGCGTCTCTAAATCCGTCCGCGTGCACGTATAGGACGCCGCGTTAATTGACACGGGTTGGGTATGCAGGATTGAATATAGACACAAGTCCAAGATAGGTTAAAGTTCGGTATTCACGTGAAGCGATGAAAAGACAATGCGGTAGACAGCGCCATCTGTGAACGATTCGCGTGAACGAGAATTCGGCTGATGTTAAACTTGATAAGTATTAACGAGCAAAGTAATTGGAGTGTCTCTTGCTGTATCTAACTCATAAGCAGTATAGCTGTAGTCTTTAGTAGTTATATATATATAGGTATTTAGTAGGTATATATATATATATATATATAGGTAGGTGCATAGTAGGCGCACGATAAGAAGTTGCTGGACGATAACGAGGAAAAAGTCTTGAGATGAGAGCATGACAAGACGGGAAAGTAACGAGTAGCAGTGGGTGGGCAAAAGTCTGGCCAGTAACTGGCAAAACTCACTGGAAACGCGTTCACTGGGTTAGAGGGAAGAGAGCGATTCTTCTTAGCGAACGTTATACGACTTTTCTTCCAAGAGTCGCTACCAAGAGTCCGGGTCCCCGACTTGTTCGCCGTTACTTACGGAAGCGTAATAATCCTAGACCCAGAGGATCGTTAGTCCGGGTTGAGGTAACGAGCGCGGACACCTGCGCCGACTACTGGAGAATGGCTTAGGATAAAGAGAGAAAAAAATAAGACGAAGAGAAGCTACAACGGGGAAGCCTCGAGTTTCGAAGACACGAACTTGAGAGAATTCGTATGACGAGTAAAGACGAATTCCTCTGGGTCGAAAGAGGCAACGTTTTCTGATGGACGACCACAAAAAAAAAAACACTGCTGACATGTAACTTTTAATTTTCTATGTTGTCTACAGGGTATATATAACTACGATCGATTGGAATGACAATCGATAAAAAAATTTTAAATAAAAAATATTCTTCCCCGCCCCACCTCTGTCTCTCTCCAACGTACATAAGCACTCGTAAGTCCGTCTCTCTCGCACTCGCAGCAATCATGAGAAACGTCTGAAATCTTCCAAGACGCCCAAAACAACCCTTTTACCGTAATACTGATCTATCGTCGGGCATCGAACGTCGGAGTCACAAAGATTTTTCGTAAGTTTCGTTAGTGAAAGAAAAATTTTCAAGAATCGTCCTTGCCATAGTACACGAAGCCAACACCGAAAAACGATAACGACTCTCGGTAAGAGACACCGACGCGTAATGAAGTTCGAGGCGAAGCGTCGAGCGATAGACGTCGCTCGCGAGATTAAGCATGGCTCGGCTAAACTGATGTAAATAGCGTAAAGATCGAGTCAGAAGGGTGGGGGTAGCTAGACGCACGGTTCACACGTGCAGGAGCGTACGCGCGCATACAGGGTGTCCCTGCGCATCACTTGACTCTTCGCGACCAACCCCTGTGGACCATCGATTCCCGATTTCCGATAAATTTACAAAGCTCGTATTATTTCAAGGTAAAATTACGTACTTTTTGGGGGAAAAAATTCGCTTACCGCCGACCTTCCCCTCCTGTGCCTCCGTTACTTCTCCAACCCCCCCCCCCCCGCCCTCCCCCCGCTCGCCCTTCACTTCGGTAACCAAAGTGAATCGCATCTCCTAATTCCATCTCATGCTTTCTCACTTCCCCTTTGCCTCCGGCACTTTCAGTCCATTCGTCCAATTCGTCCACGTACTGTTTAACTGTAAGTACGATCGACGCTTTCGCCCGGGTTAAACACTCGCGCTGAATGTGTCCGACGTCCGACGTAAATTCGGAGCAATAAAAAGGGCAAATCAAACGATTCGCCGACTGCTCGATTTCCCCGATGCGGAAGTGGGCTCTTGTATTTTTTTTCACCCTTTCCTCCTATCGCTATCTCTCCTTTTCCATTCTTCTCCATTACCCTACGACATACCCCCAGCTCTCTCTCTCTCTCTTTCTCGCCCATGGGGAATAACATACGGTTATTTCGGGCGTGCGTCGGACTCCAGCAGGATTTCGAGTAGCCCTTTCAATCGCATCGAGTGGACCAATCTCGCTCGATCATCCAACCCCATATTTATTTGCTATTGACATGGTACCAATACCATTGACAGTACATCGGGTATTTGAACGAGAGGCATCGAATTACCAAACTTTGTATGCACTTTTATTTCCATATACCCTTAAAACTCTCTTTTTTAGCCCTTAGTTATTTTCATCGTACATTCCTTCGATTACCTTACTTTTCTTTTTTTTCACTATCAACTTCAGCTAGTAACTTCCATATGAACGAGTCCTTGGTACAGTCGCTATTATTGCTGTGTCCGATATACGTTTTTTGATAAAAAAACTCTAAAAATTCCTAGGGCCACGAGGAGAGACCCATAGGTCGCTAGTAATGTTTCTATGACCTCTGACTCCAGCCACTTTTGTCTCTCCCACCTCTTGAATACGGAACGAAAATCCTTTCACGCGATCCCCGATTACCTCCGATTGTCCGCCTTCTGGCCCTAGAGGAGAACCCGTTTAATTGGATTAGGCGATTTGGGAGCGTTATTTTGACCGGCGAATAATTACTACTTTGATAATTATCGCGCTTGATAAACCCGATGCGTGAGTACTTAATCACGAGGACGAGATAATGCAACGAACGTTAAAAAGACATCGGTTCACCTTGATTCTCCCATATCGAGTCCTGTCATTTTCAAGGGATCGAAGAGTACATAGTATATATATATATGTATATATATACAGCTTGTATAAACGCTAATGATAACAAATCGTAAGATGATCGACCCACTGACGGGGTATGCTTGGAAATAGTATAAAAAAATTGAAAATCAAAACTCAAGAAAAATTATAAAATTATTAACCACGTGCTAATTGAAAAATTTTTTTTCAATTAACTCATAAAAATCACACAACTTTCCCCGCGTTACAATCCCAACCCCTCGGGGTACTCTCAACCCTCTTTCATCCTTAATCGCTATAATTCTCTGAACGATACGAGGTTAAACGGTAGAGCAGGTCACGTAAGGGGGACGTCGTATAGACAGGGGATGAAGTTGAAGAGGGCAGGACTCATTATCAGCAAGATAGACAATACGTATTTATAGACGGCGCGAACGGCGATAACAAAAACTGCTAAGCGATAACCGACAGAGAATAAAAGGAAGTGGCGTATGGGTATAATAAAAATGGCACGGATAACCCTATGTGAGACGATAGGAACGAATAGCATTAGACCGAAGGAACGTGAAAACGGACCGGAGCACATAGGACAGATATCCGCGTAGCAAACGAATGCTTGTCCGAATTCCCCTGGATTAATGACAGAGTTTCGAGACTAATTAAAGGACTTTTATTTTTATTTTTTCCGAACGCACGTTTCGCGTGCTCTAAATGCATTGCCAGCATTTAATGGGACGTATCGATTTGAATGCCGATGAATAGCAGCGAGAGAGTCAGTTGTGTGGGGAAGGACTGAGCCAAGGAGATAAAGCGAGAGAGGTGTAGAGCGGACTAAGCGGATGCGAGTGAGAGAAAAGCACGTAAAAAAAAAGGAGCGAGAGAGAGAGAGAGAGAGAGAGAGAACAGAGCACGATAGAAGCTAATAATAAGAGTGAGAGAGAAAAAATGGTTCAAAAAAATTTTACAAAGTTGCCGCTCATTCGTGTCGTTCCGGCAGTTCAGCTCACGTAGGCTAATTACGGCTGGGATATTGCGATGATTACGCAGCGTCCGTTGTGAATAGCGCCTAATTTCACCAAAGCGAATTGCACGCGCGACCCGGTCTGATAACGCATAAAAAGTATCGGCGATTAGATTCTGCGAGAAAGACATTTTTCGGAATGATTTCACTCGTGTGGCCGTACTTTTTGTCGCTGGACCAACTATCGTTGCGATCAGCCGAGATAAATAACTGTTGCGCCTAATGATAAGGCGATTGATAATAACGAATAGATTAGGAATTATTGTACGGAACGAATGTATACGTACAGTTTAACATTGAAGGATTCAGTCTGAGAGACGATGTCGCTGAGAGGACGAAAAAAAAAATGTATCATGTAAACTCGCCCGTAAGCGCATACGTAACAGTGTATTAAGATGACTCGTTGAATTCCAATAAAAGTCCTTTCGCATGTCGCGATAAAACGTCGTGGGACGCGATTGCGCGAATCAGCCTTAAAGTCTGAATCGCCGCTCCGTGAATTTCCATGAGGCGACTAGTCGCGATTTCTTTTACTCTCGTCCGATTCGGCGTGACGCGACTGGAACGAATTTCGTATATTACTTGTATATATACATATATATATATGTGTATATACACCTATATTGTACCTATTCAGATATATTTACCTATGACTACATTATAGTAACCAACCTACGGACAATCCTATGGAACCCAGTGAAAACCGGCATTTCCCAACGATCGCGCCTTCGACATTACGACAGTGGCGAATCGCGCCAAAGTGGCCGTTGCGAGCGAGAAGAAACGTAACTTGAGTCTTGAGGTTCTGAGCGTGGATACCGAGTCTTTTGGAATTTTTCGTTAAATCTAGCGAATAAATCGTTATGCTTGGCAAAGCACAGACAATGCCTGACCGACTCAGGACTATTTAAATGGTATAAAATAAATTCATGGATGATACTGTATATAAGCCGTAGCTCCGTATATGAATTTATTTAACAGTCATATATGTATTTCTAGAGAATAATAACAGTGTACGAGCTAGGACTGATAGAGACACGTATTACCAGATAACCACTCTCTGGCTAAGCTAACGGACGTTTCAGTTCAAAAGTCCAGAAAGTACGTTACGAAAGTTTTTTCTCGAGTCAAGGAATTTTCTTTTTTCAATAAATGCGTATTTACAATGTACGCGGTTTGTCGCTGATAGTTATTGAAAATACCTATAGAATAACGAGAAGCCAGTAAACAAATTGCGTTCAGATAATGAGACTCTATATATACGTACAGTCATATTACGTGTACGCGTATACAGACACGATTGCAATTACAGATCGATGCGGCTCGTTAGAACGTTTTGAAAAGAGCAAGGAGAGCTGGAAAACGTGATGCTGAAGAAATGGTACATCAATCAGATCCTCACTGCGATAAGAGAAACGTGAAGAATCCTTTCACTCCAGTGTCAAGAACTATTCTCTCCCTCATCTCCCTCTTTGCATTTTCCCACTCAGCTTCTTTCAACTGATATTGAAGCGGATTCACAAGAGGAAGAATGTCATCCCCAGAGAAAGAATCAGGGAGGCTCGTGAGCGCTGGAGAAATTTCCGAAAAAAAAGAATACCCAACACAATGCATACAGATATCCCTCGAGCCCGTTGCATCCTGGGTATCGTTGTCGATGAATCGTAGATAATAATTTGGCGGCTGCAAAGTCGTAGGAGCGTCAATTGTTATCAGCCACTGTTTGCCCACATGGCCAGGAGCGTACGAACTAGGCGCGAAAGGCGTTCCTTGGATATCCAGGTTGCAAGAAATTATGCAACAGATAATAATGTATACAGTCACCTCGGAAGAATTAATTTAACCATAGAGAAGCGTGAAGCTTGTACCTTAGAGATAATTATTAAAATATAAAAAACAATCATAGCAAATCGTTATAGGGAGATCGGACTGAACTGCAGAATACAAATTTTCCTTGAAGTTAGCTGCGGATCGTTGCTTTGTTTTTTGATGCGAAGCTCTTCAAGAATGAATCGTATTTTGCAATTTTACCGGAGATCGTAAGTACATGATGAAAATCGTAGCTTGTTTCGCTTGGGTGACTAAGTGCGTAAGTACGTACGTGCGTCCGAGAGCTGTGCGACCTTCGTGAAACGTCAAACGTCCATGGCGCGTGTTTTGCGAAACAGGGCCGCGCTAGTGTACATACATAACATATATATGTCGCGAACCGAGCGCCGGTCAGTTTACACCGTCGATCGGTCATGCAGATCGTCAAGGTAGGTATGCGAGAAAGGGTCGATAAAAATTTACCTTTATGTGAAACCGGTGGCCCTGTAAAAGGAGCCAAAGGAAATCGAGACCGATTATCGCTTACGGACAGACGATCGTCAGGACGATTTTTGCTCAGGAAAACAATAGTCCTCCTGATATCGTTACGTCATTTCATTTTCTTTCTTTATTTTTTATGCATCTATCTGTCGCCCTCTCTCTCTCTCTCTCTCTCTCTCTCTCTCTCTCTCTCTCTCTCTCTCTCTCTCTCTCTCTCTCTCTCTCT
>JARQSW010000427.1:2100186-2174076 GCA_030142375.1 Calameuta pallipes
CTCTCTCTCTCTCTCTCTCTCTCTCTCTCTCTCTCTCTCTCTCTCTCTCTCTCTCTCTCTCTCTCTCTCTCTCCCGCGTATTGTTTTTCTGCGTTCACGTCCATACACGTGACGCTCTCGTATACCGGCCTGATTGCAGCGACCACGATTCGTCTAGGGAACACGCACTTGGCTGTTAAAAAAAAAACACTTTTTCTCAAGATATCTCCACATTCTTTCCTCAGAAATCTCTTTCTCGTGACAGATTTGTTACTCTCACAGAGATGGGTTTCACCTTTTGTCGTTAAATTTGTATCAGGTACAAGTATACCGGCCGGCCGGTGTCAATGGTTACTAATCACTGATCGGCTTTTTGGTGAGAGGTTATGTTCTCATTCTCTGTTGTCTATTGTTTTGTCGTTAAAAACCTTTTCGTCCGTCATACCTTCGTAAGAAAACATTCACGACTCTTGCGTCATTGTTCGTACGGTTTCCATTTCTTTGATTTATTCCTTGAACATCGTGACGGGTTGTCAACCGTCGGTTTTTTTCGTTCCTTTGTAAATATCTCAGATTCTCTCTCTCCGTACACTTTTCTCTTTCTCTTTCAATCCGTCGATTTAATTTTCTCCACACGAAAATTCTCTCTTGATTGAAATCAAGGCAACTGCACTCGATGCGCACTTAAAACTTTTATTTACGCATCGTTCGAGCGACTGATCCTTGTAGTCGTAACAAAACACGCACCGTCGGGACACGTTTTGAAACAGAAAAATCCATTTCTCTCTCCCTCTGTCATTTCTCTCTAGGAAAAGTTCTCTCGAAAAAGAATAAGCATTTTTTTTTAACGGGAAACAATACGCAGTCTGTACCTTTGTGATTTCCGTACGGATTTTTTCTTCTGCCTGAATCCTCATTCGCGACGAGGAAAATCATCCTCTGGAAAAGTTTACTGCAGATAGTTGAACACGTGTCCGAACGCATGCACCGTCCGGACGTTTCAGTGTGCTAATGACGGAATGACAGGGAAACACGGAGAGCGTCAAAACAGCAGCACAATAAAGTTTTTAGGCTAGACTCGGGTAATCGTGACACTGGAATGTATTTCTTGGCGAGAGATACGGATATAGAGTAGGGAAGGGAAAAAAAGATGAAAAAAGAACGAAGAAACGCGTCACAATAAAACTCACTAGAATCGAACAGAACTGGTATAGAATGTGCGTGTTCTATGTAGAGCACACTGTCACCAGTTCGAGACTGAGATACAAATTCGACGCGTGTCACTTCAAGGTTCAAAAACGCGTGCCAAAAGTTAAATACGCACTGCCGGCGAACGTTGGCTTCCGCGACAAACACGACTGATCGGCAAGAGACGAGAAGAGACATAGACGTTAAATGAACAGAGCTAGAGCAAACTTTTTCGCGGGAGACAAGCCTCGAGAACTAGAGCCACGACGAAGAGGTTCACGTGTACAGGGAGTGCGTTTTCCTGGCGGGAGTCAAGCTGTCAAGATATTCAGAGCTGTAGGTGGGTATGGAATCCTAGAGATTAAGCCACCAAGACGAAGCCAAGAGAGAAAGAGAGACAGAAAAGGAGAGAGATGGAGAGAATGCCAGGAGAAAGATCGCCGGAGATGTATTCCAATGAAGGAGGTTAGAATTCTCGTACATCCAGGATGACTAATTCTGGTTCCTTATGGTGTCGAGGAAGTGCGTGTCCCACTAGGTTATCCTTCATGGATATTTTAAATCGTCCCGGAAGCGTGTAACGAGGCGCGTATCACGCACGAATCGAAACGGACGTAGCTTCGTAATTTTAATTCACACGACGTTATTAATCATTATACGTATGTACGTATATTTTTTTATTCTTCGAGCCATATATATTTTCTCTTCCTCTACCACCCGTTCTTGCTTCCTTTTATCTCTGTAACGTGTGTGCTTTCCTCTCGTTTTTTCGTTATTTTCCAATTCCTTCCTCATTTTCTATTTTCTTCTTTTGACATTTAAATCACATTTCGCGCTGGCCGATGCAGCGTCCTCGGCCGTATGCACGCACTGGGCACGGTTAAAATAGACACTGCATATAAATATTTACCTTGCTACATGTAAAATGAATAGAGAGCCTGCCTGAATCGAACGAAGGAAGGCTCAACCGGCCCACTGTGACGTCGCCGGCCTACTGTCAGCTCAGCGCTCGCTCGGCCCCACGGTCAACTAACCTACCGTATACGACAGACTTTACCGACAAAATAAATCAATTTTTCGTGATTTATATGAAAAATTTTTACACGATAATTCATTTTACACTGTGCACGTAATTGTCATGTCGAGAAACATTATTTTATTTTATTATTCAGAAATAAGTTGCTCTTACAGTCGCTCGCTTGACTCGGGTAGTAGTCAGGTGTGAAACGCTCACGCACACACGTTTTCTCGCGGATCTCGCGAATCATACAGACATAGGCGTCGTTGGACCAAAAAAAAGTCGGCGTCCTGACGGCGGGAGGGGGAGGAAGGAGAGGGCAGCGACGCTCTGTAAAAGTGTTGCACGCACTATAAGTTTTACCCAGCTGTATAAATTATTCCTAAAGTACCGGCACTGCATTGTTTTTTCCCTTTATTCGCGCAACACACTATTTCATCGTACATTGGCTATTGGGAGTCTTGAAAATTTTTCAAAATTCGTCACGTCATCAATCTCGATAATAATAATTTTTTGCAATCCCTTTTTTTTATTATATTACTTTTTATAATACTACTAACGGTAACGTATTTCGAAGCTCCGTCTCTATATATCCAGAATACTATACAAACATAAATTTTAAGGATGCGATCAGAGAATTTTGACACGAGTTTTATTGACATTTGAAAAAGAAAAAGGAAAAAAATTACTTTACTCATAAAAATTAATATATGTGTTTCAGTCACGAAAAGCGGGTATCGATTTAAAAAAAATTTATCTCAGTTCTAAAGAGACCTCAATAAAAATCCTGTAATCCACTTGATGAAACATTATGAATTCAAAATTTGCCAAAGATAAAAAAAATCTTTTACCTTGACTATTCTTTTTAATCTCTATCTCAAATACCTCCCACCGAAAGATCCGCATTGTATACGCCATTGCATAACCGAGCAAATAAATTATTCCTTCTCAAATTAAACCGTATACAGCGTAACGCATACGACATATCCCAAGATAACCCAATCCCTCTGAAATCTTCAAGACACGCTTGTCCCTACGAAGCCAATGACGTAATCCAAGTATTAAAAAAAAAGCCCAGTGTGTCTCAACGAGACGGCACGTTTGATTCTTCGCAATAGAAAAAGTATAAACGTGTTCGGCCAGGTGGCGCGGAAGGCCATGAGTACTTTTGCCGAGGCCTATACGCATACGTACAGTCACACGCTGGACATGTGGGTGCCAGATATACCTATATACATACATTTATACTAACATACCAGCTATACTCGTCTATATAGATTCTTAGGTAACACCAGCGAATTGCGCTCGACTCTCAGCCACATATGCGGTGCGTATAGAGTCTCTTACGTACGTACGCACATGCGTGCCAACGTAAGCGCGTCTATCGGGCACACGCACTCTAACTGAGCAACGTCTATGTAGATATTTACAAACGATAGGCATGTTGCGTAGACAGAATAGCAGAACCCGGTGCAGTCGTAGCGAATACATTTTTTTTTTTGGCTATTACATAATATAAATACACATATATATATATATTTACGGAATTCCCAAGTGCAGATGCAAGTGCATTTTCAAATTGCACCGGTTAGTCGTAATGATTTCACCCACGTACAATTTACAGATTTACGTATATACGGGGTGAAGAGAGGAGAGGTGGAGGGGGTGGGTGGGTGGTATATATCTTCTTATGCGTATTCTTAGGTAACGCATCGGTACGAACGTTACGGTAAATCCAATGTATTTGCAACCTTCTACCTACAGGTCGTTTCATAATTTGATTTTTCGTTACGTGGCCACGCGGCGAAGCCGCTCCGTAATGTAATTGCGTTTCCGAGCGTTATTAGGTAACGCGTGGTGCGTCGCGACGGATGGGAACTCGTCTCGTAACCCAAGCGATACAGAACGTTTCAGGAATAATGGTCCGTTGTATACGTCTGCGGTATCGACTACGGATACGCTGCGGTAGAAAATTATCTTCTTGGCTATTCTTAGGATAAGACGAACGGACGATATTTCAAGTAATACTGAAGTACAGTACTAACTATAGGACGTTTCATATTAGACGATACGACAGATCAGCGCTTTTCGTTATCTTTATTCCGATTTAATTCTACAGTAGCGTCGAAGGATTGGGTTCGAGGGAATTTTGCATTTTGAAATTTTATTTTAATCTTCAAACGACGTAACTTCGGCCGGACGGAAGGGAACGTGCCGCGACGACTTTATACAGATCGTTTCACGACTCGCGATTTCTAAATCGGTCGTCGCTACGCGCTGTAGAGAAATTCGCTTTCCGGATATTCTTGGACTGTGCGTGTTGCTATTGGATGCGTATACTGTACAGGTATATTCATATTTACATAGTTATACAGTGCTTTTCATAATCGGCACTGTCGTCGTTCTATACGTGTACGAGTAAAGAAATTTTTCGCGAGGCTACTATCTAGTTTCGTTAGATCGAAAATAACGTGCGGTCTGGTTAAATGATTTTTTTACACGCACCCTGTATATATACATAGGTCCATTAGGTTTCTCACGATCAAAATACCTACCTCGATATCGTATACTATTAATATTTTTTTATATCTAATTTTCATTCTTATTATTTCTTCTACGTATCGTGCATTTATACAGTAAATACATCTTTCATCCTCGCGACCATGATCGCTCGTCGTTGCAGCGGAACGAGACAAATTATTAATAATATCTAGCAATAAAATAAATTGTCTATAGCTTCGGGTACCGTAATTCGTGGGCCTCTCGTGGTGCATTATCCGTTTTATAGGTACCATAAGTACTTTACAGACCGGGTGAACCAGTGAATAGAGGATGAAAAAGGAGAAAAATCCAGCGTTGAAAAAGAGAGTAGAAGAGCAGCGAGGGGTGGGGGAGATGGAAAAAATGTTCGAAAAAAAAAAAAACGAACACTGCCAACATTATTTCCTTCGTCTTCCCAACGTCGCAGAGGCGCTTGACGACAAGATTTCAACAGCTTAGACCAATATACAGTTCCTCGGCACCGACCCGTCATTCTTGGATGAACACCCGTTTTACAATATCATTGCACCATTCAATGATTCCGGGGTAGAGAATAATGACAAGGCAAGGTGAGGCAGGGGAAGGTCGAGAGTACAAGAAAAAAGGAAGAGACGAGAAACCAGCCAGGTATCTGTAAGGCGGCCGTAATTACTTTCTCAATTAAACCCAGGCGGCACTTTTTTTTTTTTTTTGTAAAATTTTCACTCTTCAAAGGGCGCTCGTATAATTTTTTCTTCCCCCCTTTTAACTCTACCGTCTCATAAAAGCACCATAAAAATATTCAATACATTCGCTAATGGTGGCTTGGCACTATTTTTTATCCGGACCCACTTGAATTTTTGGTCGGTGCCAATCGTTGATGTCCATTCCACATTTCGATACGCGAAATTGCCCACTGGGTACTGGATGTTGGCTATTGGTATCTCGAGTTGCCGCGAATTTATTACGTGTGTGCGCATATGTACCGCTAAATTTAGAGTGGGGAAAAATGAATTTTCAATTTTCTTTTTAAAATTTCGTTTGAGGCACGTCAGACGTTACGCAATCGTCACGCTTCGCTGTAAAACGCATTCTGATAGAATGATTTCAGTGACTAAAGATTTTGTGAGAGTTACCGTGGGATGGTAGGAGGGGGGAGGGGGGGGGAGGGCCACAGAAAATTTTTTTGAGGTTTTCAGATAAAAAAAATTAGACAGTCCCGTGGTTGAAACCTTACGGATTTGCATCAGTGCATTCCTTCGTTTTTGTTTATCTCCTTTCATTTATGACTGGAGATAGGTCTTGTGATTGGTACTCGATTGGATGCTGTGTAACGAAATTTTAGACGTAGGATTAATATCTTTCTTAGTATCCAAGCGGATAACGTGTTTGCCATTTTTTTTTTTGAAACACAACTGCGTATCATTTAATTATAAAGTCTGCACAATCGTTTACACGTAACGCGTAAGTTAATCGCAGACCCCAGATGACCTGTCGAAAAAAATGGTAATTTTTAATCACTTTAACAAGCACGACAACGTATTTATTACGTATGAAAAAAAATATTTGAAAAATAGACCCCAGTCGCGTCTATTATTCCAAATTTGAAAATATTTACCAGCCAATCGGAAGATAAATACTTCAAATTTTTTGATCTTACGAAATAGTTGAAATTTCACAAAAAATTTCATTAACTAAGAATTCATCGTAGCAGAATATCAGCGAAGAGAATTTCTGGTATTTTTTATATCATTGCTAAGTATGCCTGACAAGTCAAAAAGTACATCCCGTACAAGAAATAATAAATATAAGAAATTTTGCAAAATTATGGTACAGATTTTGCAAACCAAATTTTTTTCATTCTTATCGGCCATGGTCCTCGGTCTCAGTATGATTTTCCCTAACGTCCCTGGACCGTGTAAATAATTCTGCCGGTCATCTTAAATGTATACGGCGTGCCCTAATGCAAAACAGGGAATAATTTCGTCTCGAAGAATTCGCATGAAATTCGCGATAGTCGTAACCTTATTTTTACGTAATTCCTAGCGCAAGGTATCAGCTTTGGGCTGTTGTCAACGGAGTGAGGCAAATATAAAAATACTCAATACAAACAGTATACCGTTATTCTTTTTCTCGCGTTATACACGATAACCCAGAAATTCGCGAATCTTTCCCCAACGTTATATGCACAGCTCATTGCCATAATTAACAACAAAAGAATAAGTCGTTTAATAAAAATATCTCTATCAGTACTTCATTGCCAGTTGCGTACGAGACATGAAATTTCATAAATTTCGCTAATTAGTAATATACTTCTCGTGCCTATTGACGTATTACAATATTCTAAACGTATAAAATCCTAACTATTTGATTGCCAATAATTCAATATCATACCGATCGATTAATTAGCAACTGATAAATGATATCGATGGATTCCAAAAATAATCTTTACACATACTCCCAGCTGGCAGAGTCACATATATATATATCTTACATACGTAAACGCAAAATTCGCAATTCGCACGATCGATTCAGTTTCGGATATACATAATCAAATAGTTCAGTCGATGACGTAACACCGATTCCCTTAATAATGAGATTCATGGTAAAATTGTTCTATTTTATTGTATAACATAATATATACTGTGTTATACGTAAGCAGCTCGTGTGTAAGATTTATTTTTTATTTTTAAAAAATAATAATAATAATTCATCATGCGACACTTGATCCAACGGCAATCGTACGGGTTCGATGGTAATTTAAAAGTTTGTGATAATTTTGTTAAAAAAAAAAATTAATAAAACTAAATCAAAACTTTTGAATCGATAATTCGAGGGAATAAGAGACGCTGGATTGATACGTGAAAATGAGTGATATACGGTACGTGCGATATATCCTCTAGTGAAATTGGGTTAATAATAGTCGCGTATACGGTATTGTATAATTCTATTTGCAGCACGTGTAGAGAAACTCGCACAGGTACGGCGGGAGTGCATGAAGTTGAGTGCATACGTACGAAGTACTGACGTCTGCGTACATTCGTTACGCGCATATACGACTATTCCCGTGACAATTTTACTGGCTAATTGTTAAATTCAATTTATTGGAATGTAAACGGAAAATCGATGTCTGACGGATGACAAGCCTCTTTTAATGTGGTGATTAATGAGTGGATAGATCGAAGAGGGTCAAATAGTTCTGAGTATCGAAGGTGAAGATATGGTAGATATGGGATAATATTTTTAACCCCTTTTTAAACGCTCCCTCGTTAACCATTTTTTTCCCTCCTGCAACCCCTATCTCTACATATTATATTTGTCCTTGAGAAAACCTGCCAGACTAACTGGTTTAAAAATAGTGACACTTTCTTATATGATACGAAATTTTCTCTCTCTCTCTCTCTCTCTCTCTCTCTCTCTCTCTCTCTCTCTCTTTCTCTCTCTCTCTCTCTCTCTCTCTCTCTCTCTCTCTGTACACTTCAGCACCTTCAGCCTCTTGCGCGTATATAACAACCCTCAGCCGACAAGTATTTACATACGCGGTGGTTACACGTTAAAGTTTTGGACGTGCAAGCAGGCTCTTAGGTTACCAGTGAAAAATAGGTAATCTCAATAAAAAGTAAGGCGAGAATTAGGAAATTTTAACAGGTCCACCCTTACGTGCAATAAAGCGCAAGGGTAGGATGGAAATTATTTGAAAAATATAAGTCACCCCTAAAATTTTTTTTATATTCATTAGACAGTAAAAAGGGTTAAGGATGGTCAGCTAAATTTTGAATAGGACCAAACCGGAAGTTACGTGGCTGAAGTAACTGGATGGCGGTAGGCTAGATTCCAACCCCCTCAATTGAGAAGAAGAAGCAGGGATAATCCCGTGTCGTTTCGCGGTGGACAGTGAAATTGGCAAAAACGCTAATAACAGATGACCAAACTAATAGGGGTGTGGGTGGCTAATGGTCAGGATGACGAGGAAGACGGCAAAAGTGCACAGTGAATTCGTGGAGGGTGCAGGGTGGATGAGTGGGTCGGATGGGCGACCGCGGATCAATCGTAGCCTTCCGGGTTCACCCTCCACCCACCCTCTACCTATAGCTCTCCCGAGCGTTCTATCCCTCTAGCCTCTAGGTCCCTCTCTGCCTTCTTCCACCCCTTCTGCATCCTATAGTCTCCCATTTGCCCCCCCTCCCCCTCCCCCGTAACCAACTATCGTCTCCTCGCCCCTCCCCTCCCGCCCTCCTCGCCCTGACTGCATCCTCCTGGCGCCACCACCCCCCTCGCCCTCTTTGGTTGCACCGGCGTGTACGCGTCGTCACGCAGGCCCAGACCCGACGACTAGACAGAGACTCTGCTGGCTTCACCCTTTACCTATCCTACTTGCAACCCACCCACCCACCCAACCCTGCTTGACACCCTCTGGCAAATCCTCTTACACCCTCTTGCAACCTCCGCCCTTCTAGAGCGTAAGCGCAGAGTAGGTCAGTGGCGTAAATGATGAAAAAATCTTTTTTTTTTTCCCACCTACCACCCCCTACCCTCTTACCACACGCTACTTCTTTCGAGACGGATTGCCTTTTAATGGAGATTTTTTTGCAAACTTTTCTTTTTAATTTTAATCAATTTTTATGAAATACCTTAAAGCTGCAAAATAGTGCGAAACTTTTTCGTGAATTATGTAAAATTTCAATGCTTTTGGCTTTATTTATTGTTTTCATCGATTCCTAACTCTTTTTATATATAAATTGGTAGGTGCCGTTATTGATACTGTTTCGAGATTTTGATAATTTTTTTTTAATAATTATAATATTTAGTATTTAGTTGAATATCTGCCACGATGAAAGCGGAACGTCTGGACTGTTGCGAATGATAAAAAATATGGAGGATCTAGCAGATTTTTTTTTACTCTATACGGTGCAACCCCATGGCGGCTATACCGTCAGACTAAGTTAGTTTATGGGGACTAGAGTATACGTAGACATCTCACGGTCTAACCTTACCACGTCTAACCTAGCCTAGACCAGCCTTTCCTAAAGCTCTAGCCTAGCCTAGAGCTGTGTAGGAGAAGTGCACTCCACCACACTGCACGGACGTCTGCCTGGTATTGATCCTCGGCTCAGCTACTGGCTACCTTCACCCACTAATAATTCTTGTCAGTCTCCCAAAGTCTCGACGATCCAGACCCCGTATCCCCGGATCGGTCCTTTCAAGATGGCCGACGTGAAAAATACACGAACCGTACAGAAATATTTAAAAATACATGAACAGCATACAGTGCTAATATTACTTTCTCGAACAAGTGAAAGCTAGAAGGGGAAAAAAATAGAAGGTAAAAAATTTCAAAAAAATTTCAAAAAAACAATAGTGCCAAAAATTGTACCGCCTTCCGAAATTTTCCCTAAATTACAAAAAAAAAAAAAAAAAAAACTTTACCTTAAACTCCCTAAGCCACAGACAAAAATGCTAATAAGCTTTAAGTAAAAGCCGCATCGATTTGACAAGACGGAAGAGGATCGAGCGCAAGGGAAATCATTCAAAGTGATTTAACGTGAATTTTAAGTAGCCTTAGTACTAGCTGCACCTATAGTCAGAGTGATACAAGTTCCGCCACTATTTCACGCAGCCATCGGTACGAGACGTTAGATTACACGAAATCGATCTATCAGCCCCACACAGTGACTGCGCGAAGCGCAGAATGTCTGAGTACCAGTGATCGTCGTGATCCAGAAACATCCGCCTTCCGCCATCCCTGCATCCTCGTTATCTCAGTATATACTACTAAGATAGCCTAAGTCTAACGGAGCGTAGCTTGAAGCTTGGATGACGATACTTTAAGCCAGAATTCTCTGCCAGCGTCGCACGCACAGCGTCACTGCCTTATATCTTATTGCACTACGGATTCAGTCTTCTCTGCGATGAGAAATACTAGTGGCACGAGTATCGGTGACTAGTATCGTATACTAGTATATACCCTATAAATAGTGATACAGCAGCTTGGCATTATTAGTAGCGGTGCTGGTAATAGGGGTAGTGACTAAAGTAAAGAGGTAAAGATCATACGTGTATGGTGAGCGACGTCTGTACTAGTATCGGTAGGGTAATACTACTAGATACTAGCGCACTCGAAGTAACGCTAGTAGCAGTACGTAGACCCGTGTCGTCCCTTAACGACAGTGAGCGCCGCGACGCTAGGACGCGGGTCGTCTATATCACGACGCTGCAAAATGTATGCCTGCTGGTGATAAACGGAGCCAACCTCCTACGGCAACCCACCAGCCCTCTCTTTTACAGCACTACCCCTACGGAAAACCCCTCTGGTTCCCCTCCTCGCCGTATTCTCTTCCGCACTCCCCTTAATCCATCCTCTTCATACTTGATGCGACGGGACGCGTCGCGACGCTCCTTGCACGTAGTCTGTTACTTTTCTCCTTTTCTCTCTCTCTCTTTATGCACTAAGGTAATCGTGTGTCCTTACGTCACGCTATCCTATGTCAGTTATATATGTATATATGTCCCAACCCTAAAAATAGACATTTTATCAAAATTCATTGCATCCCCTTCACACCTGACAATTATGTCAGTGACGCAATAATGGTGCATCGGGTCAATTTTGACGATTGGATTCCTCTTGTCCTCTTTGTTGTTGTATCTTCTTTGCTGATCTCGGATACATCCCCTGGGAGGAAAGCTATCGACCCCCTTTGTAAAACTCGAGATTTCTCGCGTTGGATCCTCGTGCCAAAAATACACGTAACTGAACTGCATTGCTATATCGCGTTTGAATAGGTAATTTTAGTATTAGTGTCGTTTAATGCAGAAACACGAAAAATATGTGTGACGCGTGACGTTACATGCCGTTGTCAGAAATGTCACTATTACATATTCGTGACTTACAGTAATGAGGTAGTCATTGAATGACATCAAGGTTCGTGCATGGTTGTACTAGCATGATATATTTGCTATAAAAAAAAAATGTTAGGATTGAAAAGAATAATTTTTTCGATTCGTTATATGCATTTAAGATTTTGCCTCTGTTAATTATTGGCATCTCTTAGATGGTCGTTTATTATGAAACAATTGTATAGACAGTAGGAGGTTAGTACTGTATTGGTTATGCGTAACAAGTACCAACCTAGACGTCTTCTCCACTTGCAGCTATGCACGCTAGGTCGTTCGTCAGCAATTTATGGCTGCTGTTAGGGAAAAGGCTAAAGGAAGTTGGTATTCGAGTGTTCGCCAAGTGGGTACAAACGGCTGAAAGGAAAACGTAAACAAACGCGAGTGAACGATCCAGGATAGGACGAGTGGAAGGGGTCGGGGCATATAGTAAGGCAAAGAGGGGTAGTCGGTAGCTCTTCAGCGAAAAACGAATAACCTGCAAATAGAAACCGCAAGATGATGCGCAACGCAGTAAACACTAGAAACTCTACCCAACCCTCCGTTCCGACGTTCTTTTCTTGCTTCCGTTACTTCGCAGAAGTACCAGATCCGTCCGCACGAGAGCGATTGTCGCTCCGTGGCGACACAAAACCACTACGGCTCGACCGTTGAGATGGATAAGCTCGTAAGCTAAAAATTCCCTAGGAGAAGTACCCGTATCACAAAGTCCCTGGATAATCCCTAGGCGGACCTGGAACTACGAAAAAAAAAGTATCTAGCAACAGGCTTATGTGAAATGTGTATGGGCAACAAGATTCTAAATCATCGGGATATCCCAATGACAGTATCAGACTAATAATAAATATGTAGTAATGGTGGTAGTACTGGCAGTGAAAGGAACTATTGGAAATATATAAGAATAGAGAATGGTCTGTGTGATGGCGTTTGGGGGAATGGCGGAATGGATAAAAGAGAACCGATCGACATGAACGCGGGATGGCAACGTAAGGAGGGAATCTTCATCGTCACGCTGTCTGCTATCTGTGTGCTACTACGGAACATCTTCTGCCTTTTATACCAACTAGCCTCCCAGCGATCAGCCTTCACAAAGTCTTCGAACGGCAAGATCGAGAAGCAACGCCAATGCAGAACAGGTGCGTGTCTGTCAGTTTGTAGGTTATAGCCAGTGTGTAAAAATGTACATAGAAATTCAACCCGTACAGGCAAAAGTAATAATATTTATCTTGACTCGTAATACCATCTCAATTGGAAACCCCGAAAGCAGCCTCCGAAATTTAACATTGTTCTCGGAGAAAAAAGAATTGGATCCTGCAGTCTCTCGTGTTTACCAAGCAAAAGGAAGGCCTTGACAAAGCGAAGGCAATAGCGGGAGTGGCAGCCTTTTCTTGCTCCGCGCCACTGAACTTTTGCCATACCTACGTACTGATATGGTTTTACATGTACACGTGTCAATTGTTATTACATGAATTTGAGAAAATTATCACGAATTAAGTAAATCGTCGAAATCATTACTCAGACGCTTCGTACTAGTTAAGTTATATTTCCCGGCTTATTATTAGAGGTTAATTGGTAATTGAAAAACTGAGGTTTCTTTTATTCTTTCATTTCACGTAAACGTGGCAATGTGCGTTTATCCAGTTTAATTGTCGGATGCATTACGGATCATTGGATTTAGAAAGAGTTCCTTGGATACGCTTTATCCCAATGACTGTATTTATCTTGATTCGTTACGGCACACTTGCACAGGATAGCGCTTAACGCGAAGGCTAGAGAGTTTTCCAGCTAACTCTATCCCAGCTGGGTTAACCAGCTGGCTGTGTTGCTTGAATAGTGGCTATCCGTACACTGTGCGTGGCCGATCTGTCCGGCAATTTTCTTAACTTTGCGGAACAGCAAACCGGCTCGAACAGGTTTTTCGCAATCGATTTGTTGCGCGTTCGCCATTCGGTAGCCTTCAGACGAATCGGTACATGTTCCAGGCCGTTGCGGAGTAATGCGAACCGGTTCGAATCATCGAAACAATCAAAATCTAACGAATATATTTATTATGAGTATATCATCGAATTTTTGACCTTATCTAACAGCCATTACGATTACAAATGAAATAGTCTGCTGGTTAAGTAAGTTACAGGTATCGTTATAGAGATAAAGGAATAAGAAAATTTTCTCGTTTTATACGTCGATCGATCTTATTCGATCAACGACAAGATGTTTGATATGAAAGTGAGATGCAAATTATTCGCAACTGGTAAATTGGGCTATGGGAACGGTACCTAAATTTTATTATACTTTCGGTTCGGACGGATTTGAAAGGAGGATTTTTTGATACCATTAACCTGTCGGTAAGAATCTAAGAAAATTATTGTACTTTTATTCCTAGGTATTTCATCTCAATGATACTTTCTTGTTCCTTGCTATTAGCTTATACTGGATATGGATAATGCGTTGATTGGCACACGGTATGTGCGTGTGGTTGAGGTTTGTGCGTGCGATTATACATAGCAGGTAGTCGATGTAGATGACGTAGCGAGGCGAATAGGTAGGTAGGCTGGCAAGCAAGCGGAGTCTCCTCCAGACGCCCGGCCAGTTTTTGCTGGTTTTAGAACGCAAAAATAACATTATGCTGACCTGCACGCAGGATCGGCGACTCGTAGGCTTTTCTGTCTGGCTAATAATTATAATAATCCAGGTAGAGCAAGTTCCACTCCATTTTTTTATGATATCGATTTTATGTATTTTTCAATAAATTGGTATGCCCTTATAAAAAATTGATTTCCTATCGATTTTTAGCAGTTGCGTATCTTTAAGAATGTGATAATGGATTTTCTCTTGTCTGGTTCAATTCTGTCAAGGAAAGATCTATTACGCTGAAATATATATATATATATATATATGAATGTTGATAATGACTATGATAATTATGATGCGGTACCCAGGGCCGTACGCACAATTGAAAGTACCCCGCACAACCCCCCACTCTGGTACTCTCCAATTTTCTTCGTTCCTTCTTCTTTCCCATTCTACTTTCCGGCATTCTTCTTATATCTTAAGCCACGGTCATTCGTTCCTCGCCCTCGCTTCTTCTTACTACCCCCTCGGGGGGTCTCCACCGAATTTTTCCTCAGCGCCTAAAAGAAAGCCCATTTCTCTTGCGAAGCGGTTATGCAATTACGAATGAAATGACGAAGAGTGCCTGCGCGGCGGATACTGCCGCGCTATGTGTCTGTCTAGGAGATTAACCATTGAAACGATGAGAAAGAAAATTGCACGGTACCGACAATTTTAGCGCGAAGCCAGTCATGCGAATCCGTAAGGTGCGCGAGAACTGAACACGAGCGATCGTCCATATTTACAGAAAGTTTCGTTAGAAGATTACATGAGCTCGTTATGCGCCATTTTATTCATTTTTTCTTCTTTCTCGTCTTTTATTTTCTGTCATTGGAATTTAGCGGAAATTGCGTTATCGATAATTCCCGATATGCCTTTAATGCCAGGGACATACTTATCTCTACTGTTCATTAGGTAGGAACGATCTTGAATATTTCCACAAATTTTCGTTGAGCTGTGATACTATTTATATTCGGTATAAAGTTTTACCTAAAGAATATTAAGGAATATCGTTCTAGACAATTAGTTTGTTGGAATAAATAATAAAACAATATTGACTAGTGTAATGCTTGTCTCTACTGGGAGGTAATAGAATCAAAGTCTCTTTAGCTCAGACCCATTCCAATTTCCTGTGTAATTTGTCTCAAATATTGGAAACAAAGTTGCCGTGGATATCAAATTAATTAAAGCATCGTTTTTACTTAGAATTCAGTCGGGAGAGAAAACAATGGAGAAATTTTAGATAACAGTACCCGTGACGAACTGCTCTTTGGGAATTTCCCCATTTTTTCCATCAGCCAAGCTGTGCATGATTGCGCCAGAAAAAGAAAAGTACTTAAGGTCATACATATCTTGATCATACAGAAGGGTTCATGCTCCAGATCGCCGGCGGTTTTCCCGACGAACAGTCAAAATCGTCGAGCCATACCGTAGCTACGACCACGAATAAAAGATAAAACCAGAAAGATCGACTAAAGCCAAAAAAAAGAGAGGAAACAAAAGGAAAAAAAAATTAAAAAAAAAATAGCTGAAATCTTTAGAGACAAATTCTCAGACTTCCAGAAAGTACCTGATTCGTCCCGCTACTCCCAGGTACACGAGGTCTCCCTAACCTCCAGCAATTTTCACAGGAACTCCTGAAGCATCTAGCAGTGCGGAAACAGCAATGCAATTGTACGCGAATTTTTCGCTGACACAACTTTTCCTCGATCCTGTAGATATAGGAATTGGATATCCTCCAGGATGTTGACTTGCACCACCCTTGTTCAATTGGTTTTACCCAGCTCGTCTGCTAACAGCCAACCAAATCGTCCGCCAGGTGTACAGCGCCATCTATAAAACCGCAGCTGAACTGCCAAAGAGAAGAAACACGTAGTGCATGCTGGTATCGTATCGTGAATGTCAATGGCTGCCAACCAACTGCTACTGGTTTACCGCCGTTAACCGAATAGGCTAAATGAATAGGATCCGATTTACAAGTCTCGAAAGGATTCTCGACAGTAGACCGCACTGGATATCGCGTGTTTAGTGAAATACAGAATCTGCGAGGGCGAATGAGCGTTCGGGTCCTGCGTGATCGAAGGACGCGACCGTTAGGTTAGGTATTAACCTGCGAGGATAGGATAAACTGAACGCCGCTGTACTACAGTTCTTTCTCTACGGGAAGGCCATTTCGTATGAACCATACGTCAGGTACGCACTGTTAATTAAAAACGTTCTAACCTGTCAAAATATCACTCTCACGATACTGATTTTCATCACCACCATAATCCTTGACAATCGAACAATTCTTCTGCCACTGGTTCGACTAATCAAACATGCCGTCGCGTTATTGTCGTACCGTTATAAAACCGACACGAGCGAGCGAGCTTCGCCAGAGTTGACTGATTACGCGTTACTTTTAGTGAAGTTTTCTCGGTGCCTTGTCACTTCCTGCGAACTGCTTAGAAAACCCAATAAGAACAAAGTTTTTCCTAACGAATACCCCATCATTTATATTTTACCTCTGGCTCCGTCGATATTTCCCCATTAATTATCTTTAGAGTCAATACTCTTCAATTGTTAGGTAACGCACTTCTTTCCCCACTTCTAATATCTAATACTGTTATCAGTTTGTCTTACATTTATTCTCTTTCTCATTCAATTTATACATTCATCGTATCGTCTAACCCTCACCTTTTGAACGTCCTATATTCAGCAGTGGGACGCACTCACGCATACTGCTCTGCGCTCCCGCCGCATCGCGCACGCAACATTAGCTATTCAACGCAGCCCGGCGTCGTTTTAAGCCAGGACTACATCGGCAATTCGCAGATTCATTCCGCAACGTTTGCGAAACTAAAGGCATTCGTTACAGAGTATGATAATATTGCAAAAAATAATTTTTATACACGATCCATAGATCCTTTTCATTCTTCACACGAACAATCTCCGTGACGTACGACTTACGTAATTTTTATCTCGGAAAAATTTTTTTTTTTTTCCTTAAACATTGAAATTACCTTTAGTTACAATTGCGAATTATTATATGCAATTATTACGCTTATCTTCCAGTACGGCTTTCCAACGCAAACTGTACACGTACACGCGTATACGGTCCAATCGATTTTTCTTTATCGGCGAATGCCGTGCATTATGCCAATTCCAGAATTTATCTGAACTCCCATCGTTATTGCCTTTACACTGCAATAACTATCTTTCCAAACTTTACTCACAATCGTCCGCCTGTATGCGGGAAACGTATGTATTATCAAGCCTTATTATTATCTCGTAAATGATATGTTAAGGTTAAAAAAAAAGTAGTTGACATTCAAGAAGGAAGGAAGCCTGTTACGAGTCTTTATTGAAAATGTTAATTTTACGATGACGATGAGTACCCATAGCGGGGCGGATATAATAAATGGTCTATCAATCTGCAACCATCTTTCAACGTGTTTGACGCGATGCGTATCGTAATACCAGGCATCGTTACGCAATGACCGTTACGGAATATACTATATGCGTGATTACTAATTGCCAGATCCTCGGACGGATTTGCGATTTTATCATGACCGGAAGCGACGTGCACTGCTATTTCACGAAGCCATTCGAGAACCGCTTCGGATCGGACAACGTCGATAATTAATCTCAGTCTCCCACGTCATATGGAACGATGTCCTGTGTTATGATTATATAAAAAATTTTTACTTCACCTTCCGTTCGTGATACGTAGTTACATATCTTCACTGCCGCAAGAAAAAAAGCTTTTTACGTGAATAATAAAATTGTACCGAAAAATTGCACAAGCTAATTTAAAATTGCAAGAAGTGTAGAAAATTTAGATATTAAGTATATCTGAAATTTTTCTTTATGAAAACCACCCCTCGTCGAATTTTGTTAACGGACGCAGTATTAGCATATTGTATTTTCTAAGATCATCCCAGGATCAATAAAGGGTTGAACGAAGCTGGGTAAAATTATCCTATAAAATCATAGAGGGTGCTACGGTTCCGAGAGGTAGACGGAATTTTCGTGAAGTTACGTTCTTCAAGGTATTTAGAATAACCCTCTGGCACTTTTGAGGGAGTTAATCGAACGGGTTTTGAATACCTTGGTTAGGTATTTACACTTAGCCCGGCACCTCTGATCTACCTGAACGTCTAGCTTGCCAAAGGACTCGCGCCGTTCTAGTCCTCACTTTATAATAATGGCGAGGCCACTTCGGCCAGATAGGATCTCTCTGGCAACGTGCGTGACAGCGGACTGACTCACGCACGCACGCACGCTCCCGCACGCATCACGATTCAAGACTCGCAGAGGTTTACCTGCTCAGTTTGAGACTCAGTTTTACTCACTTCCCATATCACGTGTTTCAAGCAGACTCTAAAGGCGATAGTTTCCCTTGCTAAACATTTTTACACCTTCGTTCGCCTTCAACGAGATCCAAACGATATAAGCCCGAGAATGGTCGCACGATTTTGCAATTCCATATGAAAAGCATAGAGTTATGGATTGCATCTCGTACGTTTCACGTTTTTAATCTCAGAATAATTTTAGCACTAAAAAAAAATTGTATTGACATGAAAAATATCAAATTAAAAAAATGAATTAACTTTGCAAAATTATTGCAATATGGGGTCGAAGGATCCAACTATGGTAAAGCTTGTGCGTGCAATGCGCGTAGGCGTGTATTCTCCATGGAATCATGCCTTTAGCAGATAACCTCGAAGGTGGGTACTCTATTCAGTTCCTTCACACTTTAGACCATGTACAACGTTTATCTATTCAGGACTTTTCTCAGTGCGTAACCTCCAACGCAATTTCTACGACGGAGCCGTGTCACGCAGCAGCGACGCATTAACGTGAGGCCACCCCCGCGACTATCATTATCTCAGAGAGGAGAGAGGAATTTGCCTGTAGTTCGTTCTACGTATTGCGTATGTACAGTCCAGTGGAGAATTCATGAAAATTCATCTTTAAGACCGTACTGAGGTAAATAGAATATTTGAATTTGCCGCCAATACCAAATATTATGTTGTAGTATACAAACGGGTAGTATAGATTGAGAATGAGTGAAATGTAAAATTTGAAATAATAATTTCCAGATGATTTCTTACGGATGAATCTACCAAGCGTCACGGTGTCTGCTGCAACGTCCTGACTGAAAGTGCATCGAAAGTGCACTCCCTTGCTTAGCAACGTTTACTTGAGCCACCCAGGAAAAACTGATGTTATTAAGCCGCGGCAAAAGTCCTTCGTCCTTCGTCCTTACGTCCCTCGTCCTCGCCCTTCTTCAGCCATCATTCCTCGCAGCGAGTCCGCTAGATTAGTTCATTACCCGGCCCCCGGCGTGTCTTCTGTTTTTGCCCGAGCGTGGAAATAGATTTGTTGCAAGATCGGCGCTCTGCGTTCTCGCGTGCTCTGCATAAGCGGCGGCTGGGCTCACTCGCTAATAAACAAAGCCAGGAAGTCGAGTTCGAGTCTAGAGCCACGTCCGTTCGATATTATAATACGCCAGTAGATTTTGGCTATGTCGCGCTAGGTACCTACGTAAGAAACAGCGTACGGCGCTTCTGATCGTAAGATAGAGGTTAGGTTGCGCCGTAGCTAACATCTTACAATATTAAAATCGCGTTTCTCGCGTGCGCCAACGACGTTTCGATACTGCGCGTAAACTCTTACGGTGCTCTTGGCTGCTAGGTTAATTTAAGTAAAACGCACCGAGTTATCGACTTCATAAATCAGCGTGGCAGCAGCGCATAAGATAAACACCCACACGGGGAGACGCCGCGCGAAGCGTCCTTATACCTAACCTCCGGGCCCGTAGCCACTACACT
Organism: Calameuta pallipes; assembly: GCA_030142375.1. NCBI lineage: Eukaryota > Metazoa > Arthropoda > Insecta > Hymenoptera > Cephidae > Calameuta > Calameuta pallipes. Next base: position 2,120,209 of record JARQSW010000427.1, read on the forward strand.
CTGTATAAATTTTCGAGCGTCGTAAAATTATGTTAAATGCGGGAAAATTTATAACGGTCTAGGATCTAATCCCGGGACGCCTCGGCGTCTGCTTCTGGCTGTACTCTGGATGAGTTTCCTTTACCCTTGGCGACGCTCAGGAATTACCTGACGATCGTGGAAGTTTCGGCCTTGGAGGTTTCGGCGATGCTAATGGAAGATTTTACGTGGACTTTCAGGGGAAGGTTATGCATGTGTGCATACGTCTTTACGTAACTAGCCTTAATATATATAATGCACTCCAGGCTCAAATGCTGAAGAAGAACCTGCTGGAGAACACCCAGGGTTCGGTGCTCGACGGTTGGTAGACAAATTTATTAGGTTCATGAAAAAGTTGGAAAAATCGGTAAACCATCGACGGATAAACTATCAGGTTGATGGCTCGTAAAGGCGGCCTCCGCAAGGCTAATTGCCGCTTCAAAAACTCAGCCACCAGCCATGTCTGCAGGAGGATAGGCACTTTGTGCTAGGGAATCGCAAAGAGCGTAAAGGCTTATGGAAGGCATCGAAGGCTGAGCAAGATTTTTTATTTTCATCTATTGCGTCTCTTCGTACCGGAAGTGGATCAAAGTCGGTACCAAGGCTCGTGGAATGACTGCGATGAGTTTGATTATTTGAAAATCGCACTGCTACCGGATATAAGATTTGTATCATTTTTATTTCCACTCTTGGGGAAAATTTAATATACATATATCTGTTTTCGATATAACCTGAAAAGTAACACGGCCAGCGAACTCTCGCACATCCCGGGGAATTTATCGAAAGAAAATGGCCTCCCTCCTTTACGGCTTTCGGAATTTTACCCCCGGCCCGTTTATAGGCATTTCACGACCGAAACCTGAAGCATTTTCAAGCCGGCCGTAATACGGTTATCCGTGGCGTTGAGTTCAGCAACGCCACTCGTCCCATAGCTATTCCCAGAAGAGAGGGAGAAGAAAGAAAGAGAAGGAGAGTGTACAAAAAAAGAGAGCGCCTAGAAGGGCCAGTTTATTTTTACAAAGTGCATATTATTATCGATTATGCTTTTCGACGTGGAGCGACCACCGCGTATCGTAGCAATAGCTTATACAACCCTTCCTGCAATAACAACAGCAACAACGGCAACAACAACAAAAAACGGCCGTTTACCTTTTTATAAATAAAACTATTCGACCATCAACTATTTAATAACTAATAAGCCTTTGACGTGAGGTAAAAACTTGAAGCGCCCCAGCAGCAAGGATTATAAATAATTCAAACTGTATAATATCGATGTACCGAACTAAAAAAAATACTAAAAAAAGTTAAAATCACCAATCAAAATTCTTTTTCATCAATCCTCTTAAAGCGATCTCGCGTAATTCTTACAACCGGAAACTGTATAACACGTGCCATTAACTTCCCGTCGTTTATACCAGGCATATGGAGTGTCTTGAAAATGTCCAGGGGAAGACGACAGTGACGTTTTTACGAGCTGTAGCAACTTTACCTCCGTACTCTCTAAAGTACCTATCCACGATCAAGAGAAAGAAAAAAAGACCAAAGAAGTCTGTAAAGACAAATACAACAGAGTATCAGATACGCATATTCAGACCAAGAAACTCCCTCGAGCCATATACCGTATCCGAGAGAGAGAGAGAGAGAATTACAGCAGAGAAGCATAGAGATGCATTTAACGCATGATATAGGGAGCAACCGTAGGCCAAGCACTGTCGTACAATCGAGCCAGCTAGTTGAGTGTTTTGCGGCCACTCGGCCTGCTTGATACGGCCCAACAGTCCATGGCCATAATACGGCCCAGAGTACAGCTGTACCGTATATACATATATAGTAGAGCGCAGGCATCGGTACCTGAGGGATGAGAGTGGCCCATTCCAGATCTCTGTATTCCCCATACCCTGTCTTCCCATATCTACATTCACGTACTACGGTACCGCTTATAACACATCCACCTAGTCTACTTTGCTCTTTGATTAATTTCATACGAGCACATGAGTAACAGAGCGGTGTTACAAGTCGTTCGACATGCCGAAGAACAAGCGGCGGCACCGTGGTCTGTATCTTTGGTATCCTCAGCGGCGTGACTTACCTCGTCCTCATGCTCGATTACTCTTATTTCAATATCTTTTGGTTCTCCATATAACGTATTAACATATAAGAACGTTTCACCATAACGTACCTGCGTCTCTGCCCACGTATCGTTAAGTACATATATATATATACACTTTATAGATATACGGTACCTTATTATACCCTTTACGTACATTTACAACTTTTTTTTTATTTAATCCGATCTTTTTTCTATCTCTCTCGTACTTCTTCGTGCCTGTAATATTAAATAGTGGAAAAGTATTGAGTGTGATTTTTTGATACCTTTTTTTTGGATAGTCAATATTCTTTTTTTATTATGTTGGAAAATTCCTTTTTTTTTGTCAATTTAACAAGTCGGATCATTTCGTCGGGGTGACGCGTGGGAAACGTGAGGTTATTGCGACCTGCTTACGCGAAAAGGTTAAACGTCGTCTTTAACGCATTCTTCGAGCGCCTAGGAGACCTTTCTATGACCCGGAAAGTGTAACGTGCTATCGAACTACCGGTCCAAAGTGCTCGTTTTGTATGGTTACGTTGGTACAGCGCGATCTCGATCCTTAGAGATTTACTATCGATGGGTATCGATCGGAAGATTCGCCATTGGTCGATACAAGGAGTACCGGGAGGTATAGGTGGATTGCGTGTATCTTTAAATTAAGTTGGTACCTACGTTAATAGACGATAGACGATAACCAGTGCGAAATTGCAAGCGTGATGTTGGCGAACCAATCGCCAAGCTCTTTCATTCGTTCAAAGTTCAAATCGGTTACCACTAATGCCGTGAGAAATTCCCCTAGATCCTTAGCTGGCGGCTATATTCTTGTTTTTTTTTTTGGGAAGAAAATTTTTCATCTGTCAAATATTTTCAATAAGTTCGAATATCGATCTATACGAATTTATCACGGTAAACAAGTCGGTCGACAAAAATCGAATCTGATATCCGTTATCATTTTTGATAGTTATAAATTTGGCCGTGTGGCTGACACGTAAAAAAAATTATTTGATCGACCGATGAAAGGGGTGGAAACTGTGAGGTTGTCGCGGAGGGGTGAGACAATGCGGTTGAGTTTGAGGGACAGGAAAGAAGGGGTGGAGAGAGTCGCTTATGGTAGGGTGAACGTTGGGGTAGGTCGCGGGTCCGCGGAATTCGGTCACCATTTTATTATCGATCCACCCACCAACCCCTTGCATTCCGACCTCACGCCACGTTCTGCTGACGTATCCCTTCAAGAATTCATCCTTAGGAAATTTGATTTGAATATTTTTTTTTTTTGAAAATTTCTCTTTTCACGCAATCCGTTTTTAAGGCCCTGCTTTCATTATTAAAGCACTGAAAATTGAATTCTAAAGCACTAAAGCTTTAATTCAATTGATCCTCCTTTCGAAAAGACACATTTCCATGTGCATATGTAATAGGTTAAAAGGGTCCAAAAAATGCAATGGAATCTTACCCAAAAGGGCTTTTTCTGACACAATGCAAATACAAGAATCTCACTGTACTTTATTCGAGAGAGGCTTCACGTATCTTTCCTCTTAATTTTCTTTTTTTTTCTCTCTCAGTCGCACATGTGCTTAATACCTCAAAATAAAGTGCACGCCAACGTACCACTTTACGGTCCATTAATTTGTAATGTTACCATTATCTATTATGGGCCAGCTAAGCAAGTTACTGTATCCTGACCACTAGTTTCGCAAAATAGGGAACTCGAGCTTTAATTTTAACGTTCGCTAGAAAACTACTTAACGATTCTTCGTTAAAGCCAAAGCTGTAAAGTGTCCGTTTATCCGTTTACTTTAATGAAAATAAAAGTTCTCATATATTCACGTAGAATTTCGTGGACACACAAAATACATACCGATCTTACAGACTCACATGTATATATAATTAAAGTTTGCTTGATTTTTAAAGCCGCCAATTTTTTTGTACGTAAAATGTGATTTATTGAATTTTTTTTTATTTTTTCAAAAATACTTTCTCATGTGACCACAAACAATACGCTATTTTACTTTAAAACTCTTCGGCACGAGCAAACCCTCATGCGATTCGTGTCGTGCGAATGCGAAATTCCATAATCGGGTTACGTGGTTGGACGTTCGGTGGTATTAAAGGGGGTTAAAAAAAAATGCATTCGATGATTAAAGCGATTTTTTTAATTCGGTATTTACCTTTCTAACGCGTGTTTGTTTATAGAGATTATCAAAATAGGCGTGTTATCATTTTTTTTTTCGCAGCTTGTTACGTATCGCAGATCTGTTGACCTGATTCAGAGTGCAACGGCGGTTACTGTTATGGAGAATACTGAAATATCGAACATCTTCGAGTCAACCGCGAGGGACTTAAGACGCCATTACAGTGGCGTGAGAGAAATTGCTACGGCAGGAGAAATTGCACAACGTAGCAATCGGTAATCGAGCATAGCGATCTCTGCGTAGTGTTGCGTTGAATCGACGCGTTAATCCGGTAAATAGGTAGCGACCTTTATCTACGTTGAAAAAATCTGCGGGAAAAAAGGATAGGTAAAGAGTGAAGGGAAAAGAGAGAGAGAGAGAGCAAGAAACTTGGATAATCATGTAAACTATCATGCATGTGCATACGTGAATACATACATATACATATACAATGGGTTAGGTTAGGTAGATATACTTTCCTTATGCTATTCGCAGATTGCTACGTGTAATAGGCATATAGTATTCCATAAGTAAAATTTCTTATCTGGGGGACTCTGATACCATGAAAATCATAGAAAGATGGCACCTCCAATTTATATTTTACCTGTGCATGGACTGTAGATACTCGCTTTGTCTATTATTGGGTAAAATTGTTGGGTATTTTTTTTTCTCATAAAAGATATCCAAGGGAGCGAGAAAGAGGAATTTCCATATTTTAAAATTCCCCCGTTTTTCTTCTCGGTCCTCTTCGTCTTTAAGACAGTCTCCTTCGGGACGCAGAAGCCTTCATTAGGGATCGTCTAAAAGGACTTTTCTTGAAACTAAGGAAAAAAAAAGTAGAAAAGAAATACTCCTACAAGATACTAGAACGTTGGAAATTGATGGTAACTTCTGAATCGAGCTGTAGCGACACTGATTGGAATTGCTTCTGCTACACTGGATACTAACCTAACCTAACCGCGATTTAGAAGAGGTCCGACGTATCTGTACAGACAGTTTCTAATTGTCGAAGTTGTACATTGAAATTCGCCGTAAGATTAGCCAGGGTTATGTATACCTGTGTATACAGGATATAGCTATATACATATATTAACAGTTTGTATGAGTCTGACGTCGTAACTGTCGTATCATACATCCGATATATTTCAATATATCCGATATATTTATGCTAATTTTATATATTTTCTACCCCTATGGAATTCCCGAAAATATTTTCTGTCTAATTCTTTATTCTTAGTAAGGGTGGGTATATACACAAGCTACTTCCGGACGATTCACTTGGGATTTCTTCTTATACGAGCTTCCGGTGATGGTCGCACCGGACTGTAAACTACCCCTGAGCTTGTGCGGGGCTGTTGAGAAATCGCATGTTCCGTCTGATAAACGAAATAAAAGTTAATGGCGGTGAGGGGGGGAGGAGGGGGGGGGATATTGGTGTGTGCCTAATGCCTGCTGCTACACTGCGGCGGTAGCGTGCACTGCATACACGCTAGGATCGACTCACGGCTGCCAACAAACTTTTACTCCTTTTTTTTTGCAAAGGATCGATACCACCTGAGTTATTTTGGATTATTTTTCGCACTTCGGGATTAATGTCTTTTTCGTATAAATCTTGCGAGAGTGCTTACCGCGTATAAGTAATATTGAGAGTTGTATAAGAAGGATCGATATTATTGATACTTGGAGAATTTGCAAGAATTTTAAAAAAAGTAATAAAATAATTGACTAAAAATACCACTCTCAGTCCGATTATTGAATAACAAATGTCTTAAGGACGTTTTGAAGTTCGAAAATTTTTTTATTTTAAAAAAATTTTACGTCCCAATATACCCCTTGGCGTTTCGTAAAGTTTCTTCCCTTGCCAGTCGTATGTCTATCTATAGCTATAGTGTGAAAAGTATCGGTATTAACCTATACGTACGAGCGTTTCAGCCATGGTCGATGCTATTTAAACCACGGCATATCAATAACATAGTAGTTTTTGGCGGATTTCATTGATTTCCGATGGAGTTGCGCTGATGTACAGGATGGTGCAGTGGCAGATAGGCTGCATGGACAGCATTGTAATTGATTGGACTATGGCCTGATAACAGCCCCCCCCCCCCTCCAAGCAGGACTGAACTCCTGTGATCCAGTCACGAAATACTTTTTTTTTAAAATATACATATACATATATGTCCCTCCCCCTTTTTTCGATAATACCTTTGTTATCTTTTTCCCTCCTTTCATCAAACATCACTCTACACGCGAATCAATCCTGCGAATTAATCGAGCCGCGACGACGTGTACATAGGAATCTATACGGTATCGATAGAATTCGCCATTTTCTCGATTTACCGATTGATTACCAATCACAGATAGTAAGTAGGGACGCGTGCGGTCGTTTGCAATTTCAAAAACTGGTTTTCCATCCAGCTGCAAAAGTTATACCCTTCGTTCCCTTCTAGATGAAAAGTCTAGCCCCACGTCGATCAATCTCTCGGGACTCTATTAATCTTTCTCGATCATTCCCGATCTTCAGTCACAATCCAAATCACGATCCTTACTTGTCAGTCATCAGTTTAAATAAGATATATATATATTGTATATAATACATACATACATACATACATACACACATACAGTCAAAGTCTATGTAAATTTGTTTGTCTCCATGCATATAGGCTTAAATTCGAAACTAATCTAACCTGACTAATTGACTTCGAAACGAGATTAACCCAGCCAAACCAAAGTCTATGAGAAGATGTCACGATCCAGCGACTTTGATCCAGGTTCGATGCTTTCGAATTAGCCGGTCGCACTTTTTTATTCGCCTTTCCCTGTAGCGGTGCGTGAGCAATTAGCTTTCCTGGAAATAGCCTGCGAGTACAGAAGACGCCGCGACGCCACGAGGAGATACGTATCGTATAGTATACATACTTAGACGAGAGAACAGGAAGCTCGTAATTCCGTGTTAGCACTGTGTATACGCTAACTATATAAATGCGTTGATTCTTAGATTATTCGAGATACCTTATCCAGCCACCTTTGTGCGTGCTTCTTAGAATTTGATATTTCGAGATATCGTTATGATTGTGGTAGATCGGCTATCTTTCTATTGACTGCCAACTGTATACATTTTGTTAATTCTATTACGCGTCCTGTATCTACCAGCTGACTCTCTTTCAGTTCTGGTACTGTGTTATATCACGTACAGTAGGTACCTATTATGTAATATCTACTATGTATTATGCCGGGTAAAGCTGTGTAAATGCCAAGCGATCACTAGACGGAACACCTACCTCTATTATGATTTCTAGTTCCTGGATAGGAGACGCGTTTAGAAATAATTTTTTTTTTATTTTTCCACAATAATTTTCTGTATTTTCAAAAGATATTATCTTCACTGTGTATACTGTACACTGGCTATGGGTAACTCGTATATATATATATCTCGTATACATATAAAAGGATGATCAGCTAGATATATTCATCCCTGAGAGAAATCTCACGATAGACACGCGATAGTCTGGCAGAGGATGTGCCTGAAGAGCAATGTGCTCATCCACGTCGAAGAATCCACAGAAATCTGGCCAATTGCGTAATACGAGAATCTAAGGAGTTGCTCTTATACGTGTAGTATAACCGATCTCGGGATATCTTCAGTCACTTTGCGAAGGTAAAGAAGTACATTCGAATTTGATTTCCGATTAAGTAACAAGGGTCGCGAATATTTTGTTTATTCAGTGAGCGCGTATAAACGATTATTATTGAAATTACTATTATTCAATTAAAATATCTTTAGTATCAAACTGTTATACAGTCCTAACCTATAAAGTCATATATACAGCGTAGTGGGTACTGTATGAACGTCAAGTAATATGATATGTAATATATGCTATACAATGTTATTATAATAAAGGTCGCTGCTTTAATCTTACATGTTTATGCAGTCGGATTTAAAATATTTTTCATTAAGTTATCAGGCATTAAGTAGCATTTCTATGACGGTATGCGACAGAAAGTTATCTTCTGTCTTTATCACATACATGTAGTAAGACATTGGTTACGTAGTCACGAGTGTACCTGAGATATAATTCTTTCATACAACACCTTCCTGTGTCTGCTCTGGATCCTGGGACGTTTTGCCATCTCGAATTTACTTTTACAAGGTACAAGAGGCTGTAAAGCGTTTAACGGTTCGTTACGAGGAGCAAGTGGGTAGCTACGGGATGGATGCATAAACGTGGCAGCCTCCTGGTAGCATTGTGGGTACATAGATACTACCTTACTACCTTCGACCATTCTCCATTGCGAAAGACCCTTCGTTCAGAGAAAAATAAAGTAAGACGGATCATTACGGGTTTGTACGTTGAGGTGTCTGCAGCTTGTTGACTGTTGACTGTTGATGGTGAAAAGTCCCTAGAAAATATTTTTTTTTTTAATTTATCCCTAGGTCAGATGTTTTTACAAAGTCCTTTGCGTCGTTGACTTGATTTTTTTAAAGGGAACAACGCCTGGGAGTGATATTATGCAATTTCAGGAAGAGGATGAGAATTGCATCATAATTGTTACTATTCATCTTTGCAGATGCAGGTATGCATGCATGTGCATCTATGAATGATAATTAACGTGCATCAGACGGCAGTGCAGTCTTTGAAGGTCGAGTTGCTTCGATGCTTCCTTATTGTAGGGGATTCAGAAGTTCTATATGCAGCTGCATAATAGCTACTTCTGTGCATTTGTTTCGTTTTACAAACACAGTCAGCAGCCCTTTCGTCTTCCGTGTTTGTATTATGTAACGGGGATATGCGTTATTCAGCATAAGGTTTAATCATTTCGTTAGAGCCATTCGAAAAATCTGTACTGTTTCGCCAAGGCATTTTCCTGAGTTGCAGTTCGGAAGTTTTCACCGTGGGAAATATGCCAGACATCTTCTTGACTTGGGACTAGAATGTCTACAGCAACGTCCGACGTGTCTTTGGATTTACGCGTAAAAATATTCCCTAAATCCACGAGTGGCATAAGTATTGCACATTGTGGGTAAACATTTTTTTTTGCAATTTTGAAAAATTTTTACTTGTAACGTTTTTTTATTTATTTTTTTTTTAAATTTATTTATAGCTTTAATTAGGTCGCGGCACTGTATTTAATGATTCGTAACTTAAACTGGGTCTCCGAACGATTTGACTGCTGCAACGGAGTGCATGTATTATGCAGAGGACTCCTGATGCAGATTCGCGAAATGTAACTGTCAGTGTAGCTAATGAGAGACTGATCAAAAATAGGTATCGCAAATAGTGGTCCATCGATCGCTCTGAATTCCTTGTAAATAATTGACAGATTCTGGAAATTTCTACGGGAATTTTTATAAATTTTTTACAGTCATAGACAATTCGCTTAATTAATTTGTTTCAGTTGCTTGGTTTTTTTTTTAACGCCGTGATCGATACTACGAAGTAACCAATTACTCTCCAATTTATATCAATTATTTTTTATTCACCTCCGGTACACAAATCCACTTCTTTAGTGCTGTTTTAACTAATGTTTATTCATCTTCCCACCATTTTAATTGACCACCTCCCCCCCCCCCGTGCCCTATGTTTGGGTATTAACGAAATAAACGTATCGACACTCGCTAAATAAATTATACCTGCACATATCGATACGTTCATACATATAGTCTCTTCTGTATGCAGTATATGCATCTGCTTTATACTGTTTTATATCCGTATACAACGACTCGAATAATTGTCTAATTCATTAACACTGAATTATTTAATAAAATTTTCTTTTAATCGTCACCATCCATTTTTATAAGACATCATACCTTTTTTTGTCCCCTAGCGGCACGCGTCGACACTACAAATATTCTTGATTTTGTCATGATCACAATGCATCATAAAAATTTAATACAGTCCATTCCCGACCACCGAAGAGACATGATCGATGACCGTGGTGTGTACCAACAATATTAAACTCTTAAGCCTCTACTGAAATCAGAAACAGCATCCAGGTAACCGCAAAACTTCACTTGTCCAAAGGATGCTCTCGGTAGATAAGCGAGAGAGAGAGAGACAGAGAGAGAGAGAGTCCGACAGAATGAGAGAAAAGAAAACAGGAAGCCTCAAAAGACAGGGAGATCGGTCCTGAGGATAATCGCGGCGCGAGCCTGTAATATTACGCGTTCCACCTCGCACTTTTAGAACGCGGCTTGGCAATTTGTATCTGCCTCAGGATCGTAGATAAGTCCACAAGACGCGAACATTAATTTCTTTGTTATGATGCGAGATGCCAGATTAGATCCGGCACGACCCGACGCGACGCCGTCCTACTGCCTACCGTTTTCGATTCACTAGTTATACAATCCTTAACCTACCACGTACACTCCCGATCTTGTCCAGATATCTGAGTAAGTAAAAAGATACAAACCTAACCTCCAAACATCCATGCTGTGATCAGCCTACGTGTAATCCAACTGCACTGACACGTCTGTGGCCACATATTCCTCCGTGAACTTAGCCATGCAAACACCATTGGCACAATTACTAATATGTACGGTACTCTAGTACGCATGCTGATCGCACGTAGGTCGGTAGCCAAGGATCGTAGGTAGGCGCGTTTATGTTTATGCATGCTCGTAGCATCTGTTGGTACAAGACAGACGTCCACGGCATTAAGTTAGGTTAGAATGCTTCGTGTCTGAATCGCCGCGCCACATGGCTCTCCCTTTACGAGAGATAGAAAGAGACGGCCTTAGTCACTGTTATACGTAAGTAGACAAAGAAGCTCATAAGAGACGTGAGAAGGACACCCATAGGGCATTAGTACTTACAGCATAAGAGGACATATGCGTCACATTAGTATACATATACGTATATAGGACTGTCACTAGTACTAGGAATAACTAGGAAATGCCTACTACGCCCGCACTCGCAGTCTTCTGCTTCTTTATTTACAAAGTCGCCCGCGGCCAGAGGCGCCAACCTTAATAACACTCTTCCACGAGATTGAATCGACCGTCGGTTGGCATCATTGAATTCCCTTTGCCGACCCGCAATGTCTGATCATTATGCTTCACTCTTAACGTTTTTATCCCTGGGACTAACGCAATCGTACGCCGGCCTTTTAACTGGATGTGCATCTGCCATTGGTGCCGTACGGGGATATGTGTATCTACGTATGATTGTCTTTCTCTCTAAGATCGTTAATGGATTCGGAATATACGGTGAGGCCAGAGAGACCTGTCGGTGAGATTGTTTGACGTCGATTCGAGGGAATTGACAGCGGATTGACCTTTGCACTTTGTGATTATTTCAAACTCAAACTCCTTAGGGTATTTTTATACAGCCTTCTCTTGCTGCGTGAAACAGTGCTTTTAGTGGTATGTATATGTATGTATATATATTATATATATATTTGTATTTTATTAGAGTAGTGTGATTTAATGGATATTACAAGAATTTAGATATTTAGAGTTTAAGAGGCACGTAAAAAGAGTCCTGCGGTCAGGCTGTGCAAATTTTTTTATTCCTATGTATACATATATCTATATCACACCTTTATTCTTCAGCTTTCTCTCGACAAATTAGTGACAGTGGTACTAGTAAATAAAAAGAGGAACTACTGGTCTCGAAAGCCTTGCTCGGAGATAACGGATGCCTCTACAGTAATGAAAAGTAAAAACGTCGTGGTTTCACGGACACGATCGCTCGTTTGAATCACACGGCCGTCGATTCACGCTCCACGAGGATGAGAATTTCGATTGTTGGGATATTGAAAAATAAAAATGCCAGATATTAACCCAATGCTCAATGACGAAATTTCAATGAGGTATATGGTCCACGGGATTCGAAATATATTAATTCCGCAATTCACTTTATGGTTCGTTAATTAATTGCTACCGTGTATACACGGCATATGGTCGATACATTAATTTTGATCATCACCGTACAAACGCGGCATATACTTGAGATATTACTGATTGTAAAATAATATTCTATATTCTACAAAAACTATAGGTACCAGCCACGAGTAATGAAATTGACATTACTGCATACTGGATTAAGGTCGATTCACATGCAAAACGTTGAACCTTCATCCCGTCGCTTAAGTTACACAAGGATTCAAGGAGGTTAATGGTCGCTGAGTAATTTTAACAAAATAATTGCTCCGACATAGCTACTACTAGCGGTCTTCTTGGCATTTCACTCTTAATACTCGCCGCTACGAAAATGCTCCATAATTGGAAGCTGTATCTGGCTACTTCCGCTTAGAGGAGCTACCGCTATTTACGAGGCTAATAAAACGCAAAGGAGTCAAGAAGGCTTCGTTTCCAATCCTCGTATTTGCCCAGTGCGGTACAATTATCTTAGAATTAGTACTCGACGACACTTACCCATAAACTTTCGGTTTTATGCTTTTTCATGAATTTTGTTTGCATGAGCTGCGACATGGGAGTACTTCTTGTTCGGGTCAATTATATCAGCAACACCATTAACTATATTCGCTTAATGATAATACACCTGTTGACCAGGTCCCCCATCATTCATCCATTCGTCCAGGTAACATATAGCCAACATAAATATTATTCATACTTAAAACACCATAGGACTTCTTTTTCTTGTCTATGTTGTTTTATGGTTCACGTTCAAGTATTACCAACCGTACAATAATAATTTTTATGTCCGTTTAAGGAATTACGTTATTAGCAACGTCTTCAGAGATCTAGGACAGTCGCAGGTCTTCGGCTAGTCTAAGCATTGTAAAAACATTATTACCGAAGAGGAACAAGGGCAGAAGAAATGAAACAAGGAATTTCAGCTGTAACTCTCTCTACACCCGACAGCCGTATAAGTACGGTATGTATACAGTGGGAAATGGCACTCGTATCTCTGTATAGATATACCAGATGGGTGGTTCGAAAAGGTAGCGTAAAACGCGAGAAGGTTGGATACTGATAAAAAGTTGGAACTATTTGATCGTAAACCGCTCACGCTGCGCACCTGGAAGCAATCCTGCTGATACGAAGAGCGCAGGGACAGGTTGCTCTCGACAGCCGAGCGACTGTGCACACGCCTAAAGGGGTTTTCGTTAGATTTCATTTCACACCCAATTACACTACAGAGAGAGAGAGGTAGAACGTGCGCCAGGGCTTCGGGTAAAAATACACAAAATATACGTGTAACGGCAAGCAGGTAGGACAAGCAGAGTACACTGTATGGGGAGGTTAACTGTAAGGTACCCAGACAACCAGGCGCCACTAGTTTTCTCTATATATTCTATGCTTGACCCGTGCACCATCGACGATTGGCTGCTTGAACGGCCGATCAGAATCGGCCGTTTGCCGTTTATCATTATTTGCCAGAGCAAACGTGCTCGAGCGACCACGCGATCATCCTATGCCTACCTCAAAGCACTGCGAAGCTTTTGTAACGATTGGCTAATCTGTCGTGGCAATCTGTCCGGATGGAAATTTTGTAAAAGCATAATTCCGCTGTCTACACCTGGGGATCGCAGAGTTCGGATGGATGACGATCATAGGAATTAAACTGTGTGTATGGTATGTTCGATGGTATGTAGGTATGTATACCTATATCTAGGATGTACCTAGAGACTGCAGGGTTGAGTTATTTTTGTATTTTTGAAAAACTTTTTTTTTTTAAAGCTGCAAAAACTTATTACTACCACCTGGCTGTGTTGCAAAGGAGATGGGTTGCGCGACCTAGCGGAACAATGCACGTACGCGTTATTTACATCGTGACATGGCTGTGAGAATGCAACGAATATTTTTCCTTGGTAATTTACGGTAATGACCGACTTGTCCAAGAATTTACAGTTTGGACAACTCGTAAACTTCACGAGGAATGGAACACGTCGTTTTGTCTACCCTGAGCATAACCGAAGGTCGCGTCCTTAGTGGTCAAACCTATAAGACCAGCCTGATTATTTCTCTGTGTTGTAAAAATATATAAATTGTATAACCACAATTCACGACCATAACCACAAAACAGAGAACAGTCCCGTCGACCACATAATTCTTAAATATCCGATGAATTAGTCATCCACTTATTTCAACCACTCGCTACACTGTATATTACATTCGAAAGAAGTTCCTCCAGATAGGTGGCAGCACGGTCGCGCTGTCGATCATTGTCAGAAGTTAAAGAAAATTGCTGAAATTACAAAAGCTTTATTCGAGTTTCCACGAAGTCCGTTCGCTTCATTCAATTCGCTGACTGCGACCGTCATCCTAAGCGTGGATTATTTTCTGGTAGTAGGGAAGGCCACTTCCAAAATACATACCACGTGCTCGGTGGGGTCTGAAAATAAAAACAATTTCAGAATTTTTATTTAGAATTTTTTCATAACATTTCTTATCTGTCGTAACCTTATTTTTTATCATTCGAATAAATTCTGTTTAGTACACGTACATACTTTCCACACAGAGTGTACCGATGAACGTGCTCCGGTCTGTGGGAGCGTTCCCGAAGATGGATAGGCCTCTCGGAAGGCAGTTCATGGTTTAGTTTGTCTCAGCGGGCCAACCCGAGACACGTTACTACAATGCGTAGCCGGAACTTCGCGCTTCTTCCCGGAACTTGACGGGGCCAGATTCTGCTGGCATTGCGTTTTCCTTGGGAGCAAACTGGTATGGAGAAGATGTATCCAATAACGCGATGCTTGTCTCTGTTAAAGACGCGTGTATCTACATGTAAACCATTCCTACTATATGGGGATACTATATACGACGCGTTGGCTAATGGCGGGTGGTGGGTTACCATATTTCTTTTTTTGCTGAGCTAAACTCAACGTACGTACGAATGAAACCGGTAATAAGGAACGCACGCGTGATAATAGCGACAGGAGAACACGTTAGGCGATAAAATAAGGATAATTATGAAAAAAAAAAAAAATATTAGCGTAAGTGAAAAAATGTCGAATTTTCCGTCGATTTAAATATGTAAATAGAGTGAACCGAAGAGCGACAATTATATCGGGATATTTGCTTGGTAACATTAAACACTATTGATTTTAATTGCACGTACGAGTGTCGTGTGAATAATGAAAAAATTGACGCGACGATATATTTTTACCCTGTATAGGGAAAAACGCTGTACTCGTCGCATTGAATAATCTATTGCCGATGGGTCGAATGAAATTTTGTATTCTTTTATACGCGTGTAAAATAGATATCTCAGGAAACGTGGTAATATTTATCTTATTTAATAACGCATACAAATTTTAACTACTTCGTCAATACGTTCCACGTATTACGCTTACACTCGGTATATTATAATCCTGAATTATTTGCTCGAACGTTGGTCACATTACGTGGGTGCGTCTCGTGTGTAAATATTTTGTTTACCACTATTTCAGTCACGTGGCGTTATGTCAGCTGTGCCCATCGCTGCACAGTACAATTATATTGCATAATGAAGCTGCTCCGAGCATAAGAACTATGCTATAGAAAGTTCAACCCCTTTAGCATATATGCGCCCTAGGTATAAGGGATGGCGTTGAAAGGTCGCAGAACTGTAGGGGGTTGGTTACTACCAACAAGGGATGTCAAGAAACCGTTCTACCAGACGCTGTAAACTTTATCGCACGGATAAGACAGAAACTTGTAAACTGTGGAGAGCTATAAAAATTCATTCCTTACATATTTACATCATAATATAATGTTTGATATAGGTCGGCATACGATTCGAGTGAAATGATTTATAGTGGTATAAGAATGTGTATATAAAAAATGTCTTATTGACGATCAATGTAAAAATTTGCGAAAATGACGTTTATCACTATCCACGTGCGTTCTGAACCACGTGCATCGCAGTCATGACAATTAAACGAAACGCTTACCCTATTCGCTTTCTTCATTTTGTTCAACCCCTTCGACGCCAGAGAATGCTCATCCCCTATTCTCTCTGGTGGACCATTCTCACGCCTATCTACATATGTAGATGCATCCACTCCTCCCTATCGTCATTCATGTGTATACCTTCTGCCTATCCACTCGAATCGTGAAACTTTGCAACGTTGAATATACATTGAACCTTTTCTACACCTATCATTCTTCTTGCATATGCATACGTACGTATACACCATTGGGTGTCCCGGTTCCTCGTAGGTGATGGAAAATACAATTATCGTTGTATAAAACGAGGCGAAGGTGCGATAGCGGACGAGCGGAAGTGGACTGTCGAAATATGAGCAAGAGAATCGGAACCGTAGTCTGAACTCGTGGGAGGACAAAAAAACGTAATTCATTCTACAATTGACGGTTTTACGGGTAAAGGTGTAAAGGTATCGAACGGCCGAGTAAAGCACTTTTTTTCGAGAAATAAATTTTTTTAATCCGTGTCTCAAAAACCGACACTGTAACGCATAGGCGTTTTCGACAACCACAGGGCATCGGCTCGTTATCCAAGTGCTATCTCAAAAACATTTGGCGACGTTGGCTCGATATTCGGGGTGCGGTTCCTAGGAGCTGGGTTTGCGTGAGGGTGTAGAGCGAGAGATTCTAAGCGAGAGGGTGCCAGGGAGGGTAGATAGTTGGGGCAAAGCGGAAGAGAGGGTCGAAGCCGGGCTAGATGACGGGAGAGAGGTTCGTGTGCCGCTGAGGGCAGAGAGTACCAGTGAGTCTAGTAGCAGTAATACCGGTAGAAGTGGTAGTACCGTGCGTTCATAGCAGTGGTGGATGGTAGTTCCTGACGACGCTGCTCCTGATGATGGTGGTGGTACTGGTACTCTGGTGGTGGTGGTCGTCAAGGTATCCTGGTAGTGGTAACCGTAGTGAGACGGTATAGCGTGCAACGCGTTGCAGTGCGGTTAACGGCGTGTGCGTTGCGCCGACGGCCGACGTTGGAAGCGACGGAGGCAGCTTCGTCGGGGAAAGGCAGACGAAGCAGAGGAGAAGGAAGGACGCGGGCGTCTCGGCTCGGCGTTCTGGCAGACGAACGCATCGATCCCAGGCGGGTCAAGCACGGAATCTCCCCCTAGCCTAGCGCACCTTCCTTCTCTACCTCGACGAGCCTCGCGACCAACCTCTTCCTCCACTTCCTCATCCTCCTGATCCTCCTCCACATCCACCCACAACCTCGAGCTCACTCTTCCAGCGCCTCCATACCTTCCACCTTTCCACCTTCCGCCTTCTCCGAGGTTCTCCGCCACCTTCCTACGGCCGAACTATACCACCTCCACCACCCTCGCCCATACCCTTCATTCTCAACCTCATCCTCGTGCTCACCCTTCGGCACAACCTATACCTACCGCTACCTCCCCCTCGGCCTTACCGCCAGCGCTCGCCTCCACCAGACAAAGACAAATTACGCTGCATTTTCAGAGCCCCAAAGAGCCACCCCCCATCCTCCCTCCTCTTCTCCGCGCTGTCGAGCCACCACCTCCTCCTCTTTCTCCTCCTCAACCTCATCCTCCGTTGCCTACCGCTTTCATCCCCCCGCCACCCACTCCCGGACGCCCACTTTCGTCTCTGCCCAGCCACCCTCCGAACACCCCCCACGGCCTCCAACAGTCTCCGCTATGTAGGGCATCAAACGGGTGCTCAACCCCTACGCACTTTGCGACAACTGCAGCGCCCTGTACCCGGATGCTACCCTCGAGGTGACGTTAAGGGATGGGTATTAAGCATCTTCGTGGGATGTATTATTCATTGAAATATTTACGATGTATAATTGAGTATATGTATGGGAAGGGTCTTGCGTAGTTACACACTGTAGATCAAGCATAAAAAACTTTTACGCTCTTGGCCCTGATATTACGTAACGATTTACTGCGACCGTATTTATTTCACACGTTCCCGGATATCCGGTATCTGGGAGTAAACTTTCATAATATATTTAGACGCAGAGTTCCAGCAGGAAGGGGTACACTGGTAGGAAAGGAAACTCTTGTACCTATATTTGGCATTGGGGATTTAGCCATTGGTGGTTGAGTTGCTTTTCAGAAATATAGGTGAATACGTTTGATTCGATGTAAATGGATAAAGAACAGGGCAAAAATAGAATTAATTGAAGAATTATAAATGGGGCTACGAAGGACAGAGGGTTGAAGGTGTGATGAGTTCAGAGGATTCAGTGAATTCAGGGGATGCGTTTTGTAATGGCCGGTGAAAAACACCTGCAACAATCCTCTTTCCGTCCCGTGCCCACCCTCAGTCAACTCGTAAACAATGAGAGCGTGTAAATAAGGGAAGTTCCGCTTAGGAGAGTATATTGTGTACATATGCACTTGCCGTCGTACTCGTGTCTCTGGGTCAAACTGGCGTTCGATAAAATACTCTCCAGTATAGGAGTATTCGGATTTTACGTTCCATCTGGATGGAAATAAGAAGTAGGAATATTTATCGAGAAAGATCACGCTGTCACGAGACGTCGATACGAAACGGGGACGTAGGAAAGAAGTGCGTGAAACATCTTTGCGAAGGGTCGCGCTTTTTCGTCTCGCTAAGATTTCACTGAATTTCTTTGGGATATTAGAATACTTCTCAGCGCTTGAATCGAGAATCATTTTGTGAGGATCCTTCCGTCCTGGAAGACGTCAAGAATCCTAGGAGGACAGGAGTGCCGGAAGCGAAGTTACTTTATTAAAGTTCCTAGGAAATAAGTTGAGAGTAGTAAGCTAAGCACTAAGTGAACCTTCATTCTTTTTATCTTATAATGTCCTCTAACGGTAAGCTACTGTATATGTAGGAAAATGTAAAGCGTTGCACATCAGTAGCCATCGTACTATACCATATAAATGAAAAGTAAGAAAAAAAAAATTGAGTCAAAGGATCGTGATTAGGAATTCCGAGTGTGGAAGGAAGAGATACCAAAGGAATAAAACGTGCAGGGGGAGGGTAGCAGATCCGCAATAATTAAAGACCGGAAGGGTTCCAGATTGGCCTAGGTTGGGGACTGCTGCGGGAAAGTGCGGACGACATCGAGGGGCCAGAAGTGTGTGTGCACTAGATGGTGGAGGAGGCTACAGGGATGGCGTCGCCATCGTCTTCGTCGTCGTCGTCGACGACGTCGGCAGTAGCGGTAGAGGAGCCACAGCAAGGGTGGTCGAGGGTGGCCTAGGGTAGAAAGTGGGTGGTGGTTCGTTGAGACGTGGAGGTGCAGGCGAAGGAGAGTTGGGGTTGGGTTGGTTTGCACCAGCACTGACATGGCTCGAAGCAAAGGAGGATGAGGTAGAACGCCGTAGGATGGGTTGGGATGGGCTAGGATGAGGAAAGGGGTTAGGGGATAGAATAGGGGATGGGTTTGGATGGCCGGAGCCCTGCTCGCTCGATAGAGGCGCGTCCCGTCGTCCCATGATTGGAAACCAAATCGCCGCACATCCATCCCCCTTTCTGGTCCTCCCATCTGTACCTAGAACTCTCTAAACCTCAACCCCTTCTCTGTGACGGTCTCCTGCGAACCTTCTGAACCCATTCAACCCTTGTGGCCCTATCCAGCCGGTACCAATTCCCCTTGCTGCTGCTGCAACTCGCCCCCGGGACGCTAATGTCGAGCTAAGTCCTTAAAACCCCTCAGCCGGAGGCCGCCGAGCCCGCAGACCGGAATGGCCTCCATAAGTAACCGGGTTTACACACCCCGAAGACCCTATTTCTCAACGGGGAAAAAGTGCCCACTCCTGGTTGCACCCAGTGCCCGCTTGCAACCAGGATTTTCCACTGGTATCGATGCCACTACGCCTTTCTCCTAGATTAGGAAGATGAGTGCTCCAGGATAAAGGTCTGTTATACTACCCGACGAAAAATAGAGATCCGTTCCATCACACTTTTTAATAGGGAATATATCTATACGTTACTTTCTTGAAATGATTAATGTACATTCATTATGCCAGTCTGAAATATCAATAAGGACAACGTATATTTGTACGGAATGCATATTATTATTTTGTATGTGATTAAGTAGGAGTGTCCAATTTCTATGGAGATGAAAGATTAATTAAATTTACCTATGGTATAGCTGGTTTCTTATAGTACGAAGTTTGCTACAGCGTTATTATCCTGGCATTGTCCTTTTTAGAGCTGAAACTTAACTCGGCTGACGTTACCACTCTCACTTTTGCTTGTGATGTTTATGCAGAGTAGCTGGAAACTTTCCTGAGATGAAGCATCCAACCAGAACGGTCCAGGAACCTCAAGACGAACAAAAGAAAAGGAAAAATCTCGTTTATGTACAATTAAAAATAATGATAATCCAAAGTATAAATATTCTTCTAAAAAAGATGACATAACCCTATTTATGTAATCGTTGTCCTTCAACCATTAAAAAATTATTTTTACAACATCCTAGAAGAAATATCATTCCATCCCGGATTCTCCCAGGTCCACCTGTCAACTACAATCCTTCCTCAGCATCATCCTTGACCCGTCTAGATGCGATCTGCGGTATCGCAGGCGATTTATACGCTCCTCGTTACAGTCATGATACGTTAAACCATAGGTAGAACCTGGCACGTTGGTATCGTATCGTGGAGTCACGTTTACAAGCACCAGGTAGCACTAGATGGATCCTAAGTAAACATTGATAGTATTTCTGGTGGCGTCAGGTGGTCTCTATGTCAATCCCTCCAAGAATAACGGAAATAACAAGTACCAACCTACAAACAAAATCCTCAAGATAAATGGAATAAAAAGAACTAAGATATAAAACAAAAAATCTAGAAATACCTTAAAACCTTCTCCTAGCATTTCATACGAGGGTTCCTTTCAAGCTACAAAGACGTCTACCCCGAAGGTACGTATTTTGCTCAGGTACAAGTAGGTTGACAGCTGCTATGTTCTAAGCATCCTGGCAGAACCAATATGTCTGGTCGCACACTAAAACAGAACTTCAGTGGCAGCAGCGTTCATTGCCCAAAGGCCCAAAGGATATGAAGCATGTCCACGAGAGGAGCCAGGCAGCCAACTTGGTGGAACATCTCCTCGGCAAAGTGTATTGACGGGCTGAGCGACGGTGTCAGCGAAGTAGATGCTTCTGGCTGTGTGACGAGTATACGTGTGTTAGAAGTGCGACGTCGGCGTCGGTCTCATCCTCGCACTACGTTACACATTGAACGGCTGCTGAAGCTACGGCGAGCATGTGGAGACGTGGAAGACCCTGGAAGATAGTGGTGGTGGACGTAGTCGAGGTTTCAAGGTACGCGTTGGTGTCCTTGTGCTGGTAAGTATTTCGTCGTATCTCTTGGTCGTGTGTGGGACGTTGTTACGTCACGACGCTTTAAAAGAAGACTAGGGTACGGCGAAGCGTAAAAGATAGGACGGGTCAAGATGGTCGCATCGGGTTGGACGGTTGGAAAAGGTTAAAGGTGCTGTCGGGACTTTCTTCCGCTTTTCCGTATAAAATATTATCTGATAATTTACCTCTTACTTTCTCCTCTCTGCTTTCCTTTCTCTCCTCTCTTTCTCTTTTCGCGCGCAGCCTCATTCGCCTTCCGTTCTGACTTCGACCGGGATTAAAATTCAAATCGAATCGTTCGCCAATCCAATTTGCCGAGTAAAATTAAGGTCGCTTTGAAAAAGGGCTAGGAGTTCCTTGCGGTGGGTACGGGTTTTCTTGAGATAAACCACCCTTGAGTCTTCTGTGTCCTTATTCTTCAACCCTTACGTACCTTAGACTCCTAGTTAGATATTATTTTGTGTACGTCCGAAAGTTAGTGTGTCTCTTTGAAACAAGATCGATATCCACTCTCTAAGTATAATAGTATTAGGTTATTAAGCACCTTGTAAAAAGGGGTTACTTTACGTGTCGCTGTATTTTAATATTCTTGTATATGGAAAATATTCTTGGATTTTAGTTAATGAACTCAGTAATGTTATCGTTGAGATAATTACTTGTAAGACCAATGAAACGGAAATTAATGGCTACTTGTATATTTAGAATTCTCATTAACATGTTCCCATACAGATAAGGGCATCGTATGCTGGCTATCTATTTTATAAGGAAATCCTAGCAAGGACCTTATCATTAGAAAGTTTACTACATGTCCTGGATACAAAATTATTCCAAGTCGGGACCCAGGTCGGGTGGACTCAGGGCTTCCGTTTCTATCTCTGTCTTTCTCATGGGCAGATATACTGAGCTCACGGGCACTCTCACACCCTATCCCCATCTTCTATCCGCTCCAGCCACTCGCGGCTTTCCCCGCTTCGAACTAATTAATTCGAACGTAGGATATTGCATCTGGTCTCAGACTGCGTCTTAAGCCGCTTATCCACGGGGAAGTCGTTTTACCGTGAAAGCTCAGAGCCGATGGACGTGAATTTACCTTTACCTTTTCTGGGCTTCGACGTCGAAGGGTATCTGTCTATATAGACAAGATGCCAGCTCTACTTGATCAAGTTGCTGAAAGTGGATACAGCAGCGACGCCACAGATTCTAGTGTGCAAAGAATAAAAAAGTATAAAAAAGAAGAAAGTTAAAAAACTTGGTGAAAACAGCAGAAAAGAAATAAAGTAGGATCGATATATACAGCCGAAACGATCAGAAACGGAAGAGCTGTGAGGTTGGATAGAATGGAGAATGGAGACGCGAATGACTATAGGGGATGGTAGGTGTAGGTAGGTATAGTAGGCCGGGTTAGGGTGGGTCGAGCAAAAGTGTGTCTCTGTGGCACAAGAGGCGGCCTGACTCTCGCCCTATCGCCCTCCTACCCGCTAAAGTACTAACCTACCCCTCTCGCCACGTCACTCAGTCGTGGGGTAGGTTAGGGTTGTCTGATAGGGTGTTGGGACGACTCCTCACCCTCGCTCAGCTTCACCCTCATCCTTCTCGGGGTGAGTCAAGGGAGGACCGGGACCAAGGAAGTTTACGACCCTCCGTTTCGAAGCTCCTTTAGTATTGGGGTAGGTTAGTTTGGCCCCATTATTATATCATGTGCCGACGCGTAACGTGGGGAAGCGAGATACCCTTGGAATATAAATATATGAGGGAGGAAACTCACGCTCTGCGTTTACATGACACTCGATACGTATACTTGATACAGATGCATATACATGAATACTTACCGGCGCATTATAGATTGCACGTATAGGTGGTGGGTTACTTGGATATTATCAGAGTTGCCTCTATTGGCGCCGTTGATACTAGTAGTAGACCTAGTGACGATACTGGCGGCGTCCACTGCAGAAAAATGAAAAACTTTCGGGTAACGAGACGAGGAACAACGAATTCCGATGCGCCATGATACATGGCGCTGGCGCGCTGCCAACCCTGCGTTGCAAAATTGTACCACGTCGCTAATGTAACCCGCAGGTTGCAATACTTATCCGCTTAGCCGTCGTGGCGCTAGTTAACTACTTTATCCTCCGATTGTCCTAGCTATTATTACTAGGTTCTTATTCGTTCTATGCCCTAGGAGGCTCTTCGACGTAAACTATCGAAGTAGACGGTTGATTGGTCTCTGTATTCTTTTTTCTAATAAGGAAACTCCTCAGGGCACTTTAGATAAATATTTATCTGTTACATGTTATCGTGGTAGATTAAGATGCTGATAGAGAAACGAGAATCGGGAGTATGTCGAGTGTATGCTAATGCATGGGGGCATCCCATAGGACCTCCATCCCCATCCAACACGCGTTCCTGACCTGGCGCTGTCACGACTTTAGAACAATGGCGTCGATATACATGTCTCATTTATATACACGTATTCCTCCCCCATACGTTCGCTTAGATTCCAAGCGTGGTGATCTCCCGTGGCTTTTTGCAGACCTTTGCAATCACAACGAGAATCAGAAAAATGTGCACGTTACCAGGAATTATCTTTCAAACTCGTGGACATGCGTAACCGTGAGTATAAAAATGTGTTCATATATTTTTATATATTTTTCAAAATCTCCAATATTCTCTGAAAACATTTCAATAACGGACGACCCTATATATACTTTACGTATATGATTATCTGGTAGAGTCACATTTATATACAAAGTATTCTCGATGTTGCAAACTCGAAAGAAAAAAGAGAATAAAAAAGAAAATAAAATGTAACTCGAAGCATGTTTGTCCCTTTCAGCCATTCCGTAGCATCGACTGGCCACTTGGAAGTGGACATCGGACATTGGGGTCTTCTTCGTGGCATTCTAAGAATACTCGGCCACCCTTTTGCCCTCTGTTATATATCTATAGCAATGGTGGCACGCTCAACGTGGTACCCCTACCATTTTTACTCCCTTCTTCCAACTTCCAACTCAACCTCACGGACCCTTCGTTCTCCTATCCCAGCCCCAGGGACAACAGGGTACTCTTGGAGGGCTACGATTGGTAATAACGTGACCACTTACGAACCCCCTTACAGTTCCTGGACCAATGAGGTATCACCCTGCACCATAAACCCTCCTTTATGTAATTTCAAATTTACAAAAAAAAATGGTACCTCTCTTAAATTTATATAAAAAATAATACATGCCGGAAGTGACCTGACAAATGTTCGACCAATCTAGATTTCAAATATTCAAAAGTCGCCCATGATAATATTTTTAATTTCAAACGAGACAATTGACATAAATTAGAATTGCAGAGAATGGAGGAACTGTAATAAGTTTTTGTATTGTCAATCTATCTTGTCTAACAAGTAAGAAAGGTACCCAGCATAGGTACTATGAAGGTAGGTACTGCTCAAATGGTTGCTGAAGACTAAGAGAAATATATATATATAAAAGGTGTAATTTATTAGGACCGGAGGCGGGCAGCCCTGGTGCTTCTAGAGTGTAGAGTCTACGCTCTAGGAGGGGGGAGGGGGGGGCTAAGAAGAAGAAAGGTATAAGAGGGGTACCAAGAGGTAACAGGAGAGGAGGGGGGTTACAGATCTCGTTACGTACAAGAGTTCACGGGTCACGCGAGAATCGTGAACCCTTCTATACGTATAGTCGCATAGACGTTAACCAGTATGCGGTGAGAAAATGTAACATCGTAAAGTAGCATCACATATGAGAATCAAGCAATAATATTTAACTAATGCACCAAACAAGGTAATATATTTTGATAGTTTTCAAAATTTTTTTATCACCTTCTAAATCCACCACGGTACCTGATGATATCCGACGTCTCGAAAATGGCATATGCAAACGTTGAATAATCTTATTCGACCAGCACCAGTAACTAGACGGGATAGCGTAGGTAGATCTAGACCAGGACGACATGGGTAGGTACCCAGGTACGTGGGGGACCTTCGCTGAAGGTGGTTCGCTAATGTAACGTCGCGTTCCTGGAAGCCCTCCGCACGCTGAAATTAGATTACTGCGAGATTGCTCCTCTTCCTCTATCCGTACTGCCTGTGACGTCCTCCCCTCTCATCCCTCTTCATCTTCTTCTTCAACTTCTGATAGGGTCTCTTTCTCTCTTTCTTTCTTTCTCTCTCTCTCTCTCTCTCTCTCACACACACACACACACACAGATACCATTAAACGTACGAATCCTTGTCGTCATTTAATTCTATCCCAGTCTTTCTCATTCGTATCGACTACGTCACGCCTGAAAACCTACCTGGTGGCCCTTTATCTGCGTTCCCACACATATATACATATATGTTAACCTACGTATATGGCTATATATACGCAAACTCCACGCATTCATACGTAATAGATCGTGCACTGCGTTTTCTGTGGGATTGCATTGCCTCTATATCTATATATTTATATGTGACCAGTTTCATCACTACGTATATCTATATATATTATTTATATACTATTCAGCATGTGCTATATACTACCGTCTATATGTATCACCTACGCAGCTCGTGGCATGCGGGATGTTGCTGGATGATACCGCACGCCATTTCTAGGAACTCATCCTGATGAATACTCTCTTGGCACCACGCATGCACGCACTCCTGCACTCTCACGCACGTATAAAGGAAATACCTCATGCACGTGGTATATATGTGTATATATAGATATAGTATGCTCTCATAGCGGGATAAATACTTTGAAATGTAAATTAAGGCGAGTGTGATAGGTTATGTTTTCTTTTTAAAAATTTTCAAAATTGGATTTTGACTCGCTAAATGGATATTAGTGGCTATTCTGGTTTTGGTTGTTTTTAGGAATTTTTAAGTTATCGTACCTCGACTTGCAGCTTCTGGTACTATATGGGTGGAGTAGGATTTCTCAAGGAAGTAACGAAAATTAGAGGACATCTCGTCTGGTGGAACATTCTCATTGCTATTCACGACCTTGCTAGCTTTATCATCGAGGTCAACCCGGAACATGGAAATTCCATGGGGAAATCGCTGGTTCTCGGGGAACGTTGCCTGGAGGAAAATTTAAGGTACGCGGTGATTAAAGATTCCGCGTTACTTCTAATGGCGACGTTACGAAATTTAACGGGTCAGCGAATCAACTGTGGTAGACAGTTGGAGACAATGGATGGTACTTATACTAATTTTAAATGGAATTGATAATAAATTTTTGAATAAATATTTTGGAAATTTTGATTTACGATTTAAATTAATTATTTCATTAAATTATTCCTTTAACGTTACTATATCGCTTATTGTTAAAATTGCATTACTAGTTAATGCTGATATTTTAATTGAATATTGAATGAATCACCCTAACGTAGCTATAATGGTGATTCTTCAGTTATCAACTTATCAATCTGCTGCCGTTTAACGAGCAGATTTTACTACTATGGTCGCGTTTAGCTGATTGAAGTTCTTAACGACCTGCATCATGTATGCATGGATGTAACTCGCTAATGATATTTAAAGAATTCCTTTGAGAAGCTTCATCTTGTGGAAAAAATATTTTTTCGTCAGAAAAGTCAGAATAGTAAAGAAAAACAATTTTTCGAGTTTTAGGTAACGTTTGACCTTTGACTAATTAATAATTATCAACTTGTGTACCCAGTAGATAATTGTGTAATAATAGGCAGTTATTTCGGGCCGTATTGTACCTGCCAATTCTATCTAACATGTAAGGTCATTAGCTTGGCTGATTGACGTCGTCACGTCTAATAAAGATTTTCATTAGCCGCCTATTTATTAACTACTTGTGACACGTGAGGTGCGGCGGATGCGTTTTACTGCATAAAACGAATTAAAAAGTAGATTAGAAGATAAGTAGATACATACAAAAGCCAAAGTCCCGTACGACGTTCTTGTCCGCATTGTCTGTGAAAATAAGCGTGTAGAAGGTAAGAAGAAAATAAGGAAAAATAAGAATACTAAGATATTCATGGCTACCATGCAATTTTGGGTAAGTTTTGAGAAACTCGTTTGGGCCCGAGGCACTTTTTGGCCCCTCCATCAGGCCTTTTATTATTACCCTACTGGCTAATTATCATATTACCCTTAATTAATTTAAACACTCCCTTACCGCTTCCCAAACATCTGTCTCAGAAAGTTTTTTTTTTTACTTGGTTATTTGTCTCCCTCTTTCATCGTTTCTTCTCATCGATTACTCACCACACTTCACTTCCGATACACAATAACCCTCGAGTAATGAGTTTGCAAATTTCCAATGGATTCCTCGAAAGACCAACCCTTGCAGGCTCCTGTCATAAATTAGAAATACATTAAACATAATAATTCAAAGTGCTACGTCCTTTCAGCATTTAAACTCACCGTTCTTCCCGCCAATAGGTAGCATCATCGGCGCATAAATGTGAACGCGCCGACCGTATCAGCGTGGCATGCAATAGCACGCGTATTAAAAGTCGGCTAATTTAAAATCAAGCGAAGATCTCGCAGACTGCAATCGAGCCGCAGCGAACCAGTCAAGAGCTCTAGCTGACTCACGATCTCCTTCATTGGCGTAAACGACAGGGGATCAAGCAATTGGCGAGAGGCAATCCGTGAGAAAATAGTCGGGACGCTACTGTCAGAAATACGTGAAATTGTTGATTGATATTGAATGCGAATGATAGACACTTAAGTACGTGTCGGATTTTCAATGCTCTTCTTATTGTTGATTCGTTACTTCTTTACGTAGAACTAGAAGAAAACTTCACTAGGAAAATTACGTGTCGCTCGTTAACTACAAAAGCGTTTGCGAGAGGCACTTCAGTTTCCATGACGTAGCAAAGATTTCCTACGTTTTCTAGGTTAACGTCTACACTGGGGAGAGACGACGACAAGTAGCTTCGTCAAAGGGCAAATGGATGCGTGTAATATTGAACTTATATTTATTCCTTTAGAAAATTGTCTATTCATATATGTAGTTCAATGTTTTAATGTGATTAGTTGAAATTAAGTAACAGTCAAGTCTTAATATGCTTATTATGGTTAGAGGTTATGCATGATATTTTTACACGTGTAAGACAGGTTCCTGACGTTTCTAAAACTGACAGCTCTGCTTGCAGGAAACTTTGAATTTCTTATTGATCGAAGCCTTCTTAATTATCAGAGCCTATTATTGAAAGTATTTTCTTCGATTGTGCTGTAAATTTTGGGAATCCCATAAATCGTAGACCATGAAACAGTTTCAGTGTCGATCAGTGTGCATAACGGTGTTTATCCGGCGGCTACGTTTTATGCGTTTACACAATGCGAAAAGAGATCAAGGGAATAGAATCTTTGAAAGAAAGGACAGAAGAAAGACTCAAAGACACCTAATTACCCACATTTCTTTTGGTGCAATGTCTCGCGCGAATAAATTCACCAATAATCCAAGATCGTCTGTTGCTTTTTCTAAAACCATTGACCAAATCGACGAAGAACATTTCTTTTCTCTTTTGGCTTCTTCGTATAATTGTCTCATCCGATGTTATTTTTAGAATTAATTATCAGAGGCCAATGTATAAGTTCGTTGAAAGTTAGCCTGCATTTTATCAGTCTATTAGCCTGATCTAGATTTTATATATAGGAAATTATTGATGATCGTGAATAAAAAGAAATATAAATTCCGCCACCTCGTAGCACGATTCAACATCCGAATCGAGCTAAGTACAAGACGCGATCGTGAGAATTCGCCTTCAGGCGAAAAATATAATGTTTTACCCTCTAAAAGTTTCACTGCACGTTGAATGACTTTAACGTCACGTTTCCCAAGCGGATATTCCAGTCACGATTTTTTTCATTGGAAACCGACCAAAAAGATTACCAAAGTGATTTGACCAATCTTCAATTTCGTGCTCGCGTTAGCCTTGTGGAACGACACTAATGAAATTGTCAACACAGAGTGTGTTCCAAAATTTACTGACAGTACTGCCAGTACTGTGACCAACGCTGTGTTCTTATTCATCCACACACATCTAAGAGAGATGTAATTACTTTTACAGTGCTGTCAGTAAATTTCCGAACACACCTAAAAACTCGTCGTTCGTACTCTTAAAGCCTAGTTCACTGGCCTAAAATAATATTTATATATTTTTTCAGGTCTCGATCGAAGTAAATACTTGATGATAGTACATGCATGGATTTGCGCACTACATATATTCAAGGAATTACACTCACTCTCCTGCCAATAACCGAATCACCATAAATCACTGGAGTAAATCGATAGCTCAACTTACTGGCCTATTACCGTAGTGCGGTAATAAAGCCGTACTGCTAACCTTATTGGTGTCGTCTTAATAACAACTTGATCCAACCTGAATAACAGAGGGAGTTGAGTTATGGGAGTTTAAAGCTTCACCCCGAAGCATAGCGCCACTTATGCACTGCATATACTATGTATGAATGCATATATGCAGCTACATACACAGTAAGGAAGAAGAGTGAAATCGTACTATGACTTTACGTGACCCATGAAAATCGAGGTCGTACCAAGTTCAGCTTCCAGTCGAAAGCTGTAATCGTTTAATCGATTATTTACTCAGTTCGTAAGATAAAACAATGGCATTCCCAAAGCCATCAAGTTTATTCCCTGTATAATTTTCTCTTTACACCTATTGGAAAATCCAGTGTCTACAGAAGGTATGGTTGCATAACATGGTCTCTAGAGATACATTTTCAAGGCTTTCCTCGAACTCATCTTTTATCTTATGTTATCTATAGAATACCTTTGCAAGGGTTTGTCATCGACCTATGAGAAGGGGTTGGAATGGAGCACAGCTGGAGAAATACGGCGAGACAGAAATCCTCTTTATGCCGACAAAACGCTAAAGTACCTCGCAGAGTCAACAGATACATTCTAGAGTACAGTGTACGTACTAGGGAAGTTTACGGTTCTACCCCCTTCACTGGTACGTGAAAACTACCCCCCTTACCATACCTTTGGGCATTGTTGAAAATTTCCGGGTAATTTTTTTATCCCATTTCTTTCGTGCTGCATTTTTCTAAAGTATGTATATTCTTATATGCATTCTCATATGTATTTTTATACTTTTTCACAATTTTATCATTCACAACGTATTAGGCTCGATGACTCACTGTTCGTCTGCAATCACTGATGATTTTACCATGGATTTATCTTAATTTAAGAGCCAAAGTTTTTTAAGCAATCCTTAAACGGTCGAATGGTTAAACGCCTTTATTTTCTATTTATACAAAATTCTAATTATATACATTCACTAATTAATTGCATAACGAAGTTTGTTCAATAAAAAAATATGAAAAAGCTTGAACTTATTCAAGTTTTTTTCTTAAATTTCTTTTTCTTTTTACTCCAGCATAAGCGCACACGTGTACACGAGGTCATTGTAACATCACGTACCACCTAGGCCGAAGAATCGTTTTGGGTGGTTATCGTGGTACTATCTTTTCGCAAGCAGTGGCCGTGAAGTTACGAAAATGTTCGATCTACAAAACGTATGGTTATATCTCAAACATTGAATGCAACTGCGGCAAGTCTTAAATGCTACATTAAACCGTACAAACATACAGTGTAGGGTGCGGCGTAAACTCGCACTGTCGCATGTTTTACTCTTCTAAAACGCGAATCTTCTTTTGCTCTAAATTCTTTTTTCTCCTTTATTTCCACTTTTGTAGCCCCGACTGGTACCAGGCGGCAATGTGAGCGTTTCCGGCTTTTGGAAATTTCAAACTGACTACAGTATATAAGCGTATACGGAATAGTTGAGGTCGAGCCGCAATGATGAAACTGTATAATTACGTAAGGAAGATTTTCGATGAAAATTCATTCATTCATTCGTTCATTCGTATCAAATGAACGAGATATATATTTATAGACAGTTGATGACATGGGTCGTTGCAGATATAAAAAAATCAATGATTTGAAATTCAACCGTATACGAATACTACTTCGCGTCGATGATTCTGGTTATAGAGATTCACCGTGGTTTTCAAATACGAATTTCTACACTATTTTGTGCTCGATATACCGACGACACTAAACATATTGTAAGCGGATAATAATGCCGAAATGCTTCCTTTCGTCAAATTTCATCTCTACTCAGATTTCATTTTTATTAAAAATACAACTTCCATGTACAGAATATGAAAAACCGAGAAATGTGTATGTTTTTCGAGTTAACTTATTAATATATACTAATTTATAATTTTCAGGTGTACCAGTGCCCAACGAGTTTCGAGAATCCCGAATAACAAATTATTGTCGATTCTTCACCATCCATAGCGGAGCTTTCCGCTTTGTGATTTCGTTTCGGTTCGATTGGATTCAGCGGCACTGCCAGCTGTGGTTATACAAGTCTGGTTAAGCAGTGCTGGTAATTCGAGGAGGTTCCAGTGCGTTACATTGCGTTGGGGTAACATTATTATCGGCAGAACCATAAAGACATCACGTCGGATCACGTCGGTCCAGAGACGGTAAGATCAGACTGTGATCCGCTTGCGGGGGAGTCGGAGAGAAGATACTTCCCGTAGGATAAGGATAAAGATAAAGAATAACTAAAAGACGAAGAACAAGAAGAAGAACCTCAGTGCAGAAAGTCTCGGTGCGTGCAATGTGAAACGTGACAGAGGTTGGCCAGCCTTCCTCCGCCTTCCTAACAATACCCTGAGTCGTATGCCGCTTCATCTTCTTCTTCATTCTTCTTCCTTAGGTTCTTCTCCACCTCCTACATTTCAACGAACCAACCTCGTCCTCGTCCACCAGCCGACCTGACCGGTATACAAGTTATTGCATTCGCCTTCAGAAGGAATTTTCTCGATACTCCTGGGCCAATGAGAACGAAATGACCCCTGATCATACTTGGGACCAAGTGACGTGACGTTGAATTTCTGGAAGGTCTAGTAAGAGCCAAGAATAATATATCGAATAATGGATAAATAAGATACAAGGTAAATTAGATAGAGTTACTGCGCGAGAAGCTACGAAGAAGATATCATTACACCATAGACAGTATAACCATCTATTACATACTAATTAAATTTAGATGATCCGATAGCGACCACTACATTTGGACCACCCCGTAGTGACTGTACCAAGAGGAAGGTGTACGATACCGACCCCCCTATCTTACCTCACGATCCTGATCACGATCACGCACGCACGTAGAACCGCCCACTGCGTCCTCGACTTCTTCTTTATCTTCTTCACTTGCAATACCACTCTACGTTGTTCCAGGTACCTGATCGGGAACGCACGTGCGTACGAGATCAATAAAACAGAGGTTTGATCCAATCAATGTATAGTATAGGTACGTTAAATGTATCAAATTTAACTCACTTTGCTGATCTCATCCAAACTCTAGGCTCTGCTTTATGGCTGGAATAAAATCATCCAGGATCAAGCAACGAGACTTATTACTTTACGCTGCTGATGACCTCGGCTGACCTACGAACACTTCTGTGTACGAGACTAGATATACTCTGGGTACATATGATCGCTTCTATACGTGATATTTAACCGATACGTGTGTGCCTGGCTCTGAGACAGGAGCCTCTAGGACACAAACAGGACAGGGTCATCCTCGGTTCATAATTATTCTCTCGTTCCTCCACCCACGCAGTAGTTCTCATCCTCTTCACTATCTAATTAGATACTCATCAGGTATTCACCGTTAATTCCTATTTATACCAATTAATTCGTTTCAAGCCAGATTGACGATGAACACCAATATACACTCCATCAAAATCATATATCAGTATATCACAAGAGCGTATTAAACAGAAATTCTAAAATATAAAACGGCGCATACAACGGAAATAGCTATATGAGAGAAGTAGCTTTCTGATGATAGAATCTGACGTAAGGCGTCTTCTTCGCTTTTCATGTTTTCCTGTGGAGGAGGTCCGAGTGGACTGAACGTGACATTCACGGCGCGTAATTTAATTAAATGCAGAAGGCAGACATGGAAAATGGGAAGAGACAGCGAGCAGGGAAGGAGGACACAAAATATATATAGGAGTGATCAAGAGATAGTACCCAAGAAGAACGGACTACTTTGCGTGGAAGAAGCTCGCGTTGACTAAGAGGCTCGTGCATCGAGGAGCCAGACCCTCCTCCACGGTAAGGTACGGTAAGGTACGGGTAGATCATTAGCCATGATTTGTTGTCGAGCAGGCTGCCCAATGACCTCACGGCCCGGAGCGTGAACTCCAGGGGAGTCGAGATCTCCGCACGATCATCGTATACCTATAGCTATCGACTTCTTGCTTACTATCTCTTTCTCTTTCTCCGTTTTTCACTCTGTCAAACCTAACCAATACTCTGTTCTCTTTAAAGTTCCCAATTTTTTTTTTTTTTCTTTTCATCCCATCATATTTCTCTATTGCTACTTACTGTTTGCATATATCATCATCGCCTCAGCGTAATATCCCCTGAATG
The DNA here is from genome assembly GCA_030142375.1 of Calameuta pallipes. Taxonomy (NCBI): domain Eukaryota; kingdom Metazoa; phylum Arthropoda; class Insecta; order Hymenoptera; family Cephidae; genus Calameuta; species Calameuta pallipes. The sequence goes on from JARQSW010000427.1 coordinate 2,154,107, forward strand.
AAAGTCGATATACAACTATAACCCATAAATCATGCACGACCCTGACGTATAAATATATTTAATAATGTAGACCAAGCATAAGACTTAATTAATATAAAAGACAATAGATTCGCTGATTTTCATTGACAAAAAAAAAGTATCAATTATTGCAAGGATATCATTAATCGATACATCGATCAAGTCTGTCTCTATGCCTCCTATACCGATTACCGTGAGCTCTGTCTCCTTCGTGCTCGCTATTCAAACAATGAGAATGCATCTTAAACCGGAAGTTACGCGCGCCTCGGACTCTGCTTTCATTTAAATATTTATCTACGCATCTTTGCTTCCGTAACGGGACGCCGTTTTTTTTTTTTTCAGGGCGTCGATGGGTTAGGTCGTGGTACTCGGCGTCGAGAATTCTGCTGGCTCTTGTACGTCTCCGCGTCAACGGATTCCCATTGCATCCACTTCAAGCCGGTAACGTTTTAACGGATGACTACGATCCTCACGGAGAGAAGATCTAAGCATGGAAAGTCGGTCCAGGTATATCCGTGCATCCAGGTACATGCCTATGCGGGTATGGTACAAAATATTATTATGCAAGAGTGTACTGCCGCCAGGAGCATCACAGCCTGGAGAATTACGAACAAAGGCAGCGTATAATTCCCAACGTAACTCGGGGAATGCCTTCCGTTAAGGTTGCCAGGAAGAGGGAGTGGAGGAGAATAGATACAGAGACACGTTTTCTCTCCTCTCTCCAGTCGGCAAGAACTTTTAAGACTATCGTTTAAGAGGAACGCTCTCCCCCTATTCCTCTCGCTGCGCATCCTCCTAGACGTCGCATTCCCCAGCACTGGAATATCCATACCAGACAACCGCATTGTTACCAATCGTGAATGGTCCATGACTCTGGTACCGTTGCGTGACCCATCCATCAGAATTCCATAGACTCTGATAAGAGCGTCGGTAGACCAGCCTGAAATGAAATTCACGAAATTAGCAACACATAAAAATCAGATCAGTCAATTGTCAGCCGGTTTAAGAATACGTTGAAACGACGAGATCAATAATTACCATGAACAATCTGCTCAGCATCAAATCAATCTGTTAAACTATGAATCTCATTTCTATTTGATCAACTGTCTGAAGCCAGTCTTCCAGACGATTAGCATTCCCACTTTGCGTCCATCTCTCAACCTGACACGAATACGTAATTATATAGATATATAGATATATATATATATGTATATGTCTAAGGTTCAAGGCGTTCATGGAGTTTCGGTAGGATATAATGTATACATATATACAAGACTAAACTTTAACCAGGCTTTCGTCCTGTAACAAGTCAGGCAGATGTCCAGTGCGTGAGTTCCGTCGCGGTTCGATGCTTCTCTGAACGAGTGAACTTTGTGGCCCGAGGGTGGTTCGAGGTAGTCAGGTACCAAGTACCCGGTACTGACTAGGTTGGTGTGGAGGTGGGTAGGTTGGTAAGCAGGCAGAAAGGCAACCTGGCAGTCAGGTATACCCGGTACCCCTTGCTCGCGATACGCGCTCTCGATGGGACCCAGAGCTCCATGGCTCTTCAGCTCACGCGGGACGCTGATCTGTGACCCGGATCCTCCCTACCTCAAGTCCGCTCCGTTGCGCCTTTAAGTACGACGGATACCTCTATACGCGAGCTGCACGCATCCATTGTAAAAATTCATTGGACTTTTATCGAATACGTAATTCTACGGTCAGGGTTCAGCCAATAATCTGGTTCATTCCGCGCAGGGTAACCGACTATCGAACCAGAATCTTTCTACGCTGCAATCTCTGCCTCGCAGGCGTTCCTAGTACATTGCGAGTATGTACTACGGTGCAGTGGTACTACGAGAGTAATGCTGGAGACTGCGAGAGATATTGAGACTGAGAAGTGTACTGAGGTAAGAGAGATAGGTAGAGAGACAGAGTGAGAGAGAGAGAGAGAGAGAAAGAGAGAGTCCTGAATCGCCGATTTCTGATGCAGCCACGTAATTACGGATGCCTGGTGTGTGCATAATTGCGAACGCTACGTTTCCTACTCTCGTGAAATCTTCTTTGCCTACCGTAGGACTTTCTATGCTGGTTGTTGTTGTTGTTGTTTGTTTTCTCACTTTATTTTTTTTATTTCAACAGTCTGCCACGTTTACGCGAGACTCGGAAGACCCTGCTGCTGATAGATGGAAGAATACTCGCAATCGATTGTTCTTCTTATACCATTGTGCGTAAGCCTGGACGTTTATATGCGTAGCTAAACATGGCGCCGTTTATAACGATAAGAACAAGTGTTACTCATAGGTCTTGTTACTAGGCAGCGTATCTTAATAGGCTGTAAGCAATAATTGACGGAGGTGGCTATCGGTTTGTTATCCGTTTACGTTATATATAAGTGTGCATGCGCGACAGAGACGCCAGGCGTCGTTCTCGGATCTGAGTTCGCTTCCACGGGTTACGGACGTCTGTTGAGATCTGGACTGCTTATTGATAACGGAGAGAAGCGCATCATCTTCTATAACTAAGAAGACTGTATACAGTTTGCATTTAATTTTCTTTTAAATAAAAGTCCGTTCGTAATAACTCTTAGCATTGCGAATGTTCATTTTACCTAATGTACATTGTCTTTTAATTTAATTTCATCGATTCGATCTCAACGTTACTGTCATTTACATTTCTGTGTATTTTTCTGTTACGTAATAAAAAAGAAAAAAATCCAGTCAATTAAGTCGCCAAGAGATGTATACGGTTCTCTGGAATAAAGGATGATGTCGCACGAAACTGAACTCGAATGACGATCTTGCAAAATAATCCAACAGTCTCACGAGCCAGTTCGGAAAGTCGAGCAATCAGCGTGTACGTATCTAATTTTCGCGTCATTACATTACTTATGTTATACAAGTATTGTACACAGAGATGGAAAACTAGGAGTGTGATATTCGCGAGAGTGCGAACTTTCCATTTGCATGTGCAACAACCAAGTCGGGTAATAGAGTCTTTAGCCGAAGATCATATCTCTAGGTGGAAATCTTAATCCTATTTATGGAGTTAAGGTAAGTCCATTTGGTAGACAGGGGATTTAGATAATCGGAAATGCACAGGGGTTCAGCCTGAACCCCTTCCGTTTAGCTAATCTTCCTGGTGAATCCAGGACCATAGAACAGATCCAATGACGTGTGTGTTCCAAATCCAATCGATGCGTTATCCGCAATCTTGAAACAGCCAGATATTAAATTTTACTAAGATAAAATTTTCCAATTAGCATTTCTTATCTTGGACGTTCGGAAACGGAAGTTCCACTGTTATGTCACTAACGATTATAAAGCATTCGTGTAGGAGGGAGGGGTGACGTCAATCTATAGATTATACAAGGGTTCAATAATCTTGGGGTGCTGGGGTGTTATGTTTGTCGATCGCTGGGTGAGGTTGCAGAAACGAAGGAGCACGAGCGGAGGTCAGACAGTGGCCCGGTTATAAATGAGGGAAGCAATTTCCAAGTTGGCGGCTTGACGAGCAGTCGAGGGCCCAGGGATGGTGATGCTGATGGTGATGGTACCGCCAGTGATGTTGGCACTTGGTGGAGAAACCTACTGCCTCGTAGGTGGGTAGGTTGGTAGGTAGGTAGGTAAGTAGGTAGGGTAGGTGAGGTAGGTACGTACTCCGGCTACTCGAAGTGCTCAGAGTGTGAGGAAAGAGGGTTGACTAGACGAGGTGGGCAATATGGCGGCGATTAATGGCCTTAGTTACTGCCTGCAGGGTTATAACTGGTGCTGCACGTTGCACCCTTAACTTCTTGAGAAATTCCATCCGAAAAATAGACTCCTAGGGGTGGAGATATTTCCTTCAGGGTTAAAGGTTAGTACCTATGACGTTGCTTAAGGTTGTTCCTATCTGTATTACAGTAGGAGGTAATTTATATTGCATGTATAGATATACGTGTCTCAGTACTTATGTACGTACTTACGTCGGTATCAACTCTAGGCTGATACGGTAGTCGAAAACTCAGTAGCAGGAGCGAGTAGTTAACTTAAGGTCTCCACCTAGTTTGGCCAAGGGTGCGGCGCTTGAGTAATCAGCCCTTTAATTCCTGCAAAATCGGGGATAATGACTGGGCTCGTCCGTTTAACACTTTGCCCCTATCGCTCTCTGCTTCCACTACCTATCCGGTCAAAGACGTGGTCTTCAGTGGCCGATCATTAGGTAGACCGGGGTCATCAATCACCACCTCGGCAGTTTAACTTCGGTCGCTGGTAGAGAGGAGTGCATAGGAGATCAGAGGATGACTGAATAAGACAGATACAGAAAATAAGTTATAGAAAAGGATATTGTAAAGAGCAAAAAAGTATCAAGTATAACAAGATAGGAGTAATAAAATAATTCTAACCTCAAAAATCAAACTATACGTTCTTCTAAGGTTGGTGCGTCGATTTTTGTACGGGATAACAACATGCCAACTGTACTCTGAATGATGACGTACGTATCTAACAAATTTTTCGATTTCCTCATATCTTCCAGGCACTGTGTACATTATTCCAGGATTCTCCAGGCTGCTGCACGATGGTGCCATTTCGATGGCAATAGGCCTCGATGGTTACGCCCGATGACAAAAGACGAAAATATGGGCTGGTTTCCACTCGGCGTTCACTCGCTACTCGCAATCTCCGGACAGGCTCCGTAATAAATATAAAAGTCCCGACTCGTCGAGGATGATACCACCGGGAGCAAGCGAGAGATGTATACGGAATAGAGATAAAGCTAGAGTAATACAAGCCTAGTTGGGATAGGGTGCCAGTATATTATTTGGCGAAATTCCAGCCGGCCGCAAGGCTCACTTCGTGTTTTTTTTTTCATCTTAGTACAATTTTTACTACTGGAACAAAAGCGACAAATCCGCCAGTATCCTAGGGTATTGGTGCGATACCCTAGATATAACCATCTCGACCAGGATGATCTGTCCTCCCCCACGATTTAGCACCTCACACCGTTCTAGACTAGCAGACCAAAGGATTTCGACGTGACTGCTCGCTGTAATAATTTACAGTCCAGTAGCTTCCTCCTGGAGTAAGCGCCAAGGTTCGCCAACTCTAAAACAAACAGGTACGACATATACAAGATGGACTTTGTAGCATATACCAACTCATACATGAAAATATATCAACAGATTCACTGGATGGATTCTTCCGGGTTCGTGAACTGCTCCCTGATCATCGCTGAGGTTGCACGTCGTCTACGTACCTGCTGGCTCTAGTGCGTAACCTGAATGCATACATTGCATATAAATACGCGACATGGTCGAGCATGTAGTGAACGCTTAAGCAACTACGTGGTGCGTGGGAACTGGAGCATTCTGCATATGGGAGGTTCAACCAGCCTTCCAGCCAGGAACACGTAGTGAAGCCCCAGAGTTCCTCTCTATAAATCACAGCCGCAGTTTCCCTCTGCAGTAGGTAGAACAATTCTTTCCGACCTGCTCTACCACCACGGCAATGCCAACTCCACACGAGCTGTCTGCTTCTGTTCCGTATCACTTGCTATTTCTTTTTTTATCCTTCCTTCCATGTCTTCCTCTTCTTTTTACTTGCTCCTTTATACCGTGTGCCGCGTTATGATATTAATGATCGCGGAAACGTGACTTGCCCTCTGCTTGTGATATGTATCGACATTGTGCTATCGTTTACTTCGATCCTACGCCACTGCTAGATCAGGATCTCTGAGGGTAATGCAGTGTTTATTAATATCTGTTGGGATCAATCATTTTTTGAAGGATTCGTCTCTTGGGTCTTTTCAACTTTTTTTATTTTTTGTGCCAATATCAGATTTTTTTTTACAAAGCTCGCATCGCGTCCATTGACAAATTTTTCACTTTTATATTGTTCACACGCTTTTCTAGGATCTTATGCTCCTCGTCAGGATTGCAGGATTGTCAACTGATTGCAGGCTATGTCTAAGGCCTCTGTAGTGGATAACAATTCGAATATTTTCACTGAGTAAAATGTGAGTATGCGAATTATTGAAATTGATCAAAATTCTAAATTCTTTGAATTACGTAATCCGGACTGTTCAGTCTCACGCAGTCTTATCTAACCTTATCAGTGAATAGACACTCTGCTAAGAACCAGCTAATATTCTTCCCCAGCACAAGAAGAAGCAGAAATGACTTTCATGGTGACGTCTTCTCGTCAAATGATGCCTCCAAAATGTCTCCTACCTCTTTTATACCATTGGTCAAAAAAGGCAAAAAGTCCACTTGTCACTGGCGCAAAAATAAAACTGAGATTCACCATGGTTTAAAATTGTCAAACCACAATAAGACCACAAACATATTCATGGGATGAACGTTCGTTTGCCAACGCAAATGATAAGTGGAATTTACATATTGAAAAAAAAAAAATTAAGAAAAATAATAAAATCCACAAACACTCGTGGATCACCTTCAACTGATCATCCAGTATGTAGAGAGTTCAGTTGTGTTTTTTTTCTCACTAATTCATACATTCCCATATATGGGAACTCGGAAAATCCGTGAAAAAAAAAATTTATTTACGATCCGGTTCCCAAGTACAGCATTTGTTCGTACGAACGATAATACCGGTTTTTTCAATATGTAAAAAGTAGCTAAGAAAAAAGAAGAAGCGCAATTTCCAATCTTGAAAGCATTAACTATCAGGTTGCTTGAAAAAACGACCTTTTTTTTTTATTAAATCCATATCCTCCTATGCAAACCTCTCTGTACACCTATAAATCTTTTAACGGTATATATCGACGACTATCTGTTCCTCGAAATCGAGACTTTGACATCAGCCAGTGTCGGCAGCATAAGCTAAGCAGGGACACGCGTATCTATTAAAAAGAAAATCGACCGTTCATGTAATTCGAAATTGATTACTATCATGCATTAACATTACATAGCCAGTAATATATTTATCCATCCACCCAATCAGCACAACGTTTCCTACATGCAGTACACCATACCCCAGAACTTCGATGCTTCAAGGCTAATTTCTCACATATGCTGATACATATGCCGACGCACGTACAAGTATCATTCTATAAATTCTCATACGACACAACATCGAGTACCAACACTCCCACTTTATCAGACAAATTCCACAAACCTCGGGGACACCCCCTTTATTTAATTCATTAAAAAAATGACGTCACGCCACATACAACGCCTCATATATTGCCATAGTCGTACTAAATATTTATCTGCCTGTATTACCTGCCTATATGTATAAATAGATAAAAATATATATATAATCAAGTACCCAAGTGCATAGTACGCAGGCGGTCATCCAATTAACGCCGATAGAAGACATTCGACATAAATCAGGCTTAATAACGCTAATTCACAAGAAACGGTAAAACCGCGTTATTTCACGGTATTTCCGCAAGCTACCTCATCCAGATTGCAAAGAGGTTCGCATCGGACGATAGGGACTACAGTACAAGCCGCGATATTCGCCAATTAGAAGTGCGCCAAGGTGACTGCAGTGAAGATATATATTCCGGCACCGTAGATCACCAATGCCAAACCATGTAGCTATATACCTAACCCAACTTATTCCCACGTAGCGGATACGTGCAATCGCGAGTCCTCCTCCATTGGCACGATACTTTACGCGCTAACGTGTTTACCTAATTGGCAATATAGGAGAGATCAATTTTAACTTAGAATTCTAACCCATACGCGTCAGGATGCATCGCTTCGTTACTGCACACGTGTCCACGTTGTCCTATGCATATGTCTTAGGTAAGATAGACGTGCCGATGGACATCCCTTGCAATTCCATTGTGCACTTCTACACTGTATATAGGTATAATAATATAGACGCTTCTACTGATCGTGCAAAAGTATTCACAGGGAATTCAATTGGATTCCCGGTACATGTAAGCCAGTGGAGATTCTTTTGTAGTGCGGATCAGCGATATCTTAATACATTGCTTATGTAGGTATTCATATATGTATAGATTGCAATTACAATGCGTTTTAACAGACTTGAAAATTTTCTTGGTATGATATATAAATAAGTTAGAAACATGTATTGAATTTTACTTTTATTTCACGTTATACGATACTGCAACGATTATGTGTGATAAGGATATAAGGAGAGTGACCATGTGTATGGTTTTTTGTGTAATTATTGTTTAGTTTCTGTTTAGTCACTGTTACTTATTTTGAACCTAAGCTATTGCTGAATTGTAATCCAGCGTGGGATAATGTGTTACTTGTTCGTCTTGCGTTTGGATCGTGTCACGTTATTGATGTCAATGACTTTTTGATGAAATGGATTTTTTAAGTTTTTCCAATTCTGCTTCCAGCCCGAAATACTTCTTCATCAGGGCTTGCAGAGAGTTGTTTAGTTCTCTCACGTTTATTGGAAGACTTTCCAGGAACGCTTTGTCCACACATTGCTCAAGGATCGTTTCGTCTTGATCGGCGTCATATTCATGAGCTAAACACTCTTCTACGTAGGTGTCGATAGCAGCCCAATCTTTGACGAATTGGATATGATTCCTACCCAGGTACCAAGACATGGATGACCGGCATCTAAGGAACCAAGGATTTGATGAAATGAGAATCCTCTTCAGGTTTGTCAGCTTCTTCAACATCTCCGTAGGCAGACACGTGTAGAACTGATTGTATGCTATATCCAAGGTCTCTATACCGGATAACAATTCAAATACTTCCGGTGTGATTTCACGCAGTCCATTCTTCCAGAGAATTAGAGTTTTCAGATGTGGAAGATCCTTGATCCAGCCAGGATCCAACGAAGTGATCTCGTTATGATCCAAACTCAATAACTTCAAATTAGTCAGACCTTGAAATGCTCCTGATTCGATCTTCGTGATCTGACAGTTGGTAAGATTCAATTCCAGCAGGTTTGGACCGAAACGAGAAAAAGATCCAGTTGGAATTGTCGCGAGGGTGGAATTGTAAATTTTAATTCCCTTGGCTGTGTCGGGTATCGGCACCTGTTTAAAAAATCAGTAAAAGTCTTATTTTGAGTTTACAAAAAATGTTTAATTATTCCAAATCCTTTGTCTCACGTTATCCAGACTGTTCAATCCCACGCACTCGTACCAGTCCTTATCAGTGGATTGACACTCTGCTAAGGATGAGCAAATACTCGTCCCCAGAATAAGAAGCAACAGAAAGGGCTTCATGGCAGCGTCTTCACGTCAAATGACAACTTCAAAGTGTCTTCTACGCCTTTTATACGATTGGCTAAAACAAGAAAGAAAAAAAAAGGTCACTTGTCGCTCGCGCAAAAATAAAACCGGGATTCACCGTGGCTTAAAATTATAAAACCACTGTGCCATCACTCATATATTAATACGACAAACTATCGTTAAGCAACCACGATAACATGAAATTCACAAGTTCCTATATTTGCCATATTACTAATTCAGGATGGGACCTCAAGGAGAGCGACGATACCTATATCTTTCATTTTAATTTTTTCCTGGATGACTAACGATTTCTCTTTTATTTTCAAGTCTTCGTATCCGTTGCTTTTGTTCGATCCACAAATGAAGAAGAAGGCCCCACAGTGGCTGCAACCCGATGGCAAGTCATAACGCTATAATAATGGATGCAGATGCAGCAACAGTTGTCCAGCAACACGTTACCCGCTATTAAGGTACTAGATCCTTGCATATATATATACATAGTAATATGTCTATACATTATATGTACTAATGTTCCATATATACTTTCTATACATATCTACAGGACCATTCAACTCAACCGCACAAATTATATTTGACAGTTGTCATACTGTTGCTGTGGTCAAACCGTTTGACAGTATCGAACTGTCAAACTTAGTAAGCTTAGAAATTTTCATTTGTAAGGCAGCTGTACCGATGTTTGCATTCTGCTGAAAATTTATATGGAAATATTATTGACCGGAGCTTTTTGAAGATTTTCCAACCTTTTCTATACTCCCTGCGAGTAAGAGAGAGAGGGTCTTATGGGGAGTTACGTGCGTCAGAGAAGGACAGACACAGTGATCCCTCGAATCTTGGATAGATACCCATTCCACGAATGCGCAGACTTCCAGTGACTGTAACTTTTGAATCGTTTCAGATATTCGGGCGAACCTGTAGAATACTGATAAGAAACATTGGATTCAATGATATCTTCCAAGTGGCTTGAAATATTTAAATATCGTTAACAGACTGACATTTCAAAAGTTTTCTGTTGCCCTTTGCACAGTTTCTTTATCGGGTATCGATAACGATGTTTAATAAGAAAAATTAATTTTACAAGTTACTAAAAGTAGGAACAGAATTTTAAGCTGTCTTTAATGGCGCGTTATTTAAACGATCGTATCGCACTTGTCGAACGTGAGCGATCGCTATAAAAATTGATAGCTCTGTATGAATCTAACTATGCATACATTCTCGTATGTCTACACAACAACCTGTAGAGCACCATCTACATTGATTCGCGAGAAGGTCAAAATCTTTGTACGTATGTAGCCACTGATCAGTACCCATAAGACACTGCAATCACTATACGCGCATCACTATGTAAATTAAGTGGCGTTAGTTCTGTTATAAATGCCGTATTCCTATATACAGGGTGTTTCACGTTCGACAATGTTTAAACTATATTTCAACATTCTGTTACAAGACGTACAGATCAATCTTTCATCTTGTATCGTATCTTCTAACCTCTTGAAAAACGTCGCAAATATCGTTCAATGTCCGATATCCTTCAAATTCAAATTCGCAAATATTTTTGCGACATTACGAACAGTCGCACTGTCATTATTTTCTCGTAGAGAAATAAATATGCGGAACGTATGCAGCGCCTTTTAAGAAAGATAACCCTTCATTTAGATTACAATACAGACTTGTTCAATGTTTTGCGCAAATTCGCAGTGTCACTTCTATTTATCACGTAGACTTCCTCCTTGGGCTTTCTTTTTTTCATGCGGTTGTCTTTCTTCTCTTTTTTCTTTACTCCCTGGAACTGTATAACATGTACAGATGCACTGGTACACATGTAGCGACAGAATAATGGCAGTGTAAGCATTGACGCTGCTGGTTATTTCAATGGTACACGTGGTACATTGATTCGCGTCGTAATGGCGACACTTCTGAATGACTGTACTTGATAAATAGGAAGACTTGAGAAATATACAGTATGTTGATGAAAAGTTCTTATTTCATCATACGACTGGCACGACCTCCCTGGTAGTACTTACAGTACTATCTCCCCGTAGTTATTTCAAGCTTACTACATAGATGTGTAATAAAGTCACTTATATCTCAGTGCATGATGCTTCGCATATGGACAGCAAATGGAGACAGAATGAAACTACTCTATTACCGCTAGAAGACAGCATGAGTTATTCCTGACATGTCGCAGCTTAAGGATCAATAAATCTTACAAGTTGGTATCGATTTACGATTAGCGTAGGTTGTTACATGCATGTATTTTTTTTGAGTGCACAATAACAAATTTTAAGTTTCTATACCTACAGCCACTCATAAGTATATCGTAACATAGAGTCACGTGTACGATAAGAATCTCATATCGTACACATGCAATTATATATCATCATTGTGGTTCAGTATGAAGAATTTGATAGATTTATATATTTCTAAGCTACCTAATCCACGTTAACCTTGATTCTTATACGGAGAATAATCTAACCTCAAAACGTGATTAACACGCCGATACTCAGAAATCACTAAAACGTGAAATTTGTTACACGTGGGCTACCTGCTAGTCGAGACTTTCGTATCGACTCAGAAGAATCTCTAAAGCAGGCCACGAAGCCGAAGGCCTGGAGGATATGTGGTTCTTTGAAAAATAAAAAAGAATCCACACACGCTGGTGAACCCTAGCGGCATTCGGGAGCCGAATAGTCCGGTCGAACGACTTTATTATTCGCTCGTGCTATATCTATAGAGACTTTGATCGCTAAAAAGAATTTCCACCTTGCAAGATGGTACGTCGATCTATTTTTCGTATAGACTGAAGGGAGTAATCCCGGACACGACTCTTGGCCAATTAGTAACTTCCGCTTCCGTTTCGTGGTGCCACTTAATCGAGTAAGACGAACGGAACTGACTAATTGGAGTAGATTTTCCGATGACCAGAAAAGAGGGAATTGCGCACTGACTTAAAGATAGACTCGAGAAAGTCGTGACTGAAGGCAAAGTAGATTTTCAATACGGATGAGACAAAAAAGATGGCGACGTCTACGGGTTCTTATTAGTTGCGCGCCTATTTCTTATGTATAGTATATATATAGACGATTTCACAGTCAAACGAAGAAACGAATTCTCAAACTTTGAGCTCTGAAACTATCACTGAATTGCTAATGACATTTTATTCAATAGAAATTCATTACTGTATTTATTCATTCGTAGAGGCTGCTTATTCATCATAAAATTATTAAACTCAATGTATACTTAATTGAAGCTTATCTCTACAATTAATCTTTACCCTATCAAGAAACGCATAAAACCACACTTCTTACAAGACCCTGCAAGCCTTTCATCGCACGTGATACGTAAAACCAGGGAGATAGAACATTGTGTGTACAAATACTAGGCTACGTATAGATAACTACACGATACCGTTAAGTTTAATGGCGAACCTGTAACTATCTATCTACATACCAAGCAGATACTCAAATTGAGTTACCAGCACGGACCCAATGTACAGTGCAAAATAATATCTAGTCTTGACGACCGTCTTCGCAAAAACAGGCTGTATGCTATAGCAGGAGAACATGCGTACCTACAAAGTCGTAAAAGAATCTGAGATCGTAACAGAGCATCTGTCTGACATGCACGCACGCAAGAATGATTTTACTGTAATACTAAATAATGAGCCACATATTAAAATTGTTCGTTACATCACGAAAAAAGTTTAAAGTTATATGGTACCCGTGACAAATAATTTTTCAAATATCCGACGCAATGGCAAAATAAAAATAGGAAAAATAGCAGAGTTGACTTATCGTAAACAGAAGAGTCATAAATCAGCAATACCCTAGGGAATCAAATAAGCGTAACGCTCAAGGGTCCAAGGTCGTAAGTTGCACCTCTTTACGAGGCATAAGGATGGCCTGTAAAATTATCCCGAGGGGCAGTGCAGTAGTCATTTGCCCGTGGTGAGCTCGCATACGTTCAAAAGCTCGTGGAATAATAAAAAGCAGAAGCGAAGGGTACATGTCCCCCACTACCATTGCTCGCATTATGATAGGCGGTAATTACAAGCAGCATTAATTAGTTGTTTGATATATGGGTCTAGCGGAGGCTGGCACGGATCATTATATACGCATCGTGTATGAAACGCGCCTCCGATCCTCCTCCTCCTCCATCTTGAACTCTTCTTCCTCTTTTCATCCTTTATCATCCTTCTTCTCGAGTCTTACACTGGATCTACTACCTTCACTCTTCCTCCATGTCTTTCAGCTCTTCCACTTCACGAAGAGCAAAGCCACAGAGAGAGAGAGAGAGAGAGAGAGATACGTAGAGGCAACAAGCTAGCCCGCGAGGCTACCTCGCAAGCTGTAAACAACTTACTGCCCTCGGAAATACTCCCATAAAGTACGTTTTATCTATCGTAAATCGATGCCCGCTGTATTTCACCGTAAGGTTATACAATGCGGCTCAATTAATGCCAAACTGTTAGTCTGATTTATTTCTTGACTCTAACCTTAAGCTGTGATTATTCCTCTTGTCCAGTTTAGCATCAGTGAATAATCGAAGTCTGTGAACTGATCAGTCATTATGGTTATAACGATATGCACGAATTTTTTAATTAAAATTTAGTACAATGATCCGTTTATGAAATGTTTCGTATACCTTGTTATGCATGCCAATGCATATTCATGCTGCTTGGATAAATAGTCCTCATGTATATGGACAATACAGGTAAGTCTGCTGTGTTATTTGGCGTATGCGAAATTCGAGGCTTCAAGTAGCAAGTATCCACGAGTTCCTTGGTAGCTTCAAGCTTCGTAGAATCCAAGACACAATAGATGCTACTCGGAAGGGTGTTTCCTCAATGCCTTGAGTGGCTCAGCTCTCAATGTTGCAGTTAGTTTCTATTATTCAGCACGATGCGACGCATTGTTCCATTTATTTCACAAGCCACCTTTCGTGCTGCAACATTCTTCACGTGTATAAGGAACAGTAGCGCCATCTCTCAGAGATGCTACTAAGGAGGAATGGTAGTTTACCTAGTGACTTTTTTCGGTCGAGTTAATATGCTTCAGTTGGATGCTATTAAAGAACTAGAATTCTTTTGAGAATACATTATAGAGTTCAGTTCTTGACGCATACAACAAGTATCTTTTTCTATGGTTACGTTTACACAGTGGTGCTATTCCGGTTTAGTTAATTCTGATCTAAAGAAATTGATCAATTCCAAATATTTCTTACAAGTAAGTAGAAATGTCTGTGATTTGTCAATTCCATTAAATCAGTGCTAAGCAAACCGGAACAAGAATACCGTGTAAACATAGTCTATGATTACCATTCCTTGGGAAATCTAATTGCAAATAGAAGTGTTGATTATTTGACTACTTTGATTGGAATGAGCAGTCATCAGTGGCGATGGAAAAATACTGGCGTAATGATTATAGAAATTTTTCCGAAGTTTCTGTAGTGAATCTATTTAACTTTGTAAACAGAAATGCCGTGTTGCACTACTTTGAATTCTATCGTAGGCGAGCAAGAAATTCTGCCAAGCTGTTATAAATCGTATAGTGAAGGAGGATCTATCAGGTGATCTTTAACCTTCGCCAAACGGATCGGTTCGGTATTACATGTTGATATCGGGATATCTAAAGTTGTAGAAATTTAGTCGAATGACTTGTGCGCCATTAGATTATATCCTGAGACTAAGAAACTGCGCTTTCATTTATAGATGAACGAATGCCTGCATATTGAGATAATAATTTGACTACTAAATCTGTAAAAATATTAAAAGCATACATGAACCGTCCACTTGTGAATTTAATCGACTTTGCGCAGTGGCACAGTTTCGACATCAACGTCATCATCGTCATTATCGTCGGATCGTATTCAGTTAATATTATCGCATGGACGCGTAACGTACCTAATCGTGACTATTATCAGAATTACGTCATTTCCTACCTTGGGTGCCCGTTAGGTAATATCCCTTGCAAAAAAATGATTTAGGATGACTTCGCCATGATCTTCTTGGTTATTGCTGGTTAAGAGGTCCCTTGTGTCTATCGCTGAACAAACCAACCGTCAAATCAGAAGAAGAAGTGAATAGATGGACAGATAGATGGACAGATAGATGGACGTACCGTCAATTTAACTGGAAAGACGTTCTTTCTGGTACATGCATAAGAATAGAATGGAAGCCGCCGGGGAAGAACGTCGATTCTAAGCCTGATTTAAAGTAAGTTCCGTCTGAATGCGGAAATGCCGGAAACGATCTGGATCAACTGTCACGCTCAAGGTAGGAAGCGACGGTATCAGGAGTAGATATAGAACGTGGGATCGAGTCTGGGAACCTCAGGACGTCAGGAGTGCTTCAAGCGGCTGGTAAACAGTAAAAAAAGAAAGAAAAATATAAAATAAGGGAAACACCAGGGCGTCTACGAGATAGGAAGTCTGACGAGAAGCGTCACGTTTGCGGCAAACGACGCACACCGCACAGCTGGAGTCTGCATAGAGAGGCTACGTGCTCCTTATCGTCATATGCGTTGCACCACATCTTCTGCACCCTGGGCCGTAGCCGTAGTCACCATAAACCCCTGTAATACTCTTTGGATGGAACCACTAGAAAACCAGACCAAATGGAGCATTTCCGTTCAGGTACTTGCAAAGTGGTACTCGTGGCGATGCTGTCACTCTTATATGTTTACTCTTTTATTTTGTCATTATTTGTAGGGTCACCCTCGACTACCACGAAGATAATGTCTAGGTGTACCCAGGTAAGGAATATCCCGTAAGTAACATCGATCGAACCGCGGCCTACCTTAATGCACCCAACGTCAATCGAGTCTCACGATTCTCTCACCCCCAGGGTGACGGCTTGGATTCTACAGAGACACATCAGGGACCCGCGTACCTATCTAGAGGGATAAGTATAGGAACCTCATCGTGAAGGAGAATTCAGCCTGGGAGGATTCGAGGGGCGCTGGAGGTTATAGGTAGAGGATGAGAAGAAGGTGGCGGAGGCTGAGATGAAGGAGGAGCTGAGCCAAGGAAGCGAGAGAGTAGGGTAGGGTAGATAACCCCGCATCCTAGTGCCAAGATAACCTGACTTGACCCGCGGGTCCCCCTTGCTGAATAATTACGGGGAACGCTCGGTGCATGGAGGCAACGGGGGACCTGAACCTGGTGGCTCACAGCGATGGTATCGACCTGCGGAGTCTTTGCCTCCCTCTGTCTCCCTTTCCAAACCGAAACCATCTCCTTCTCCTTCACCTCCGCCATCTCCTCATTCTTCGGATACTCAGCCTCCTCGAACGCGCCAGGCTGCTCTCTCGAACTGGCAGCCTTCCTAGCCCTTGGCCCGAGAGAGGGTTGCTCCGTGACCACGTTGCACATTGCTGCCAGAGGACTTGCCTATACATATCTACGTACCAAAGAAAAAAATACCAACCTAGGGAGGGAATGGGATGGTTCTCAGAGGGGCCCAAGAGGCTCCAGAGTCCCCGACCTGCTCTGTAAGGCCCGACCTGAGTCACGAACACGCACGCTGAGGATAGATCCTGCCTTACCTACCCACCTACATTACCTACCTACATACCTAGCTACGTAGGGTTCGTGCACCTCGCACTCGTGATACTCCTGCAGAGGAACACCACGATCATCCGCTTTACTACCTCGCTTCACTTGGTTACTTGGGATACGGGTACGGAGCACTGCCTGAACACTCTCCCGTATGGGCAAATAGGTTTGCTCTGATAAGAACTTTTTTCAACTATTTTACAGTAGTTGGTTAGCTAATAAAATGTGGGTTTATTGAAAAAACAAACCTACACTCTTTTTCTTATTTCTCTCTAGGGTGAAAGAAACTTTTCTCTGATCCACCTTAAATTCTCGTCTTGGATTTCTCTGGAGATTTGGACTTCTACCTTCTTTATTTTCTTACCTCGTACCGGGGTCTGAAATCTTTCTTTTCACGGTACGAAGCGCACCGGCGTCGCGACGACCCGGTTTTGTTTTGATTTTAATGAACCACCAGGTCGTTAGCCACTTCCTGGGACTTTGACGCCCGCTTTCCATCACATACGGAATTTCGTTCCACTTCCTGTTTTTCCTTATATACAAAATATGTATAGTCCAATAAAAGTAACGTCGTATCCTAGCTTTCATTCTTGGAGCCTCAGATTGCAACTCGACGCGACCTAGGGACAATAAAATATTTGACTTCAGACAGCAGGTCCATGTTTTATTAGATTCTCTCAGGAGAAGCTCTAACCCGATCGCTTTGTTCCAGAGCGATACCAGGATTTCAGGTCGTGAGGTAACCCATGGCGATGAATAGGTTCACTCGACGTGGCACCAACCTATATCTACTATAGGTAGATATACCAAGAGCTACCAACCTACCCAGTACACGCTCTCATAGAACCAAGAGGGATTACCGATCCGTAACCACCTTTTCCTCCTTAGTGGAAACTAGAAACTCGTAAGCGCGACACCAGACAGCCTCTTTGTAATCCCCCGTCCCTTCAGCAGTCAGACAGAGAGGTAAAGAGGTCAATCTATGAATTACAGAAACTGCTCCAGACCAGATATTTCTGTATCTCGGTGGTACGCGACCAATGGAGGTGTACCCATACATCATGCGGGAAGCACATCGTACGTATATCAACCAAGCCACCTACGTCCCCGGCTACCATCCAACCTACAACCTACTCTCGTAACTACGCAGTTACGTACGCTCCAGCGAGTCATCGTTCATCAAAATTGCTCTGTTTTCCGGGAGCCAACTCGAAAGCCAACGAGAGCACAGCTCGACCTCACAGCGTATGAAAGAGGGTCGCGAATCGATGAGGTACTATTTCGGGAAATTATTCGGTTAAATTGCCAGGTACCGGGTCAACCCTTTTTGCCCGCCAGATTAGAGAAACTGCACGGAGCTGCGATTATTCTCAAAATCCAGACCGGAATTGCTTGCGACGAAAGGACAGAAAAACATGGTTATGAAGAGTACAAAGGTATAATCTTACCCATAGAGAATCTTCTCTTAAATAACAGTTCTCTGACCTCATCCATTCCACAAACTTTAACGTCTCATTACGAACTTCAAAACACCTCAACCCTTAGCTTTCTCACCCTGATACCTTTCAGATATCTATATACCCAAAACTATTCCCTTACGTCTGTCCCAAGTTTCCCAGCAGACCCACTAGTTAGGTAGACACAGTGTTTCATCCATGGGCACATATGCACAGATAACAGCGTTAAATCGTTCCACTACCAGGATCGAGCACACACCCACAGACTCCACGACGTACTGCACACACGGCAGCCTTTTTCCAGAATGCCAGGAACGTGAGAAATAATGGCTTTGAAACCCCGTGTCTCCAGGATTCTATACCGAGAAGTTATCAGTAGCTATGAAAAAGTTGGAGAAAGATACAAGGGTTCAAAAGAATGTTAAAAAACGGAATGTTGACTGCACACGTTAAAGTATACATAAGTAAATTACTGCGAAGAGACTCGATCGGAGCAGATAGCGTCCATGCTTTCTCTGAGGTCATCATAACGAGGTCCCATGTCGCAGGACCTTTTCGTAATGGGAAGATCACGCTAACAAAAGAGATGAGTGGTACCTACCGCCTCGATCCTATATGTATACATACAACGGCATAAGGTATCAACTCGTGAGGAATGGTAGAGCATGTAGAGGCTACCCTGCAAGGTATGTATGTACCATACATACTGCAGAAGCTAGTGGCAGTAGATGCGAGTGCATAAGCGCATAAGCAAGTAAGCAGGCAGTCAAGCCAGGCGGATGCATATCCGTATGGAAAGGAGCCACCGTATCTCACTGGACAGAGCCACTTAATTGACACGCGGCGCGTCCCTAACACGCCGCGACCCCCCAACCAGGTTCCGCATGTGGAATCACGGATCTCCATCTGTCCCGCGGGCTCTATCCCTCTCGTCCAATCATGGGAAATGGAAATAGCGAGAAGCTCTCGCGTCAGTGGAAACGCTCGGCCCCGATCCGGTGTAAGAGAGCGTGAGAGAGGAGAGTGTTCTAGAAGCGTAATTGACGATCCTGGTGAGCGAGTCGCGAAATTTCAAAGGCCAGATAACCTAACCTATACCAGCATTGCTTTGACTCAATTTACTTACTCGTACTGTGTCTAGGATACATAACCTGTGCACATCAGGAGAGTTTAGCCGAGTTAAACTTCATGGAAATCTCTAGATGTATTCTGACGATCGTTTTCATAGAGATATAGAAACGCTGCTTGTTCTTCGATGCGAATGAGTAGTGCACGAAGCATTAAATATATCTGGTAAAGGAAAATGTAATTTTTTTATTCTCCTGCTTTCTTCGTTCTAGGCTTAACGTCGGTGTACCGATGGATATAGAAGGTTTTCAATATTTCTATAAGCCTCGCGGTATAACGTTGGTACCTTAAGATGTATAAAAATATCTGTGCATCTCTTGCTGGATGGACTCCTATTTACTTTGATACGTTACTAGGCCGAGGGATTTACGAGCGCGGCTTGTCCGCTTGAAGATCGTGCCGCGATGATGCGAGAGATGAGGTCTTCGCGTGGCGGCTTCAGGGCTATGGGATGGACCCCGTCCCATCGGACAGCTAAGAAGGTGGTAGAAGGTAGGTACACTCGATACGTATAGATCGCTAGTGGGGAAAGGTAGTAGTGAGAAAGAGAGTAAGGGAGAAAACCAAAGAGACAGAGAGAGAGAGAGAGAGAGAGAGAGAGAGAGAGAGAGAGAGAGAGAGAGAGAGAGAGAGAGAGAGAGA
>JARQSW010000427.1:2174176-2334566 GCA_030142375.1 Calameuta pallipes
TTTTTATTTTTTTTATAGAGATACAGATTGTTACAGAGAGAGAGAGAGAGAGAGAGAGAGAGAGAGAGAGAGAGAGAGAGAGAGAGAGAGAGAGAGAGAGAGAGGGATGAGTAGGTACTGGTAAGCCGGTATCGAAGGGAGCCTGAGTGGTTACGGCAGAAAGTAGAAGGCAGAAGGTAAAAGGTAGAAGGGAGACCTGGGTAGAGAAGGGACGGGTAGAGTAGAGAAGTAAAGAGGGGATAGTTTGCTCTGGATTCCAAGCGTGACCCCAAGCTGACCCGGCGAGAACATCTCCGCGCATCTTACTGCCCCCCCGCAATTATATCCCCCCGTTTGCTCCTTACTTCGTTCCTTCGTTGGGTAGGTAACCTTAGGTATTTCAATATATATATATATATATATATATATATATGCGTGAATATATATCTCAGTATATCTATACATGCAGCTCACCTAGTGCAGCACAGCATCTAGCTACGCACAGCAATGTCCATCTTACTGTTATAAGAATACCTAACCTCGCTTGAGTATCTGGATGTATATGTAGCTAGGCTGGCAGGCCTGACGATCTCCAGAGTACTTCCATGTCACTGTGCACTACCTTCAGAGTCAATATCATGGTGAAGCATAAGATTTAATTGACTGTAATTTGCGTGACTGTGGGCATCAGCGCAGACCCCGTGCCCAAGTCTGTAAACAACTGACGAGGAAGGCTCACCAGGTTCGCCGACCTCGGCCGTTAACGAAAGAGTAGCAGGAGGTTGCTATTGAACGTAAGTTTACTTGGACGTATCCTGGTGCTTGGTATCCTGACCAATGGTTATTGTTGATCTTGTTATTCTAGGAAATGGAGAATTCTCTTACTCGATATTCACTCGTCGTCTTCGAGAAATTCTTTGGAGATGAAAATGAGGTTAGAACGAGAGGCGATCTTGTGATTCATCTGTCAAAGAGAAGAAAATCGATGGCAAAGCTCGTAGTTTATTAATAAGGAGAAGGAAGTTAAAAAGAGGAAGAAAAAGAAGGAAGATGGAGACGATGAAAAAAGAAAATAGAGCCACAAGCCGACAATCTCAAGGAGCCCCTTAAGAGGTCTATTAATGTCGGCAGGATTTTTCGTCTGGTGTAATCATAGGGTGGTTCGCAAGGAGCGATCCACGTTTTTCTTGGCATTTCCGCCACTTTGAGGGAGTCGAACAATTTCCGTGATCCCGAGACGCTGGTTCTCCGTAGGGAACTCCATAAGGTGCCGCGGAGCTTTTTACTACTTTTAAACAAACAACAAGTCCCACTTCACCTTCGTGAAAGTCTCTTGAGATTCTGTCCCTTCCGGTATGCTTGATAACGTAGATGGATTTTATATCTTCATTTTTTAAATTTCTTTACTAACTTCCGGTTCTATCTGGGTTCCTGTCTCTCTACCCAACAGTCTCTCATTTAATCTTATACTACAACCCCTTCTACCCTCTCGCCGCAGTATCTACTCTTGTCCACTATTCATTAAACACCATTACTTGGATAATTGGAAATAATTGAACATCATCCACATAAATGAATAAGTCAAAGCTTACAGCTAAGTAATAATACAGAAATTTCACAGGCATTTTACACGTCACTCTTTCTTCCCTTGGAATCACTCTTTAAAAAAAGAAGAACAGACGCTTAGTCCCTTGTCGTTTTTTTACTTCGTTCAAAAAGAGATAAAGGATTACTCCGAGACCAGATTTTCCAGGGCTTTTTGTCACTACAATACCCAAACAGGATTATCCATCTAAGGTTGGCACTTACACCATGTCTGCATTTGACGTTTCCTTCAACAGATATACCTAGATTATAATCAGACTCTTAGTCGTGCTCTTGCGGTTGAAACAGGTACTAAAAATATATAATTACTTATACATATAATACATAATATAATTATTCTATAATTTGTTTTAGATATGACCTACCTACAAATCGTTAAGTGTTATGTGTAATTTATTCAAAGCAATAATCTACACCTATTCGTTTTAAAGTCTAATGTATGTATTTGTTGGGAACGTTCATACAACAGGAATTTACGCAGCCCTCGTAAAACTAGTATGGATTGACACGTCGGCCGCAGTAAACGTTGCAGTGTGTGGTAGTAACAATGCAAAGTGCTGTATTACAGCCTGGCCATACAGCGGCGAGTATAGTCAGCGTAACTCCGGCAGGGATTGCACAGCCCCCTCTTTACCTAACTCATTCCTGTGCCAAATACTGAAGTAGACGGTCTTGTGTTTTCGCTTCGTCTCTCTTACTCTTATGGCGTACCTATACCTATAATCTACGTACGACCTATGACCTACTCGAGCGTTAATTTACGAGTCTCTGAACTGTTTTATATAATATTTACTCCTACGTTCCGTTAAGTAATCATTACGAATCGGATAATAAATTTGGATAAGATCGCCGAGGGTAATATTAAGATTTTAATCTTCAAAAAAAGTTAACAACTAATTGAAAAAGTTTTACGAGATAAGAACAAATATTTTCTTATTTTATATCAACTAATTTTCACTAGCATTGCATCGCTGAGAGAAAGAGCGTCTTTTAACAATTTTTTTTATCGCTACCCCAATGCATTTCGTGCGTATCTGACTGGTCTGCGTGAGAACGCAGTGCGGTAACCGCGTGCGTGTGCGTTTTCCATGGGTACAGCCGAGCGTCGGTGCACAGACGCCAGCATTGGAGACGTGTACGGGTGTGCGTGTGCATCGAAGTAGGAGGGTAGGTCGAATGGAGAATGTAGAGAAGGGTGAATAGGGGAAGAGAAAGAGTAGGTAGGGGGACAATAACAGAGCCGCGTTTTCGGGCAACGACCCGTCGCCATCCCTTCGAACTCCAACCCTCTAGAAGCGGCCACCGAACGAACCACCCTACAACCCTTCAACCCTATAACCCCTGCGTTGCCTTCCTCAGTGAGATTCCCTACCCACAAAGCAACCTCGACAGCCGGTACCACCCTCTGCACCCCCTGACTCCAGGTCTACTTCAACCCTGAGCTGCCACATAGCCACCACGCAACTGGCAAACTGGCTAACTGGGAGCTCGAATGGAACAGCACTATCGAAATACCAATTCACTTTCTCCGCATTAATTAGAATGACATAACGCTGCAGTCCGGTGCCGTAGTTCCGCCATACGGGAATGGCCCTGCCAAATGTAGGGGATTGAAACGCACTATTGGAAGGGATGCGTCAGGGAATTAACATCGGGATGCTAAAGTGTCACTTCGAACGGCAGTACGCTATATATCACCCTGTTATAACGCTTGTTACTATTGATTAGCTAATTAACGGTGATGCATGTTCAACGATGCTTCTGTTTTGTTCTACATTTTTATGATCCCCTTAAGAATAATCTTTCTCCCTTATTAACAACGTGCACCCCTGTCTTCTTTCTCTCGAACATCTCGTGGACTATCGAATTCCAGGAGGTGGTTATCACTGCTGCTGCTTCTGCTGTTCGGGTCTCCTTTTAGACGACAAAGACGACGAGCTCCGGTGTGAACGAACTCCGAAGGGAGTGAGACGACCCCAGAGGCAAGAGTTGGCTAGCCAGACAGATATTCGGTGTGCGTGAGGGCTGAGGATACCTCCGGCTCTCGAGGACGTAGGGTGGAATCCTGTTTTCCGGCACTTGACCTCCCTTGGTGGAACCTCCTAGGCGATGGAACTCGTAACTCCTGCTAAGGATGAAGCGTGACTAGGACCCGAATGCTCCATCCATGCCACCCTGGAAATAACTGGCTCGACCTTGCACGACGGCTTAGGGTGAATAAAACTGTTAGAATATGATCAATACGAGGCCAATACCCGTCCATATGTATCTTATGCAGTATGAACTTTACTGCGTTACTCTTTTGATGTTTCATAGCAGAAAGAGATAGAGAGACTAAAATTTAAAATTACTCACAGATTTGCATGAACTGTAACGGATCAAGTTGGCATATGGAATCACGTGACCCACGTTTCGAGCTATTTCCGCCATTAGAAACTCAATTGCTGAACCCTGGTGAACTGGTCGACGTCCCGTTGCGCAATCCATCTCAATTATGCGACATCATAATTATTCTTATGATTCGGCTACCGATTTTTTGGATGATGGACGTCATAGAAGTAACACGATAGCGAATCGTGATCTGTTTTTAAAGTATCTACTGCCATCATAATGGTATCCGTTATGGTGGCTGAAAGAAGTGTGTAAAGATGAGGAGAAAAAAAATCAAAGAAATAGTACCATAAAATTCCGTGAGTCGGCGAGACTGTCGTAAGATTTCGTGCGGTGTGAATGAACTCGGTGGAAACGACCCCAGACGAAAGTTGGCTGGCCAGACGCATATTCGGTGTGCGTGCGTGAGTCCTCCCGGTTCTCACCATGGGAGAGGGCGCACTGGAGGGTGGGTCAGAGGTTTCGACGGGGTCTCGGGTGTGAGAGCAGGAGGCGAGTCTAGGAGGGTGGGTTGCGTCTGGTGGCGCGACTTGACCCCGGTTGACCCGAGACTCCTCTTCCCCGGCCGCGGCCGCCCCTAACGCCCTCTACGTCTTGCCATCCCTGCCGCCGCGGGTAATTATTGATGTGTCCGCCGTCGTCGCCGTCGTCGCTGCCGCCGCCGCCACCACCACCACCACCACCACCGCCGCCGCCGCCGCCACCACCACCAACATCCTCTAAAAGAGAATGGGAGGAAGAGGACTGAGATAGAGTGAACGCACCCTTTACGCACCCTCAGTAAATATACACGCACCGACACCCTCACGAGTTCCAAGAATATAAATTCGCGAGGGTGTAAACCAACGCTACCTCTCGGCACCCTCGAGTAGGGGTTAGCCAAAAATTTGAGCTTAAATGGTGAGCAGTCGCTCCTTAATTGTCAACCCCCTTTGAACTGTTCCCAAGTACCTTTTCCTTCGAGCAAGGGTTACTAACCTGTGACTATACACCCCTTGGTTTTTGTGATCCCTTATTTCTTTTTCGAAAGTCCACAAGACTGTCTTGACCTCAAGGATAAAAATACGCGGCCAGTTAACTCAGGAAAATGGCTAGCCTCGTTAAAGAACTTCGTTAGCCGCGAGTCAAAGTGGCTTTGAAATTTGCAACTTTACACCAGCCGCCAAGTGGCCGCGCCAGGTCGCTTCCACATCGGCATAGTAGCTGCGCTCCTAGCTCTAGATGACCTCCTCCACTCCTTTCCCCCGTCTTCCGACCTCACTATTTTTTCTTCAAAATTTTACGGCACATTTAGCGCCTCTCGTCTTTCGCAAAACTCCGCCGAAATAAAGTTCCGACTCTGACGCAAGTCCTAGATCTAAAAAGAAGATGTCTGAAAAAAGGAAAAAGCTTTAAGCACAGACTATCTCACAGAATGGCCTACTCGAAATCGACAAAAGGATATGTTACAACCCGCTACACCAGCAGATAACACCTCGAGCCTTTACCAACCTCTTCCCCTAGTCAGACAGGGCGTCCATTCATTGCAGTGAATGCCATGTTTACATGCATAATGCCTCGCATAAATGTATTTAACCGTCAGAAGGGGAAGAATTATACTACTGTTAAAAAAGAGCAGTTTCCTCGAGACAGCCGACGCCCGGTACCTCCACGATCATCGCCAACCACAACCACCGTCGTTGCCACCCCTAGGCTAAATACTCAGGGCGTACGACCTAGTGGCACACTGTTTTTATGCAAATTGTGTTTACATCCTCGAGAGTTACGAGTAGAAAGGAAGTCGAGAACGCCGACGCCTCACGTACTCGTACACGATTCCCCATGTGTACGTAGTGGCGTTTGAAGGTAAGGTTAGGTACAGGAGGTATCGTCTTTGTGCTCGAAGGCCTGATATATATTTCAGACGCCGCCGACGCCGACGCCGATGCCGCTCTAACCACCACCGTCGTCGTCCCCCACGAGACGGCTGCAGGCCCCGTTCGTTTCGGGGGCTGCGTGCGTCGTGTCTGCGTGCGTCGCTCTGAGGTGGTTGAACCCTGCAAAAAGCTCGAAGCTCAAAGCTGTTCGCTGGTGCGGCTTGGTGCAGTGACTCGGCCAGGGTAGACGGGGAGTACTGGAGGGGGGGGGGGGACTACTATGGGGTTCCCAACGGTAAGGCTGCTAAGGGTGGTAAGCCTGGTAAGGCTAGTAAAGATTGGTAAGACTGCTGCTTTTCTCACTGAGGCTTTTGCTGCCTTGTGGAAGCGTCTAGGATATCTAACCTTAGACCAGGAAAGGAATGGAAAGTTACGTGACGCATGACTATCAGACCTGACTTACGCAATATGGTTGCCATAGAAGAAAAAAAAATCCCTAGACCTTTATTCCCTTTATCCATTCACAGGAATCAGTCATTCTTTATTCCATACGAATTAAACTTGTTTCAGAATTCTAAAGCAAGTTTACTGTCTCGTGTGGACCACGGAGAATTCTTAGATCAATAGCTGACCGATGATTACATCAGTTAAAAATTGTAAATCCCCGTTGAGCGTGCATGCGGTAACTGCTCTCCTGTTTCGATTGATTGAATGTGGTGAAAATGTCCAGTAGCGACTAGTGGAAATAATCAGTAATCGTTGAGAGCACTGTCGGCGAGCTTTGATAATGCTTTTTTAAATTTAACGACGGTCGATATACCGAAGAGTTACAAAGCACGCAGTGCAATCTTTGTACTGGAATTCTTGGCGGAGTTTTCATTTCTTTTTATTTATCTCTGTCTATCCATAACTTTTAACTTCAATACCTTCTGCGCTTGGCTAAAGGCCTATAGCACAACGGTGCTTAGATAAAGACACTGAGCGCAACAAAGCGGTTAACTTGAAAACAGTGATGAGGTAACTCCACCTCTTTCTAGAGAGCCTAACCACCCTTATCAGATCCGCATGTATATATACTTATATGTGTGTTACCAGATAGAGGCATGGGACGCTTTGTCATACAGAAAACTTTTCGCAACGCCTTTTCAACCGCCTGAAAACATTGATCTGACTTATTTCTTTTGTACTTTAACCAAGCAAAGTACCTAACCTAACCTCGAGTGAGTTTCTTTTAAAAAATGTATAGAACCAAGTATCATGAATGTCTCATTATTAAAAATGATAAACTATTAAATTCTCTGGGCTATCCCATGTCTCGCGGTATTCGCAATATATTTTGCTGCATTTCCCATTGTCTAGATCAGTTCGGTAAGACCTCAGAAAATCAAGAACTCACGACACACGTAAATATAGAATATAGCAGCTCTCTTCTCTAGCTAGCATAATTCACAAGTACACATTTATACGTCCACCTGCATGCACGTCGACGTAGACCAGTATACCCTCCAAGGAAACTTCCTTCTGTCATTTCTGCGGAGAACACGAAGTCGCCCACTACCCCCAGTGAATAAGTCAGGAGCGTCCCAGGGCCGTGCACGACATGCTGTTCTTGACAAGTAAAGGCCCGCTGAAACCAAGCGTAGACTCATTAATAATGTAGACGATTCTATTACAATACGATGAGGGAGAAGAGGAGAAAGGGAAGGACGTAGGGAAAGAGGACTACGAAGGAGAAGGAGGAAAAGGTGGATTTGCTGGTAGCAACACACGCCATCTACTCTTCAAGAGGCTGATGTGCCAACGAACCATAGAAAACGTGAGTTACGCGGAATACCTGTGTAGCATTTTACAGGAGTTATTACGTAGAATCAGCAAAGCAAGTACAGACTGCAGTACATCACTGAGGACCGGCTTGAACTTCAATCATGGTAGACACATGTTGTTGAGAAACGACGGGATTTTTGAATCACCAAAAAAGTATAACACTTATAGAAACACGGTATTACTATAAACAACGAATTACATACGACTACGTTTTCTGTATTATTTTACCCGATGATCGATCACCTAGATCTTCCAGATCAAATCGATACTCACGACTTGCTGTCTCGTAGGATAACATAGGTATCTACCCTAGCTCTACTATACCATTCGTTGCAGACTACCTGGATGAAATAACGCGCCGCGAGTTATTAGTCAGGTTATCGGAATTTTTGTTTCACTGTGTATCAGGTAATTCGTGTATATACTAGGTGTACATATATAATTCTATTTACTAGGTACCAACTAGAGCTACGATTCTCCCTTATTGATGGACGAACTAAGAATCGTGATGCATTGAAGAGCTCGTCGTGAGAAACTTTCTTTCTATTTCTCATTCTTCCCATCCATGTCAATTCTTCGCAATAAACTTCCATCCCACTGAAGTGGAGTCTGTCAAGTTGGGTACACGAGTACTCAGCTATACGTATCGGTAACGGTGCGTTCCCATGAATGCAAAACTGTGCCGTTTATCGTTGGACGCGATACAACGAGCGTCACGAATCGCATAGATCACGATTCCGTGTTTCTTAGATGCGGCCATAGATATATACATACTCCTAGTACATACACAGTGACTATTATGTGGAAGCCGCCTGAGTTACGGTTAACTTCTTCCATGCGTATAGAAAATGTGCATCATGTTTTATTCGTATGTTACGGGGTTAGACTTGGCATAAGGGCCAGACTTAAGAGTAATTGCGTAATGCTACCAATTTCGTGAGTTTTTCTCGCGTTCATGTTGGTAAGACTTGAAGGTATACGTACCGGTACCTTTATAGTATAGACATAGAGCAGTATATGCTCTGCTATCTGCAATATATATATATATATATATACATATATATTCCTAGTCGAGTGCCTATCATCTTCTATACGTAACGCAGCGTAAGCACTCGTACGCGCGGCGTTCATAAGATAATTGCGTAATCTACTCCAACGCCACAATCAACCCCCACGAAGCACGAGGTCTAACCCCACAGTGCAATACTGATACCTACAATACATGTATACATTTACATACCAGTATAGGTACTTGCTTGCGATAGTGATATAGGAGGGTCTCGCGCTCTACGCAAAGTGAAGAGCGAATCTCAATGTATTGTCTAGTATAGTGATATACCTATAGATATGTATACGTATCTCCCTCTAGATCATCCTCCCTACTAACCCCCTTCAACTCTTTGATTCTCTCTCTCTCTCTCTCTCTCTCTCTCTCTCTGTCTCTCCGGTCAACTCTTTCCTATTCTCTCTATAATGTCTACCAACAGCGTCTACAAACGCGGTGCATAAATCCCTCTTACGGGTTGCAATGTGGGCCCACCTGACTCTTGGCAATACTATGCAGGATTAAATGATCCGTCGAAATCCTCAGGATCCAATTCCTTAAGATCAATGATCTACGTTCGATCATTACTTTGTTTGTAGTACAAATCTAAGATATATGCGTGCAAGTAGTCTATAGCTCAAAGGTATGGCATCAGGATCAACAATGAGTTTAGATCCAAAGCAATTCCAGGATTATCCACTGGAGTTGTGTATACGTCTTCCTTTGGTATCGTATACTCTTGTACTGTCTTGTACTTCGACGTTAGACGTTCCTGAAGCGTTGAGATGACGCCAGCCGGACCCGGACCTAGGTGGCGTAACCGAAGGGAAGTAGAAGTCTGTGGAGAAGCACAGACGGCGATATCGACCGCCCGGACCTGCCCCACGCCATTCCGTACTCCACACTCTATACTGTGTACCCTGTGTGAATATATATATATATATAAAGTATAAAATATATATACTACTACCGATGCTTCTCTGCCACCACCTTGCATCACTACCACTTTCTGCTACCTTCATCATCGTTGCTCCTGCCCCACTATCACACTGCGCTGTCTTCCCTTCTGTTTACATGCTAGCACACATGCTTGCCATCTCACACTAGTTTACTCTGTGTTACAGGGACCCAACGATATGTGCCCACACGCACTGATACGCATGTGCTTCCTGCGGGAGTAGATCTTCCAATTCCCAGCACGGGGTGCTTCTCTGACTTTGGCACTGTATCCTCCTCTTCGGTTTGGTTGTTGCTTTCTCATTCATTTCTGAAATATATATAGATATACTTATGGCTAATATGTATTCGTGCACCTGCTGATTTTCAAGGACAAAGTATTTTGATATTATCTATGTCATATCACGAGCACAAATTTGGGTATCTGTACTGGAGATCATCTTTGAAAATTTAAATGTTGATACGATGGCAATGGTATTAGATTTTTTTTACAGAAAATTTCTATTGGATAAATAACCTCGATATGCAAGCGTACCCGGATAGGAATGTATCCAGGGTATAAAAAGACGATTGTAAACTTATCCTCAGTTGTATCATGTAGGAAAGTTTAGCTTGGCATCCGTAGAAAATGAAAGTCTCCAGTGTTTACTTGCCTCGCTTCCATCCACATTCTATCCAAAGTTTGGAACGAGGTTCGCGTTAAACTCCTCAACAGGCAGGAACGTCCAACCGCCGTACGGTTACGCTGCGTTCTATCGAGGAGTCTTCGTTTGCTCGGTCCCCATCATCATTGAGCCAAAAAAAAACCATCCAAGGAACAAGATGTTTTCCATTAATTGCCAAAGGAGCTACGTCGTCTGTCGCTATGGAATGTCCCATCCTGAAGATACAAGAAGAGGGATGATTCCTGGGGATTTTGCCTTAACCCAAAGTTCCAGAGTCAGGATCAACATCCCCGTAGTTTGATAGCCAGACAAGGGATGTCTGTATAGTTACGAAGCCATCATTCCAGAACAGTTAGCCGCGGACGATGAAGTAAAGGGAACAGTAACGTCGGCAACAGGGCCGTTAACACAGGGGTGGCAGGTAAATTCCCACCCCTCGATAGTCTGTCGTTAAACAGAGCCATGATACGGGCCAGGGTTGTGACGCAGTCTCACCCCGGTCTAGACGCACCCCAACACCGATACGCAACCATTCCCACCTACACCCTCAACAATTTACTACCCTGCCCGTTAATGCCGCGCCACGAGTAACCTACCCTCTCGCACTAACCTCACGGGGGTAGCTGCCACCACACAGTCGCGCATGGACGCGTACCGATATAGGAGTTCCTCATCCTGAGAGTGAGCAAGAAGGAGAATACCAGCACACAGCGGCAGAGGGTTGTAAACCCACATAAGAGGGAACGTGAGCGAATGGGGAATGGGAGAAAAAGAGAGAAAGAACACGTGGATGAGGTTGAAGGCTGCAAAGGATGCTGGGAAACGAGAGGATAGAACACTCGCACCTGGTGTGCATATACGAGAGAGCATCATCCCCCACGCGAATAGGGGTTAAGCTATGAGCATAATGAAAAGCAGATTAAAAACTTTACCTGGAGGCGGCAGCATCGGCTAAGAATGATGTGACTTGATTGGATGAGAAGATGGCTATGCTCTTGGCTTTAGTTTTTCTCCCTGGATCTTAATGGATGCCATTGCTGTTACCTTGTTGAGCTCTTCTTCTATCCTCAATGATTATGTGCCACGAGATCAGCTTTGAAGCTTCTGTATATCCAGGAATACTCTTGTTTATGACATATACATGAGTCTGTGTAGATATGGGACGCTGAATGGGAATGTATGTAAGCTGGCACAGGATTACTGTTGGGATGCAACTGGTACTGTGAAATAATTGAACGATTTAGGTAGAGAAAGTATTTCACTTATTTTTTTTTATCCGCACTGGTTTTTGTCGATTATGTCGATATTTATTGGACGTATAGCGTTAGGTGGGACGCGTACGTCTCGTTGAAGTTTATTAAAACGGTATACAGGTTCATTCAACTTAAACGTTTCCGTCAAAACTGTATGACTGAAATCAATTTTGTTAAAATCCTTTTAAAAAATGTGACGATTGAGTGAACTTGATATCTTAAGTAAGATCTAAAAAAATATCATTCAAAGATAGACCCGTAGATGAACCCATGGCAGGGCCAATTATTAAAAAAAAAGGATAATGTGGGGCGATTTGGGTCACGAGTATGTCTGTCCTTGTCTTGCGCGAGTAAAAGCTTATAAGTATGTCTCTCTCGCACTCATGGGTGGTATATGAAATGACTAAATTTAAAAAAGAATGTCTAAGGCCATCTCTCGTTCGCGGGTTAGATTTGCGATTCGTTGATGAACGATGAAAGCGTTTTAACTATTTTGATTGCATAGTTTTACAAAATTTAATTAAAAGGTTTTCATGGCAGCTATCAAATCCGAGTGGCACTTTTCAGCTGGATAGTACGGTATACCGCTTGTTTTATTTTATACGTTCAGCCTTGTATTTAAGGTTTTGAAATTTAAATGAAGCTGCCGCTGCTTTCCATTCGCTATTGATATGCGAAACATCGTGACTCCATAGGGCCAAAAACGTAGTCGATTCGACATATCTACAAAGTCGACAAAAACCAAAACGTTTGGTGTTTTTAGACCTAACCCTACGACCTAACCTTGCTGGCAAATCCTATACCCATCTTCAACCAGATACAGATTAATCCAGCAATGGAAAAGATCTTATATATCCACAAAGATACACATCTCCTGAGCACTAATTCCCAGCCAAACAATACCTTGCATGATCATCAATCACTTATGCAAATAATATAAATTCCATGATTTCACTACCCATTTTAATAATCGTAACCCCTTCAATTCTCACAATTTTTTACCCCAATTATCCTTACCATCCTAGAACAATCAACCTAGCACCTTCTATCAAATAACGCACCCTCGATTGTCCTGGAAAATCGACCGGAAGTCAATCTAATCTCGTCTCCTAAATATACTGAATAACCCCAAGGGTCTTTCAAGCCAGGTCTGATCAGATCCTCGTCGTCATCAGTTACGTCTATTCGACACGTCCAGGTGTAACATCCTCAAGAAACCTAGGGTATTCATAGACCAACACACTCAATCCCTCATAATGCGACATACAGAGACGTGGTTCTCACGTGTACAGTCTCCAGGATGGAATTCAGAGATCTAGAGATCTCTGTCGAGGAGTCCCAAGGTAGCGGACGGATGGATAGCCGGGACCCAGACACTCGTCGAATTACGAGGTTCGCTTACGTCTGGATACATCGCTCGAGTGAACGAGCTAGCGCGGCAGCGGACGACCAGGGTTTATGGAGTTGCAGGTACACCAGGATACGAGGACGCACACACCGACGTGGTTTTACTGTTTCGGAAGTCTAGCCGCCCCCGGCTATCCGCCTATCCTCTCTGTGCTCCTCTTGCGCCACCTCACCTCGAACCCGGTGCACCCTGGCAGCCTTCCGCTACCGGCATACCCCAATCCCCTTGCACTCTCTCTCTCTCTCTCTCTCTCTCTTATACGACCTTCCACCCCTCGACCAGACTAGCACACACTAAAGTCGTAAACCTGCACCCTGCTCTCGCACCGTTTTCTATCCTCTACCATCCCTAACCGTATCAACCCTCTCACTCTGACTCTCTGTCCCTCTTACGCTAACCCTGTCTCTTTACCCCACTCGCTTTCTATCCATACCTCAGGCTCACCCTACTCCACGTAGGAGTAACCACCTTCTACCTTCTACGCCCTTTCCAGCCCTCTCTATACCCACTGGCGGATCCCTTGAATGCACCAGCTCTCTCATCGTCTGTCTGACACGCACGCCATCGCCAGCACCCGCTACCTTATGCTATATAGATACCTTCAACCTTCTAGGTAACTTGCTCCCTACCTACCTACCTACCTAGGTCTACCTACACCCATCAAAGATACTTCACCCTGTCCAAGGTGTAGGTGGAATGTAATTTCTTCCGTATGGTGGTGGTAACTTTTTCCCTGACATCCAGTCGCAGCCCCTTTTTTCGGCTAACCTTTCTGCGATTGGCTTAAGGGAATTCTAAGAGATGGCAGCGGCCTTTACGGCTTCTCTATTTGATACGGTTCTTTCTTTTCAAGAGAATTCTGCATGGCTCATGGGGATGAAGGTGTGTTTTGGAAGATTATGAAACGAGACTCGCGCGACCTGGGGAATACGAGTATGTAGGGAACGATGCCAGCCGAGTTTACTGATATGATTTTCTTTACGGTGAGTCGAGTGCCTTGGACGAGAGAAGAGATATTTTCGTTATCTGAGTGTCGCAGAGTGGTGGAGATTTAAAGTAGGGACAGTTTATGGGGATTTTAGGTGAGTTTTCATGAAATTAATACAGAGTTTAGTTTTGCGACCGTAAACTAGAGCCAGACGGTAGTAAAACGAGGGAAATGGCGAAGGACAGTACCGTCTAGTCTGCCGACATTAATGGGTCACAAGATGTGCTTAATTATAAATTGATAATAGAATCTGACCTCTATAATAAAAGAGATGTTTAAAAGAATGTCGACTGTTGACAGATCTTATATAATTATAGATAGAAAAATGGAACCGAATACTACATTGCTTTATCTTTAATAAAATTATACTGACAGCCAGAATCATCCTATCATCACCACGTGTCGCATGTGATATCTGCTAATCTCATGGTCTGACCTGCTTTCAAAACTCAATTTTCTTTCTATAAGTTTCAATTCTATAGTGAATTCTATTAATAATTAATAGATCTAATAATCAACTTATCTTTATGAAGAAGACTCTAAAGAAAAAATTTATTCTTGTTGTACAGCCCATGCGCCAGCATAGAAACGTCAGCCCCTATTCTACAAGCCTTCAAGATAACAAACGAGCCACAATTTATCGACACTAGAAAATGGAGGGGAAAAAAGAAACTCCGGAAGAAGGTTGGTCGAGACTTCCAAGAGTCTTCTTGAAGTCAGCGTTCGACACTAACTAAACGAGACAGGGAGCCATGGCGTCCAAAAGTAAGGATGGTTCTACTACCACCCACTTCCACACCCTCATTCTGAACCCCAGCTCGGCAAACCCATAGCCACGAACACTTTGACATTCTCACGCACATGGCAAAGTCTCAACCCCATAGACGCAAGCCCTTCACCGTGATGCACAACCCCCTGAACTGCCTGTGGCCCTCTTCATCGACTTCACGACCCCTCTGCCGTCCCAACGTCAAGTTTCTCCAACGCCATTGGCAATCACGCAGCCATAGTTTCCACAGCAAAATGGCCACGACAGTGAACTTTATATCCTAGAAATAGTCATTTTAATCACTTTTTGCATGCAGTCATAATTTTTTAAAATATTTGTAGATATGATATTATATAAAAATAATGATAAATAAAAATAAATCCATACCCGTCTTAAAATTATATGTAGACGCGATATGCTGCTGAACTTTCATTTTTATCATACGTCAAAATTTTTATACATTTTACATACATTTTCTTTAATCTAAATTCCAACCGCTTTTTTGAAACGTTTGACGAATGACCGCGTTCCTTCAGCTGGTTCCGCCTTCTCGTCTTCCCAATTCTTTGTACGACCAAAAGAGTTCCTTTAAAAGTCTGAATTTTTGCGCGAGTCTATCTGTAACCTAGTATTCTGGAGATTCCACGTAAATAGAGTCTTGCTCTTTCTCTCTCGTCCACTATTTCTATAAAAAGATCGATCACGAACACAAATCAAAGTACCTGATGATTTGAAGGTTACCGTAGTATTATACAAGCACCAGGAAGACCGTGATGCAATCCTTGCCTCTGGTAATACAAAACTCAACGTCCTCCGCTGTCGCTATACCCTCCATTGAAAAGTGTACGCATACTTCCTGAAATGCATCAGAATAAATCCTATGTACAGAACAGCCAGGCACGATTCAAGGATATAGGATTGTCGAAAAACGATAAGAATTTAATCTACCTTCTTATTCTCTGTCCTCGGCGTTCGAATATCGGTTAGCTATTTTTCCTTGGGCTTTCGGGAGAATGCAGTTGGCCAAAATGTGGCTCCTTTGCAGGAAGGGGCTAGGGACTAGCGAGGGCGGATCAATACAATCGCTAATCCGGTGCATTGTGAGGCGAGGCGTGGCGTGGCAAAGAGGCGAGGTGAGGTGGTGGTCTTGGCTTCCTTCTCACCCCAATCTCAACCCCGTCTCAGCCCCCGTCTCAGCCCCATTTTACCCCGTTCTCCGTTTGAGCCCCGTTGCGTTCCCTCGCCGTCCTACCCAAGCATACTTGCTTGCTTGCCTGCCTGCCCACCCGCACCGGGGTCCGCCGTCTTGCCGCACTTCCGCTTCCAACCCTTAACCTACCCCCGACGAACCAACAGCCCCTTGGGTCCAACGGTGTAGGACGAAAATCGAAGACCAGCCTTTAGATAGGCTGAACACTGTAGTTGTGTGTTTCTCAGTGATGTCAAACTCCATTATCCTGCGTGAGCCGGACTGAACTTCCTACAGATACCAGAAACATGGCAAATCAGTTACACTATTACAACTTCAGAACATTAGGGCATTTCGTAATTCTAATATCAAAATATAATATGTGATAATTATTTAATTGCTATAAATTTATTGAAATAAATAAAATGGACAATATCTTATTATTATTTATCAAATATGTGTAATATTCAGGGAGAATATTATCCAATTATTTGATTAACTGACACAATTATTTCTCGCTATTAGATCGACCTGAATAATATCTGATTTCAACGAGTGGATCTAGCTCAACATTTTCATACAATAATGATTGAAGTAGTTCAAATAGTACGTTAAACACGTTATACAATAATCTCAGAGGACACGAATCTCATTAAAACATTTACAGAGCTGCAAAAGTAACAGAGAAATGTATTTGTTTGAAAGTTAATGGTTGATTATAAGAATTAAACTTACACCGGCGGATTATTAAATCCAGACACTCAGTCAAGAATTTGATACCGGAAGGAATCTGCATCTTTGCACTGAAGTATCTGTAGAGCAGTGTGAAGTATTTTATGTAAAATGGACATTATGACTATGAGAAAGAAACCCAAGTATAGGATCCTACGCCACTGGTTCCGTCCACCCCTTTTCTAGCTATACCACCCCAGCATCCTTTGCAGGACCGCCCACTCTTAAACGAGATGGACCCAAACAAACTCGTTCACTAACAGCCGAAACTGTGTTACTAGAATAAACTCTGTCCGAGGTAAAAGCAATTTACCAACACGGTAAGGCGAGCACACACGCCCTTGTATAAATACATGCATACGTGCAGTTACCCGCTCAACACAATAAGCGCAAGCCAGTTCCCTTTCTGTTGGCATCAGAAGTAGAAGAAAGTGCAATAAATTGTGCATATAATGCACTCTAGAAGTTCTAGCGTCAACAGTAAACTATATAACATACGTATTAATAGAATCTCATGAACCATCTATATTGTACTGTTTATAACATAAACTAACTGTATGAATGAGTTAGATCTCTTGTAATGCATTAATCAGTTTTCAGGTGTTACCTGTCAGGCACCTTAGCCAGACGAAATTCCTTGTAAAACTTTAATCCATTTGTAAAAATGAGCAAAAAACTTCTAGGGTAACCAGGGATTCCTCAGCCTCTCCAGTGTTTTATCTACCATGACAGATCTACCGTTAAAAAGCATTTACACGGCAATGTACTTGTTAGAGTGTAAGCCATGTATATAATCATTGAGCCTTGTAACGCGCAAGGACGCTAGAACAGTCTGAGCACTCGTTTCTGCCTTGTTTTTTTCTTTGAATTTCGCCACGCAGACCGCAGTAAGGTTGATCGACTTTCAGTTTTTGGAATCACTTAACCGCGGCACGCATGATTATATCAAATAAACGAATCCGCTGATGAACAATCGTGCGCGACAAATTTCCCGTGTCGATGTGACTAGGGTAGATAGCAGAGCCCGTGAAGAAGAGATGTAACAGCTGAAGTGA
Organism: Calameuta pallipes; assembly: GCA_030142375.1. Taxonomy (NCBI): domain Eukaryota; kingdom Metazoa; phylum Arthropoda; class Insecta; order Hymenoptera; family Cephidae; genus Calameuta; species Calameuta pallipes. The sequence goes on from JARQSW010000427.1 coordinate 2,191,893, forward strand.
GATAAAGTGGGTCGCAAAAAAGGCGTGCCAGATGCGTCGCAAGAACGCAATGTGAAAAAAGCATAGGGAATACGTGATCGAATCGAAGGTTTCTACGGCGAGTTTTCATTGTGTTAATTGCGAATTGCTAGACGTCTGATGACTGTGCGATATTATCTTGCGGTTAGAAAGAAATAATGAAATAAAAATATCGAAAAAGAAACGACGATTCCGCAAAGATGAATCACTGTGTCTTGAGTAGCAAGTTCCAGTGATTCTTCTGAAAGCCAAGAGAATGAACCGTGACGTGGAACGGTAACGGTAATATCGTGGAATCTCGACTAATGTACGCGTAACAAAATTTTTTACCCTGAATTGACTGGGTACGTGGCAATATGGCTACGTAGCTATCAGGGGCTCCCAATTATTGAGTGATTGCTCGTAGATTATAGGAAATGCAGTTCTGCCGACGGAAAGTGTACCCGGTATTACCGTGTACTGCGCCAGGACTTCTCTACCTCCGCAGCCTCTCGGGTTGGCTGGTCCTATCCTCTGTGAATTGGTTATTGGTATTTGCCATTTGGTTGGGTAGGCATCGGGCAGACGTAGGCAGCCAGGCATCCAGGTTTCCAGGTTTCCAGGGAGAGTAGCAGAGAGACGTAGGTATTTTAACTTTCTTGCGTGTGGGAAGCCTGCGTCTGCCTGGTTATCGAGTATTGGTTAGCGTCAGGACCTCGATGCTCCACGTCCGGTCTCCCTACCTGCCTGCCTCTGCAAAGTTGAGCCAAGTTCCGCAATTCCTCTTCCTTTATCTTACTCTTTTTCACATACAGTCACCAATAGTCACCTTCCTAGTTCCTCTCTAGCTCTTCATCTTCTCTCTTTACATCTCATCACTCAGAATTCAATTAATTTCCTTTACTAGCGGACGCGACGTTATCCAATTTCAAATTTCGCGCGTTTCCCTTCTCTCTTTGGCAATACTGAATGATGAAACGGACACCTGCATACACATAAAAGTAAAAAAAAAATTGAAATATGAAACAAAAAATACTGATCTTCTCTTCAAAATCCAGTTTAGGATGGGAAGAATTCAACGCTTGACCATATCTCTTTTTTTTCCATTTACTATATTTGTAAACGACCCATGCGGATTCATCGCAGACTGCAGATTATTCATTCATCAATAAAGTACACAATGTGGTACACGCATCGTATCGTATGTCAGAAATGGACAGACTTTGATCTCGTCCCACGGAGCTCTCGACTTCGTAGATTGATTTATAATGGGCGGAGGTGTGGCAGAATCCAACACCAATATCATGCCAATGGCCGAGCGCGTGGACAATTATCGTGCCGGACAAAGGCTACGGGGGTGTACGTTATATACCAACTATAGAGAGCATACCTATATATACAAATATATACGTATCCCATATAACCTACAGCTCTTTACGCAGCTGACGCGTCTCGTATTATGAACGCGTGGGTTTCCTCTTGCGTGGGCCATACACCCGCAACATATTCACATATACATAAACATAGATACTTGCCACACATACCCAAGAAATAAACAAATTTTTTTCAGTTCCACAAATGCGTTTCATTTTGGCAAAAATATCCAGTCCTAGAGACGTCATTTCCAACTGTCCACTCGAATCCATTGTATCCAGTCACTTCCGCTCTTGATAATAATACTTGAGTAAAATCGTTTGCGAGGAGAAAATAAACTTCCACTATTCATACAGAGAGTACTGGTATAATACTAACATTTTCTATTTCTCTCTTGCTTCTCCTTGTGGTAATGAGCTCGTAAATACACAGCAATCATCGAGCAAGACATGTACACACACCCTCCTTGCCAAACGGCTGTTCTATACACATAGAGACACGTATATGCCTTTACATTCTAAGCGGCTCGCCTAGTCGGGCATCATCTTTCCTTCATGACCGGCAGGTTTATGTCTTTGCTCGTCACGCCTCTGCGCCGCAAGACCTCTTCCACGAGGTGGCTCCACAACTTTACTGCTTACGATTAGAAGAATACAGAAATGGCGCTGAAGGACAGAGAAGCAATATAAGTTTTCAAAGGGTGCGGATCAGAGAGGAAGGGGGTCAGGTTGACAAGACGCACGTGCCACATTGGGGGGAAAAATTAATAATTTCTCTTACCTTCGCTGGCTGGATATGTACTGGGGATGAGGCGTATGGGGAAGCATCCACAAGGAACGTGCACAAGGCGCCAAGAATTGTATAGGTTGGAAGTCATTTTGTTTTTACTTTGATACGTGCACCGGTGAAATTGTCGTGATGTTCCTGGGAGAATGATTCGTGTCTTGGTATTCCTGAAGGAATCGACTCCCAATCAGGATTCTCTGGATCTCATCAGTTCCTGGCAAACACTTCTTGAGCTATATCTATTACGGGGAATATTTTTACGACGAATTGCCGTTGGGACGTATACGAAGATAAGGACACTTCTTCGGGGACAGTGTCTGCAATCGTATGTATCAGAAAGCCATTTGGAATAGAGAGAAAATTCTACTAGCGATCTCAACTATTTTTCTTAGGAATTGCATTCGTATAGTACGCGTCGATAAGTTCAAAGATGACGGATCCTTTGGACGTTTATGTTCCATGTCTTTTTTGGAATTCCTTGCGTTCTTCGGAGTACTCCACCGGTCTATCCTAACCTATCGTTCATTTAGGTATAAAATGTGATCTTGACACTTTATGAGATGGAAATTCTTTCGTATCGTTACGTTATTCTCTTCTTCTCTATATTCCAGAACATTCGAATAATATACGTATCATTATGATTACACTTTTGGTATCAAGTATGTTTTGCATTCCTAAAACTTTTTTAACGGGATATAGTCTTTCTCATGCGTGATCCTTTTAAACCGTCTGGTATCGAGGAATTCCTTTTTTCTGGCGTGTCGAATGAAACTGGGCAGCCACATAAAGAAAGCACGACCCGAATCGTGGCGTCGGAACGATATCGTAACAACATCTCAGGATCGGCGGTCTGCGCGAACACGAATAAATTTCAACGACGTTAAACCTGGCGAGGATCTCTTTCTTGAAAACCTCAGAGCAACAGTCGTGTTTCTTGCGGAAGACATTGGCTCACCACCCACATTAGATGCCTAGAATATTTATTACCAAATAAATGTCAGTAGTGGTGTCAAAACTTAACACTGTATCCCATTAACTTCATTTGGTATGTAACTGCTAAACGGGTAAATAATAACAGAAATAATAAAAATCATATTAATGCCTGATTTGCACAACAATTTTGCGAATTTTTATGAGGACTATTGCAGGAGGTTTGTAGATTGTAAGAAATTGAAATTTACAACGATATGTTTGAAAAGGACAACGGAAATTGTTCGTCTCGATGCATTTGGAGAATATTTAATGGATCGTATCTCTTTAACTATAAAAAGAAACATTGCCGAGGAATATCAGTAATTCTAGTGGATCTTTTATGGAAATTTTCAATAGGTCATCGAAATCCTATTTAAAGAATGGCGATTGGAATCCATAGGTTCAGCCATTATCGAAAGCTTATTGATTACAGTTTATAGTGTCAGATAAGAATTTCGAAGTGCTGAGATAAGCGACTCTTTATAACAAGACTAATGAACGAGTAAAAATGTAGATTAAACTTCATTTCGCCTGGTAAGTATTTTATTTACCATAAGCTATTAGCGATTCCACTTATTTGAAAAGAATAAATCTCTACCGCTAAGGCTGGAGTTACTTTTATGGTTGTTCGTGTGAGTGGATCTGTGGCGCCATCGAGTCTTTAAAGTACGAACTAAAAAAGAGAACCTAAGGAAAGTAATCTACTGTTACCAGCACGATTTATATTTGGTTTCTGTCGTTTTTGATTATTGATATATCAGCTGATGGAATAACCTTAATGGTATTGCTGCTTCCAAACATTTATACTTCGAGATCTGCGAAAGGATTAATGATTTACTATACTGAACTTCAGTGATCGTGTGAAGAGGTATGTTATTGTGTTTTGTCGATACGTGTTTCTATATATTTCTAATGGTTTAATTGTTTACAAAATTCTCATAATTTACAGAACGGCACACGATGGGTACCTGGAAACTTGAGGTTCTACGAATGGCAGTATATATGGCATTTCCTGTTGGTCTTTTTCATTATTTCAATCAACCTGAAAATTTTGAAGAATGGGTAACAAAAGTTAAAAGAGAAAGTTACCCTCCTGAAAATAAAGAAGATACAATGTTGCTTCGTAAGACTATCGAGGAACATCAAGCTGCATATCAAAAAAAGGTTTTGGAAGCTTTGGAAGCATCGCAAGCACAGATAGATAAAGATAAACTAAAAAATTGAAGTTTTAATATATATATATATGTTTTAGTGATACACTAAAGATATTTCTTTCATTTACAGTCATGTATAGATGGTTATGTGTACAATTGTACAGACCTTAATAGTATTTAAAATAAAAGTTAAATATTATTTTGATATCTTTATCGCATTGGATATTAGTTTATATGGTAGTTCATTAATATATTTACAACCTCTACCTAACAATTTTGTATATATTATTAAAACCCTGAAGTCACTTCATGATAAATTTAGATAGAATTTATTTATGCATAATGTTCAATTAATTGTCTGACTGCTTAAATGATTTAGGAATAAACAATTTCATACATCATTGGTAATACACTAATATTCTATAAAACTGATAGATTAATGTTAACTGGTTTTCAAATCTTTGTACTCAATATGTTTTACTCTCATAGCTATTGGAATTCCAATAATAGTTAAAATTGCTGCTACAAAACTAGCACCATCACTACCATAGTAATCATCCATGATACCTGCAAGTAAAGGAGCTACTAAACGAGCCACGTTTGTCATACTATGCGTAGCTCCTAAAATTGATCCACGTTGTGATGGCAAACATCTTTTTAGGATCATGTTAGTTTCAATTACTCTTAAAAAGCTAGTGCTGATGCGTAATGGAATCATCCACAACATAAAAATAGTTAAATTAGAAGCTGTTATATTGCCAAAAAAGCAAATTGCCATAATAGCAAACCCATGTGCATTCCGATGTTTATAATCATGGTCATTTTGATAAAACTTTCTGTCTATCCATCCAGTAGTAAATCCAGCTAGGGTACCAAAAAGTCCTTGCAGTGAAATAGTATAGCCAACCCATTTTGGAGTCACATCATATTTCTCTTGAATTCGAAGAGTATAATTTGATACAAAAACAGAAAAAGCAACAGCCAATAGGAACTTCAAAATGAAAACGTCCCAATATGTTGACCAATCAACATTAGCAAGATTGCGTATTGCTTTAATTACATTGCTATATAAGTTTTGCAGTTTAGTCTGTGAAGATGATACATTTTTCTCTATTGTGTTGATACGTGGCAGGTCATCAAAGACTAAATATGTAATTGCTATAAAAAAAACTTTTGGTATTACTATATTAATCTAATATTATACAGAAATCTTATACCAACCAATATTAATTGCAAATATAATACTGATGCACCAGCCAAGATATAAAAATCCATTTTCAAATTCAGCTAAATGGCCTCCAATGACAGGACCTACTATAAATCCCATTCCTGATATGGCACTCAAACGTCCTGACTCCAGACTTTGCTGTTTTTGTGGTATTCTATCAGCCACAATGATACGTAAAAATACTTGAGTTTGTTTGAATATACCTAAATTATACAAGACAACATTTAATGAACTTGATTAATTTATACCTCTCTGTACCAATTATTTAGAGATAATATCTTCATTCAATGTTGTACAATAGTACCTGTTATTATTCTAAGTAAAAGTATAGTATACAAAGTATGTATCCATCCCACTAATGAGTAACACACAGCGCACACAGCTAGACAAGTAATAAAAATTTTTTGTCTTCCAATTGTATCACTCCAACTGCCCTAAAAATACAAAGTATTAATGACAACCAAAAATATCATTTGTACTTTAAATTAAGGGCAGCTTGACTTACAATAATGGGACCACTAATAAGCTGAGCACCTGCATAAGCGGAATGTGTGAGTCCAATAAAAAAATGTGATGCACCCAACTGCCTCAAATATGGTGACATTAAAGGAATAATTAAACTAACAGCTAGCAGATCCTAAAATGAAAAATCATATACAATGATCAATGAAGTATCGCTATGATAAAAATACTTACCAAAAATGCAGCAGTGTGTACCCATGCTGGATGAAATTTCATGTTATAATATAGAATGATCTTTAAATATTATATATAATTGTGTAACTTTTTTTATCTATAGCTTAGATAAATAATATTCTATTCTACTTCAATTTTGTCGTACGATTACGAAGCAGGTTTGCCAATGTAATGTCATTCCTTTCAAACTACATTAAGAAACTTTTAAATTGCAAAGAAATATGGCGCGTTAATTTTTATATCGTACGTTCATATTTTTGTCTTTCTTCGAGTACGCTTCAACTGCGAAACAATTTATTTTTTTGGTATACGTTTCTTACAACTTATTTTGCATTATTCTCCATATACAAATAGACAGATAGTAATTTGTGATTGCGTAACAACAGATAATAATGAAAGTTCATCTATAAACGTAGTACAGTAATTAAGTTTGAAATTGTAGAACAAGAAAAAATCTAATTGTTTGAATACATGGTTTGATTACAACACAAATGTAACATAATATAACTATTACTGTTCTAAGGGATGTGCAATGAAACTGGTTTGCATAATATTGTGTAAAAATGTATTAGATATCATTATTAGATGATTAAGATTTAAAGAAAAATTTGTTGCGCTAATTGAAAATCAAATTTCATTATTTCCACCCTAATGTTGTACGTACACGTTGGTAAGAATGGGAGCGTGTTAGAATGGCTGTCGAACCGCAATGTTTTGCTTTCATGGCGTCTTCCTTTTTAAAATATCTTACAAGTACTCCAGTGTAATTAAGTTCATTTAATTATTTTTTATATTGAGTGATTAATTGTTTAACATGGAATCGCTGCTGCCTTCAGAAGTGGCTCGGTTAGTTCTTGGTAAGGGTCTATTTACATTTTATAAACTCTTCAATGCTAACCTACTTGAATGGCGGGAATATTAATCTAGGAGAGTATTCAAAAATTCGTTTCAGATGTTTTTTATAGCATTTATTTTGTAGTTCAGGAATATTCAATTATTTTCTTTCTTTGAACGACTATTTTATTAGCCACTCAATACATAGAATGAATCTCCAACAGTGTAATGGAATTATAATGAATCTCGTGATGGAAAGTTGTCTTACTGTAGAAAGATATATTTATGACTATAAATTTCTTTACAAATGAACTAATAATGATTTGATTTGTCTTTGGATTTACAAATAATATCTTTAATTACTCTTCTATAATTCCTCAAACAATCAATGCATTTTATATGGAATTATTAATTAGATAAATTCCTATGTCATTAGATATCATTGCTCTTTGTTCCTAGGTTACCTCGAAGACCAAAAATGTGATGAGGCTGCCAAAGCATTCTTGGAGACATCATCCCACTTGCAAGAATGCAGAATAGTTGTGTCTAATGGAAAGCGTTTCAGTACTAGAGTCAATGGGTTCACCCTTCTTGATATCCTTGAGAAGTTTTCTGCAGCCAATGCCATAAGTAGGTATTTTTGATATAACCCAGTTATATAAGGAATTTAAATTTAATTAATATTTTACATAAAATGTTTTTCCATCTACAATAGTACAAGAACGCTTAAGTAGATTAGCAGACTGTGAACAACTTAAACACTGTGGGGACTTGCTGGAACAGCTTAGATTTCTTGTTGAAGGTTCTCGTGCTCAACGTTTTGTTGTAAACATTAATGTACCACCACAGGCAAGTGTATTGTTGATGCAATGACTCGTATATAAGTATAAGTGTATACAAAATATTTAACACATTGAGAATATTTTGTTCATTCCATGTTAGCACAGCTTAGATACAAATATTCTAGCAAAAGAGGTTGCACAGTTGAATGATTAATTACTAACAGTATCCGATTATACTTTTATTATAGACGAGTTCACAATCTGCTGGAGGATCTCCAATCATATCCAGCAGTATACGCAAAAGACATCATAGTGGCAGTGATCGTGGACGATGTAAACGTGCCGCAAAATCATTCCCTGAAATATATGATAAACAATATGAATCAGTCTCTAGCCAGTGTAAGAAATCATCATAAAGCGTGAAAGGCGAGATATCATTAACATAAGAAATAATGATTTTGCTCAATTATAGCAGTAGGGTGCGATACGATAGAAGCAACGCCATTGGAAAGTTTACCAGGTCATGCTGATTTATTGGCATCACATGATTCTGGAAGGTTAAAAAATTCTGAACGAAGTAGCTGGGATGGCTACTGTACTTCTAATAAGAACGACACCGTTAATAGTATCACGAAAACGCAGACAACAAATTTCGTGAAGGAAAGCACCAGTGTTGATTCTTGCCCAACGAATCAGAAAAATAAAAGTTCAAGTATGTAACAGATAATAGCTATATTTAAATGTGTTTCCGAAGTGATATTTCTTTCGAATACAATTATTTAACTGAGAATATTATTAGCAGATAACGATAGAGAGACACATGAACCTGAACCTAGCAATTTTGATAAAGATAACGAGACTGGTAAAGATGCACAAATTAAACCATTTGGAGTATGTATGGGAACTAGTACAGACGAGCTGGCTTACACTAGTGCTGAAGTACAAACTACGCCTTATGATATTCAAGAATCTGAATCAGAATCGAATGACGAGCCCATAGAAAATCTTAGTGTGAGCATTTAAACTTGTGTGATATCATTAAAGATCTTCAGATCCCTTATGCGAATCTTTGCAATTCTTTTAGTTACTGACAAAGGAGTTACTGAATCGTACTGAATTGCAAGAACGAATTGCTGATAATATTAACAAAGCTATATTACCTGGAGACGCATCCTTTAAGGATGAGAGTCTCTGTGAGTCTATGGGTGGAGAATTGAACACTTCAATTATGTCAGAATTAAATAATGCCATCAAATCCATAGTTCAAGCCACGGAGACTGATCCAGTTTTTGAACAATTCTTTGAAGAGATTATTGGACCTAACATAGAGATTGATACAAGTCCAGATGAAGAGATTGATCCGAAGTTCAATGTGGATTCCAGCAAAGAAGTGTATGTTCTTTCTGTTTGTTTTTTACAGCCGTTTTTTTTTTTTTAATTTCTCGAAGGATCATATGAATTTTAGGTCGCGTGAGAAACATATTGAAGCAGCTATTGAAGATTCGAGATCACAAGAACCTGGACCAATTGCGACAAAGTCTACATCCGGTCCTAGTGTCGTTGAAATTCCTTTAAAACATAGACTACGTAGTTCATCTAGGCAGCAAAACACTAGAGTTGAAGACGAGACTGAGAAATTAAAAGAACGGGAAAAAGAAGAGAGTGCTCTGCATGATCAGAACGCTGCTGCGATTTTGAGCATAATAAATGTTAATATGTCTGGGGAGATAATACACGATGGTAAAAGGGGCCACAATGTCCTGAATGAACAAATCTGCATGAATACTGAGACTGAAAAAATATCAGGAAAGCGAGAAGCGCAAGCGGAATTGCATGTTAAAGAATCGGTAGTACAAATGTCAGAAGCATCAAGCATGCCGGTAAGTCAGGAAGCAAACGTTGCTATGCCATATCCCAACAATACTGTTGAATGTAAGAGTACAAGGAAAAATCCAATTAAAAAACCAAAACCCACAAAACCCAAGCACATTTTGGAGAATGACGCAGAAAAATTAATTTCCGAACAGGAGATGATGGCTATGCCGACGTTGATTGTTTGCTCAAAAGAAGAAGTAACCAGTCTACTGAAGACGAATTCAAACTGTGAGACTAATAATAATAATAACAATAATAACAAAATTAATTTTTTTACATAAAAAACTAAAACGTTTCTTTGTACTTTTTAGATCATGCTGCAAACTCTGGAAGTATTTCTTCCAGTTCCAGTTCCCACTTCATTCCTATTGCTCCAAAAGGTACTAGTCTAAACTAGTAAGTACTGATTCCTATACTAAATATTAATATTTTATATTTTTTAGATCCATCGGGTATTCCGGCACCAGAAAAAATATATTTGCGGACTGTTAACGTTTGTCAAAAAATGCCTGTACCTCAGGATCCAATAGAAGTCAAGCTGGCACAAACGAAAGAGACAAAAGTTCAAAGAGCTGTGCAATCATCCAAAAGGAAGCCTCGTAAAGTAACAAAAAAAATAAAAAGTAGTCAAGTTGCTGAAAAGCCTGTACAATCCGCCATAGAAACTGTTATAATAAGTGACGCACCGGCTGTAATTAACACTTCAAGTGAAATTGAATCTATAACATTGTATGGGAATGAGAACAGTGCAGGCACGACTTTAGAAAATGCCAATATGCCACCTATCAATCTAGACGAATCTATCAGCTTATGCGGAACAGGTCTGTCACCATTTTTAAAATTCTATGATAAGGCAAAACAACCCCAACACGAAACGAACATCGTGTTGAAATCTGCAAATGACGTTATACCGGAACCGAATAGAGTGGAAACAGCAGTGCAACTGCCAAAGGATAAAGTAGGTGAAGAGCAGAACTCAATAGCCGGACATAGTTCCTGTGATGTGATTACTAAACGTACGCCAAGATCTTTGTTAAAAAGTAGATCCAAAAATTATAGATTGAGTATGTCAACACCTCGAAGAAGAAGTAGTCATATTAGAGCACTTGATTTCACTACACCAACAAAGGTAACAAGTTCTGGTCGCCGTTTGAGTACCAACGAAAGCGTTCAATTTTCTCCAAAATCATCAAATCGATCAAAGTCTATGTGCAGAACTACATTATTCAAGTCCCCACCATTTGGAAATTCACCAGTCACTGTCCAGAAATTAAAAAGTCCATTGAAAATTTGTCGACCCTGTAAAGTGCCAATTGCTACAAGGAGTCCAGCACCAAAATTAATGGGTGGTTGGGAAAAGTATACTGGGGTTGGAATGATTTTGGGTGGTACATCACCGCACTCTAGTTCAAGGACTACTTCGCCAAGTAAAAGTCAGACTCAGTCGTCAACTAAGGAAGCGCCGGTTATTAAAAAAAGTTGGGATGCGGATCTACGAAAAATTCTGCAAGCATCCGAGGAGGAGGAAGTAGTTGTAAAAACGACAAAGGCAACGAAGAAGAGGGAATCGACTAAAGATAAGTCAAGTAGTGCGACGTCGAGAAAGGAAGTGGTGACAAAGAAAAATGCTAAACGTACCGCTGGTTCAAATAAAGTGAAGAACGATCAAACTGACGAAATTATAATATCGGATAAAAGTTCAGACAGTTGTACCAAAACTATTGATAGTGAGATAATCAAAGAAGTAACTAGTGTGCAAGACGTTATTACGCCCTCAAATACTAATGTGAATAAAGTGGAAGTACCTGTTCCAACTAATTTGTGCAGTGATACTGTACGGGTTCAGGATGAGAAAAATTCGCTGGCGAATAAGAATGATACGTCTGAGAAAAAGGTAGTAAAAAAGTACGCTAAATTAAAGACAATAAAAACAAACATTTCAAAACCAAACAGTGCGAACATCATCGAGTGCATGTCTAATTCAATAGACTTGAGTGTAAGAACCTCGGATCTCATAAAAATCTCGCCGGAATCAAGTCGACATATTTTACAGTTACCACATATGATAGATTTAGAAACACCAAGAAAAATTGAAAATTCTTTTGGACTGCCTCCTACTCCTAGAGTTCTCAGTCCGAGTAAGAACGTGATAACACCTTTTGTAAAGGTCAGTGAAGATTCTAGTAAAGTTCGCAGTTTTGTCACTACACCAGAATTTCCACCTACACCGTGTGTCACTCTGACACCAAAGTTAGCTGGTGAGAATACAGAGGATGCCATTAGAAAGGGAGAATTTAATACCTGTTCACCATATTATCACCCAAGTTCTGAACAGCCCACTGGCCTTGATAAAATATTAGGTTGCCAAAGTATTCATACACAGAATAAATTACAGCAGCCTGAAGTCAGTATTATACCAGTTGATGCGGAAGATTGTAGGACTAATATTAATATGGATGTCAGTGGCTTTTCGACAAACATACCCAGTAGCAAATTAGAGATAACTCAATTTGAAGTAATCAAAGAAAATCTTCCCAAAGAAGAAGCTGTGAAGGAGTTAAAAATTTCAGCCACATCTAAGGACACTACTGATAAATCAAAAAACAATCTGCCGACTGCGTCTAATATGACTACAAATGACTGTATTACAGAAGAGGAAATTAAAGTTGTAAATATTAAAGAAATAAATATCAGATGTGATAGTTCATCCAGAAGTGATCATGAATCATCCGATAGTGATTCTAGTTCTTCATCCAATTCAACTTCATCATCGTCATCTAGTTCCTCTTCAGGCTCAGGTACAACAAACACATCCCCTCTACTATCAGTAATAAAAAATAAAGAGATACTTGGTAAAATTTATACTGACACCAGTAATGATTCTGGACACAAAGCAGTACCAGAAATAATTAACGTTGGAAATACAGCAGATGATAATTCTCCAGTCATAGAGAAGACAGATAAATCACAGGAGGAGATTGCAAAGAAATTAGAAGAAATTTCTGTTCCCAGTACAAATCAGAAGAACAATGATAACGTGTTATCCTTAACAAATTTAATAGTAGGAGCCGAAGAATCTCCTGCTAAGGTTTTTCCTGTCGTAAAATCAGATGAGGTCATTAGAAATACCTCTATGGAAACACCTGCCAAAGATGAGGCATTATTATCCGAGGCTGATATTTCTGAAACACCTAGTAGCTCAAAAGCTGGCATGGAAACTCTGACTAATTTGAGCAGTAAGATTTCCGCTTTGATTTCTGCTCAGGATCCGAAAGCAACAAAGACAGATAGTCCACCCATCCAAACTCTTTCATCTACCAATAAAACCACAGCGAAACCAAAAGTAATTGACGTACAGTGTGTAGTACAAGCTATCTCTGTTGCACGTGGAATACCCGAAGCTTCATCTTTCACAAAAGAGCATGCATCTCATGTATCACATTCGTCTCATTCCAGTTCACAATCTGGCGCACAACCGGATTGTAAATTAGGATTAGAATTAGAAAAGAAACGACTTCGTATCATTTCAAAATTAAAGACAAAGCCTCAGCTTCCTGTAGTACCTAGGGGGATCAGAGCTAAGAGAGTTTCGGTTGCGAAAAAAGAAAAACCTATAGATATTGAAGTAAATATTAAAAAGAATGAAGATCAGTTTACAAATAATGTGACAAAGAGAAGGAAATCTCAGTCTAAACCACCTGTAAATATTTTGAAAAGAGAATTCGACACTGCTGAGGTACCCAAAAATCAGTCGATTGCAGAAAATACTAGAACAATTTTACGACTGTCAACAATCAAAGAAACGGCAGAAGTTAAAGAAGAATCTAAAAAAGAAAAGCATGAATCATCTCGTGCATCTTATAATGAAAGAGGTCAATCACGCAGTGAAGCACAAAAGTGTCCGAATGCAAATATAAAGAAAGGAAAGAATTCCGCAGACTTGACAAAATCAAAAAGTAAAACGGTTAAAAACGAAAAGAAAAAAGATAACAAGCCAGAGGAATCTACTGTCAAGAATTCTGAAGGAAGTAAGCAAACTTGTGATAACATTAATGTAAATAATGTTTTAGAAAATAAAATTGAAAAAGTTCATAGTAGCAGCGAGGAACAAATTTTGAATTCAAAGGAGCAAATTGATTCAATCGAAAATGCAAAACGCACGTTGAAATCCAAAGTGGATCAAGTCAAGAGAGACCTCTTTAGTGATGATGAGAATAATGACCAAAGGACAACCCGTTCTAGAACACGTCAAATTTCAGATGCTCAAAAAAGCGACTGCGGTGGACCTAATACAGAATCTTCCAGTAGCGCAATTAAAATCGCCAATGAAAAAAATAGATCAATTTCTTCTAAAGAAGATTTATCTTGTGTATTGGAGTGTTTACAATTGGTACCAGCGAACAAGCACATAACTGTAGAAACTGATGGAATAGGTAGTCTGAATGCAACTATATCCAACACTGTGGAGTACCGTTTCGTCCATGACGATTCTGTACCTGTAAAGAAACGAAGACGGAAGTTTAGAAGTTCTGAACTCAGATTCCAGGTGAAGGTCGATTCTACAGATGAAAAAGATAAAGAACGTGGTAAAATGATGACTGCGACACCGTACGAAGAAATATTTAATATCTGTCCAAAATCAAAGAGAAAAGTTCTTAACAAACGACCTGCTCTTAAAAGTATTAAATGTACAAAACCTCAATTGTTGACGTCACAAAACAACTCATCTTCAGTCTTCAAAGACAGCGAAATAAAACCTTTAGCCACATCATCTCCTATGTCAGAACCTTCAACATCCGGTACCACAAAGATACATGGAAAAAATCCATTGTCATCTAGTAGAAAATCTGTTTCCAAGTCGCCTGATGGAAAAAGGAAACAGACAGTCGATAATGCTCAAGATCCTCCCAAAGGTAAGACAATATAATTTTACACGTTTTATCAACACTTCATTATTTGAAAACTCATATGAAAATTATTTTAGACGATAGAAGAAAGAGAAAATCATCCGAATCAAGAGATAGTGAGCAGGTTCGTTCAAATATATATAACAGTTTTTTTTTTCAATTACACTTTCTCATAGCAAACTTAATTCATAGGTTGAGAAAAAAGCACGAACAACAGATCCACACGTTTTATTAAGCATGTTGAATGTGGACGAGTTCCTGACATCTGTTCATGGACCCACATGAGGATTATAAACGTTAGATTTCAAATGGGAGATCCTTTTGTGATTGTATCATGTATATATTGTTATCTGATAGCCAATGGTGCTACACTTTGTTATTTATTTATAATTGTGCTTCATACCACCGGATTTTCGAAAAGTACTAATACAGAACATTAAACGACTCGACTATGACTGCAAGATCGTATAGTTTACTAAATGACACGTTTTATTTAAACTTTATTCTCATTAAAAATTTGTTGCGCTTTTTTAATACTATCTACGTAATACCAATATCTTCTTTATGAATGAATATATGTTTTTTGTTCCTACGATCAGAAGTAGCATGTCATTAAAATATGTTATAAAAGCTACATATATCCAAGATACGTTACTCATTGTAATATCACATGACAGTATCCCGATTATCTAATTTCTTTACATGTTTCGCTTTAACTGATATATTTTTTGGAAATTTATGATACTGATCTATGAATCTCTTTCTGATTTTATTATTTGTTCTTTGACTGTCAGCATTATACAAAAAATATTTTAGAAACGTTTACTTAACGATGATAATTATTTCTTATTACAACAGAGACATGCACTTCTCCATTCATCTTCATTTTCATGATTGAATCGCCCTGCAATTTTATAATTGCCCATAGATTCTCTTTGCAAAGTTGCAGATTATAAAATGTATCTAAATTCGCTACGAGTAAATTATTTTAATACATTATCACCTGCAATGGAAATAACATACGTAATACTCTTTATATGATCTATAAAAAGTATTGTATATTGCTTGCGAGAGAAATAGTTGTTGTTTCTATATTCTTAAGTGAAATTTCTTGGAAAAGTAGTTAAGCTGTGGATAAGAATAGGACTACAGTATTTTATTTTATAACTATATGATCAGGCACTAATGTTAATATTTTTAATACGAAAAATAATTAAAATAATACTTTACGGATTAATAAGAATTATTCATTGACCCTATGTGGATATTCTGTGTAGATTTCTATCGCGACTGCAGTCTGCAATACCAATATTAAATAAAGTTAATATTTTTGTCTCTAAACTGCATTGTAGTCTAATATAAGCAAGTTTTGAATGGCTGGTATATAAGATAATGCATTTGTTGTACAGCTATATATAATAACCAATTTCCTTTAATTATGAACATAATAGAAACACAATACAAAACATTTTAATATAGGAAAAGAGCGTGGAATCTGTCAAAGTGACAATGGAACTTCTTGAACAGTTAAATTAACATTTGGACTTAGCAACACGGTCAATATCTTCAACGAGAGAGACAAATTTTCTCCATTGGATCATGTTGAGTGCTATACCTGAAAGAAGTAAATATATAATTAATATTTTTACTGATAAATTATGTTTTTTTAAAGCTTAAATAAATTATAGCTATAACAACAAGATACCTTTCTTTCCTGGTTTCAGGTCTCCACTATTATCAAGATACATTTCTCTAATGTCGACATACATATTCCCCTTAAATTCACGCACAGTCACTCGTCGATTGTTTCCTAATTCCCAAACTGGATCTTCATCTTCATCTGGTTCTTGCTTTGCCTTTTTGCTTGGTGCAGGCTTTTCTTTTTTTTCTGGCGCTTGCCTCTTGTTATTTTTCTTAGAAGTTTTTTCCTTTACTTCCTAAATTAAATGGATACATAGTCTTAATATATGATTTTTATTCATAGAATTGATTTAAACATTAATTATGGATAAATTTTGAATTAAACACAGATCAATATAAAGATAAAATGTTACCTCGTCAGTATCATAACTGGATGATGAGCTTGAGACATATGCCTTTGACTTAGGCATGATAAGTTTTCAGTCCGATTAATTTAATCTGGGAAGTATAAAGAATGTCTTCAATTTTACATGTACTATAAATGCATCAATATCTCAACATATTTTAATCTAAATTCTAAGAATAATGTCGAAGAACATAAGGCATCGAAAATCTCATTTAACCTCAAATATAATTGTTGAAATCCACTCCCCAGCCAGTATGCAAACGTATTATCACAAGCCATTCATAGATAAATTTTCATGATTCTAAATATCACGTAAATTACTTATTTAATAATTATGTATCTAAAATCCTCACGACATACCTAAGCGACAAAAAAAGATGTCGATGTGGTTCAATTTTTGCCGGACTGGATGAATTTAATTTTTCTCCATATACAAATTAATTAATTTCCTATTTTAGTTTATTAAATATATTTAATATATACATACCCTCAAAATAATAATATATACTATTTGTAGATCAGGAGGACTGAATTAACTCACGAATTACAATCAATTCTGTACCACGCATAAACCGCCAGAGGTTTTCGCAGCAAACTAAGAAATCTAATGGTGCACATACAACATATATATACGCCAATGGCGGGAAACCACAAAACATTTTCACAAAATCATTATATTCTAACATGGAAAGATAATAGATTTCTTGAATGTACGAAAGAATTTATTACACTTTTATTTTCACTCCTTAAGTACACAGTCATTTGAAGAAGAGGCTTCATGTTCAACGGTAATTACACCAGCTGCCTAATGGCACCAATGACCTCTTTTTATTTTTACAAAAATCGAAATATTCTTCCAAATTACTTCTGAAGTATAATCTACAACATTATCAACAATATGTAAATACGAGACATAGGTCCTCCAGAATATTTTCAGCGCGGTACATAACATATTTATCCGCATATGTATAATATACTATGTCATATATCGATCATATGATTTTCATACGAGAAATATACAGCGAATAAAAGCACGCGACTTCACATATAACGCGTCTTCGATAAAAACTGACAATGAATGGCCCAAAGAAAAATTTGCTGCATCATTCATATCCTAATAATGTATTTACATGTAGCTCAAGGAAGAGAATTCAAATATTCTCAATCCATACACAATTAAACTCATATCCGTATCGTCGCACGTTGCAGAATATCCGGCAGGCTCTTCATATCCAAGAACAATTCCAAACGAAGAATCGCTGGAGAAATAACATTTACCAACAAGAAATGGCAACTCTTCAGGCCATTAATCAAGCTAAAAGATGTTTCAAAATTCTCAATCGCTGTCATCTGTGTTTCGCGGCGTGCGGGTCAAAGGTCGACGGCTTTCTTCGTCCGATCCATAAATCACTTCTTCGTCCGAGTCGTTTATCATCGAAAATGCAGGATTGTCCTTCGTTATCGAGGAATCTACATAAGAATCATCAATGTAACATTATATTCTTAAATAAAAAACATGAAAGCATGACACTTACGCTGACCGTAAACTTGCTCGAGCGCTGGAGCGTACACGTAAGCCATTGTGTACAGATAAAAATTAAGTAATCCATAGAGGGCCATGAATTGAGCTGAGGTACGATAATACGTAGATAAACGTGAAGCAAAACTATCCTCCAAGACACCTGCGCCAAATTGACGTGCAGTCACCAGAGCGCAAACTCCTGCTACTATTCCAGCCAGTAATGTAAGGAATCGCAGTCTTAGATCTATTTAAAAAAAAAAGAAATATCACTAAGAGAAGTGCATAAAAATTATGATCATAATAATAAGTACACTGAACATAAATTACCAAAATATGGCATTGATCGTAGTTCACTATAGGCTCTCAGTATCAGTAGAAGAAGATAAGCGATGTAGATCCCACCGACCGTGAAGAAAAACACTTTGAATCCCTAAAAATGAAAGTGCATTATTTTTATAATTAATCGTATTATCAAATACAGTTGTATCGTAGATCAGGTAAATAATTGGAAACGTGATAGCACTAGAATCTTTCAAGAACTGAGATCATCGACACATCAGCTGCTGTCAGCCACTAACTGTGGTCGGTGCACTTTTTTTAATCGCTCAAGTTTCGATTTCTGTTCAACTTTCGATGCAGCGGCAAATATAGATTTATGAAGATAAACCGGTCGCGACACACAAGATACGCTGCTATTCTAAGCTCGTTTGTTTTTAGCTAGTTTATTGCGGTGAGTTAGGCATATACAAGCCGAGTTCCAAGTGCAATGGACAGCACAGTGAAGTCTAAGGTCGTGGTCGTTGTAACGACTGCGAAAATCTTCATGTGGCAAGATATTCACCAAGAAAACTCTCATCGAAGAGGACTTCCGTGTAATAATCTTCATTGAGTATCCAAGCATGGATTATATTGGTGAGTATAAGAGTTTGTCTAAATTAATTAAAATCAAGAATTAATGCATCTATCACTTTTAGCTATTGCAATCATACTATTGGAATTGGTGCTGGAAGCTTCAGGGCTATTTTCGAGTGTCGATTGTCCGCCTGAATTACGACGAGAAATAACAAATCTAGGAGAATCGCAATCGCTGCACTTAGACTGCACTATGCAGTTATTATGCAAAAATCCTTATCAGGATGATTCACCATGTCCATTAGGATATTTCTATGACGATTCTGCTAGTTATGACTGCATACCTGAGAACGAGACAACGTGTGAGGTCAAGTTTAAGGTCACTGTTATACAGAATTTCAATATAGAGCAGGATGAAGTCGGTCCATGTGCATTATCTCAGGACCCTGGGTACCCTGCACTTTTACCTCATCCTGACAACTGCAGTATGGTAATTTTAAATGATCCTGTATATTTAACTGATCCTTGGATCATTTTTATACTCTTGTGTGAATTTCATTTGTAGTTTTATAAGTGTGACTGGGGATCAGCTATACTGTTCGAATGTCCAGAAGAATTGCACTTCAATTCTGAACTTCAAGTGTGCGACTGGCCCTGGCAGGCACGATGTGATTCATCCTGGACAAGATGTCCCAGGCCTCAACCAAGATGCCCAGCCCATCATACACGTCCAATTTATTTACCTCATCCATATTTATGTGATCATTTCTATCAGTGCAATTGGGGAAATCCGCTTTTGCAGACCTGTCCTGCAGGCCTTCATTTTAATCCTCGACTGAACGTCTGTGATTGGCCTCATAATTCGAAATGTAAAGTATGTTAATTTTTAGTATACGCACATAATAGTTTGATGTGTCAAGAACATAATTATATGTTGGATCTTCAAGTTCTGTGCACCGGAGCCATGTTGCTAGTGTTAATGCTGCACCCCATAATAAGCCCACTACCAATAATTTAGGTAGATAAAATGTTACCAGACGTCTCTCATTCTAGATGATAAAATATAAATAATTAATATTGCAAAGAATATATCATTATTGAAATATTAATTTCTACCTGGCGAAGACCGTGATAAACACAAAGCCAGAACATAAGAATTCCACAAAGAAATGTAGTCTGTAAGATAGCATCCAGCATCCCGGGCACCCACGAATTTACCAGGAATGTCATAGGAAACAGTGGATCTAATAAATGGCATAACATAGTATTCAATATTCATTAGCAATTAATAATCTCATATTCACTTACTATTATATAGGATTAGTAATGGCAGAAGAATTGACAGCCATTTCTGTTCTATGGACCAGTCGTGTATCGGATACTTTCTTAAGGAATGACCAAACCAGCACTGAGAATAGAAAATAATGAAGAATTATAAATAATTATGAGAATTATATTTTTAGTTTAATTAGTTAATTCTTATTACCGTTACTATAAACGTAGCCAGTAGAAATATCAGTCTAAACCAGATTTCTATTTGCGTAAATGCCGGGTTGTAATTCTTAAACTGTGAACAGAAAGTGAAAATAATTTAATTAAAAAATCATCGCATCTTATAAAAATGATGCGTTATCGTGTCACATAGTGCTTACTGACGTAGAACGTAAGATCTCGTATGTTGTATCGTTGATGAAAACTCTCAAGACCGTAAAAACGCACGGTAATAATGTAGTGTGTAAAATCCAAGAATCCAAGATGGACCACAACGAACTCTTCACATATTTGTCTCTCACACTTGAGATGCCTCGTTCTGAAATTGGTAAGATTTTTTCATTCATCTTTAAATCATTGTAAGAAGGATTCAATTGTTTAAAAAAAAAGGTTGTTTATTGTCTTTCTTACCTATTATGTCCAGCTTCTGGAGCCAGAATTGATACAGGCTTATGATCTGGAGTGATACCATCAATGGAAACGCTTACTTGGAAACTCTTATCGTACTTCTCATCTGTAAATTATAATTATCCAGTCTCATTAATTACATCTCTCAATCAAATCTTTGTTAAATACATACATATATGTATGCAGCTTCTTTATCAGTGGATATAGCAAAGGATTTTCGTGCCCATTTTATCGTCAAACCATAATATTTTTCTGGATTATCACTTTTTCAGGAACGAGTATTACTATGATTTCTCTACTAATGAGATAATTTTGTATTAGGGTATTAAAATTAGTACCGTCGTTATTTGATGTGGAGAGTTTAGCAATGACCCACAATTGTTGACTATATGTTGATAATGCTGGAGTTTTCATGATGAAAGGACCTGTAGCCATTTCGCTTCCATTCAAATGTGCTTTCTGTTCAGTGGTAGTAGTGATAGGAGGGCCTGTTGATATAAATTATTATTTCAATGATTATACGCATAAAATTTTGTTATATTACTAATATATTTACTACCTGCGAGACCTATAAATACTGCCAATCCAAAACAGGCGAAGAATCCCATGAAAACCATCACGAATTCCCGTTTGTGCATTGAATAAAGTCGCATCTGAACAGATCTATGATAAAAAAATACGAATGGAATTAACAATTCATATTTTATAAAGAAATTTGCTTCTATACCTTTCACAACGATCATGATGATAAGCTGGAGCGATGTATTTATTAAATTCACTAAATAGGTCACTGAATTGGGACAGAGCATTTCTGACCTTGAGATTCCATCCAGCTGATGGAAGATGATAAGAATATCCTAAACTTGGACCCTCCATTTTTGATTTTCTCATCACTTACGTTTTCTGTGTTTCTAAAAATTATATATTATTTGAAATCCCTTTCACTTTTTTTTAAATGCATGAATAAATTTGTACAAATTTAAATTTTATGCAAAAGAGGATATCAAGCCAACTGCAGAAGTCATTAATGTTTTACAGGACAGAAATGGTTAATGGCTAATTTCTTCACCTTCGGATAAAATTTATCCTGCGGATAAACACCTAAAACATGAAAATGATTGGTTAGCTGGGAATTTATCCGCAGGATAAATTTTATCCGAAGGTGAAGAAATTGGCCATAAGTCTTTCACTTTGTCTGGTAAAATGTTTATGAAAAAAATTGTAACGATTTAGATTAATTGTCTTGTATTGTTTAGTAAATTTCTCCTTCTGCAAAGGGGCGACAAATATTAAAAATAAATTAAATAAACGTAATCATCATTATCCACATTAATTATTTGTTGACGCTTACATGATTAATATGAATACGATCCAATTGCACAAGTCCAATTTATGTCTTGTTGGCTTCGTCTAATATTATCGGGGTACTTCGAAGGTCCTAATTTACGTGAAAGATATATATTTTCCTGGATAATTATCGTGGATGATCATGACGATAAACATTAGGAATATGTGACGATCCACGAGGTCGCTGAATTTCGAAAACACTGACTGTATACGATAATGCGTTATAGAGAAATGAAAATGAAATATACAACGACGCAGACGGCGAATGAGGCTGGCGTCGCGACGCCCATTATTGATCCGTGTTTCCAAGCTTCTCTTCTGATATTATTGTAGGTTTGCTAGCCGACACATATTACATTTAATGTTAATTAAAATCTACGTTTCGTTAAGTAATAACTAAAATAAGAAATATAGCTTAATTCACTCTAATTAAATGTGTAATGCAAAACAGTTAATAGCGCTAAACGTTATGACGCTTGGGAACCCGTTATATTTCAGATATGATAGCATTTTATATAATCAAATAATCTAGATATCAACAAACTAAAAATCATTAAAGAATAATACCATTATTTTTAATGTGACTTTTTAAATTCAAACTAGTCTTCCCCAAAACTTTTCTTACCGAGCTTTTTTGTTATTATATGTATTTCTTTCTTTGATACTCTACTGATATAATATCTACTGAGATCAATTAAGAAACCTATTTATCCTAATGAGTAATCAGTTTCAAATAATTATCGTTAGAGTAGATTAAGAAATCTCTGGTATATACTGAAATCGGTTTATAAACATACTTGTAATAGCTGCTAATATTACTACATGTAAAACGTGCATGCACTGTGGTTCGTAGAATAGTCAAAAATATATACATATATATATATTTAGGTATTACTTCCAGCAGCTTCTGTTAATCGTTTCGCAACATTTCGCAGAAGTGGAATATTGCATACGTGCTGTGGTCACGAAATAAAATTGTCGATCAGATTTTCATTTGTACTGTTGGTACCCCACGTTAGCTCACGCTTCGATAGTCGCGTGCTCTCGCCCTTTGCAATATTCGCGGTTAATGATCAGCGAGCTAGAAGCTCGGTGAAACGACAAAAATGATTGATTTACGCGACAAGAACACGCAAAATGCGACGAGCATGTATAATAGACGAAATGACAATATGAACGTACCTGGTGAGTCATGATTAGTTTCAATTTCCATTTCTACTCTTAAATATCTTTGGAAAAATCGATTCCAACCTCTTGATTTTTTGGAAGCACATTACATTGCAGAAGAAATTATTTCAGAGTGGTACAAGGACACGTGCAATTATGTAATTGTGTTGATATATGAGAATTTTTAATCAATTTTTGGAGCTATTGATGTACTCTGTTACTTCTGACTTTTCCTATTTTGTGTGGTATCAAATAGCGATGGAGAATTTATTGGAAGTAATCTTGCTGTATACTGATTTTGTTTAATATATGCAGGTTTATTACTTTCTGCTATGTGTATATTCTATGGAGTAATGCTTTCCCTTTAGGAAAAACAAAAACTATCATGGAGCTAACATGTGAGCATCATGTGGAAAGTAACAACAGGAGACCATACCAATTACTCTGACATAAAAATGACTTAGAAATTAATGTATTGCCAAGGATTTCCTCTATTATTGTATACCATTTGTTCAGTTTGGTTTTTATTAGATCTGTAATTAGTTTGTCAAACCATTGCTGCTCATGGCTTCTATTATTAACGATATTAATGGCGAGATATTTGGTGGCAGCAAGAAAACATCAAGTTCCGTTTTGGAAGATAATGTTTATCCAAAATGTACATTGATACTTGGCCTTTTCTATGACTTTGTATAGTATCAAGCTCTCTATGTATTATTTAATTTACTTTTAACAGTTACATCACAACCTGGACTAGCACCTCTTAGTCCGTACTTGAACTTCGATCCATCATACCTACCTGCCACTCAGCCAGAGTTTATATTTCCTGAAGGAGCTGTAAAGCAACGAGGAAGATTTGAATTGGCTTTCAGCCAAATCGGTGCTGCATGTATAATAGGTGCAGGAGTTGGAGGTGCGAATGGTTTTTACAAAGGCTTAAAGGCAACAACCCTTGCGGGTCAAACAGGAAAACTAAGACGGACACAGTAAGAAAAATTGTATTTTATTCCGTTGTATGGTCCAACATTGGACTAACAAAACAAAATTTGTACTATATTTAAAACATATTTATTATCTGCAGATTAATTAATCATGTTATGAAACATGGTTCATCACTGGCAAACACACTAGGAGTAGTCTCTGTGATGTACAGTGGATTTGGTGTACTTTTATCTTGGGTCAGGGGTACAGATGATTCCTTGAATACTTTAGCAGCAGCCTCTGCAACCGGAATGCTCTTCAAATCCACAGGTAACGCTATTTGTCATTCCGTTGACGTACGTTGATATATTTTTGAATAAATTTTTATAACGAAGCCACTTTTTTCACAGCTGGACTGCGTAAATGTGCATTAGGAGGTGGCGTTGGACTAGGAATCGCATCACTCTACTGCCTATGGAATAGCCGAGAAACGTTCTCTCAATTTAGACATCACAGCATGAATCCGGCGTAAGACTGTGTGTGTACCAGCAGCACCTTTAGCCAAACCTCATCTGTTGTGAACGTTCCCACTCTGATTATTAAAGCAGCAACTGCATTTTTCCTTAGTACAAGCAACGCGTATTGTTGAATTTTAATAATAAAAAAGTAAAGACATTTTGACCTCAGTCAGATATGTCAATGACTGTTTCGTAGAATATATTTCGATGTACTACTGTGAGTAGATTATTTGATAGCATCATTGGAGAAAATATTAATGGTTCAGAGTTCTCAATTCTGTTTTTGGAACAGAAGCTTCCAAAACTCTTGTGCACTTTCTTTATTATTTGTTTCCACAAGAAAGTATAAAGATGCAGATCGATTTGATATAAAATAATAAAAGAACTCAATTTAAATATTTAAATCATTAAATATGATGGTAAAAGAAGCTTTCGCAGTACTAACTAGTGCAATGCAAATTTGTTAAAGTATTAAATAGTATTGTACATAGAAAAGTCGTAGCGTAGTATATACTTGATGCTAAATATTTAGTCTGGATTAATCAGAATTAGAGTGGGAACGCCGAAGCAGTACAATTCCTAAGTCACTAGGAGCCAATTTCTACTAAAGAAAATTCTAATAATTATATTAGCCAATATATGCAAATTATTATAAATATATTCGTTCTTCGTTATATTTTCCTGTCTATTAATGTTGCGAATCAACACAAAAAAGCACTATAGAGCAATAGTAAAACAACAACAACACAAACAATACTTCACGATACAAATTCATTCTCTGCTTTATTTATATCATCCTTTTTGTTCAAATCAAACCTGCTTCTATTTGTAACGAATCATGCTATCTTGAACCTGTACATACATGAAAACCATGCGCACTTCATAATCGAGAACTTTTATTCAACTTCAATTAATATAACCTATACCCCGATTAACTATCCAAAAGTCATATATCTTTCTCCAACAAATTAAACTACGCCCATGGTTTAAGCTGTACTTTGTACATGTACATGCATTGATCTCAGGACTAAAAAATAATGCAATACTATTCACAGTGCTGTCGGGTATTAATACGCACTATTAATGTATTGTTTAAATTATTCCCTGTTACAATATCACTTTAAATACAAGTAAACTGTAAATAACGAGGTTCTAGTAAATGGCGCCCTAGCTGGAGGTATATGTCAAGAATCCAAGTATCCATAGCGAAACTACAACTGCCCCAGATGTTTAGGAATGATCACTAGTGTCATAGTATACTGCATACTTTTTAGACATCATTTGAAAAGGAAAAGATATGTAATTAGTATAAAAGAATAAAAAGACTTTTCTATGTAAAAATTGGCTCCTACTTTATACTTCCTAATGATGTTTATATATGATACATTTTACATAGAACTCATAGATTTAATTCATGCCCCCTGCGCGTTTACATACATAGTAAACATTTTATTTAAAAAGATCTGCTGAAATACCTTCTATTCTCTTGCAGATCAAAATGACCATTTGGCATCCCCAACCACTTAGAGACTAGCAACGAATTTTCCCTGCCTTGTAAATAGAAAATTTCATCGTGGATTGCAAGACGAACAATTTTTAGAATTATGCAATACCATGTAACTCAAATAAAGAAGTGTAAATATATCATGCACTATCCATTAAACAACGCATATGTTATTTAGTTATATTTCGACTAGCCAATAGATCAGGCCTCTAACAGAAATTGGCATTTTTAAAGATTCTTATATGGAGGTGTATGATACATATTTGCAACCACCGATGAGGCACCGTTAGGAAACATACTTTAATCTTATCAAAGTCTATCTGGTTGCCAGCGTGTTCTTGATATCACTTGATTGTGAGACCAGCTTACTTTTCATACGAGAGTTCGATTTTCTTCAAGCTACTGGAGTGAGTCTATTTTTACAATTAAAATTAACTTCCGACATTAAATTGAGTTCAATAATATTTAACCGGTCTTCAAACTCTAGTGATTCAATATAAGATTCCACTTTTACGTACAATTTTTATTGTGACAGCAAATCAATGAAGAATCAATACCAGTCGGTACGTGATGTTTAAAATAAGTTTATTAGTCTCCTTCACCTATATACGTAATTAGATTTTTAATTGTTAACTATATCAGCATCTAATCCACTTGTTGTTCACGTTACGGATCTAACAGTTGTCAATTATTACATATGGTTTCTAAATTCTTTTTTCTATGATACTTAAGTGCGTGGTCAGAATTAATGCTTAAATTACTACACAATTTAGCGCTTTAACATACAGTGAGCAAGTGAAGTTTATTATCCATGCACTTAAGTGTGCCGCAGTAAATAAATATTTGAACGTTATCTGAAATCTGGGCGTATATAATCTTCAGAGCTAGGAAGACCATCATCGCAACACTTTCAATCGGTTCAAAAAATTTGAGAGGTGCAAGATTCCTGAGAAATGTGTCATGCAAATGGCAAATTTCATAAAGTATTATAAGTACACTAGATGCTAATTTATTCAGTAAACTTTTGGTAAAAAATCCGCGTACTCGATGTAACTCGTAATTTAATTAATAAATTGTGACAAGCAATTAGCAATTATAATCAGGTCGTTTATGGAGATATTAATGCGACAAGACAAGCCCTGCAGACTTTGGATATTGACAAGTGAATATCAAGATGAGAAATACTAAATAGAAAATATTTAAGAAAATGGAAAAGTCGAATGACTACACTGTGTTGTACTGCGAAAATATTTATATCCTTTACACGTCGGTTCTTTCAGAGTAAGCAAGTCAGTTGCTATGCAATCTTCGTAACTAGCGGATCTGCTTAAACTCAATCTTCCATCGAATTGAACAGTGCCTATTTATACTTCAGTGTTTGTTGATTTTTAAATAAATTTTACGACGTCAAGGGATCAGAATGCTTGACTTTATATATAAAAATTAATTGTAATTAACCATTGGTGACGTTATTGATAAATTTTTTCACAAACTTGACAGTTGCCTGAACGTATTATCAACAATGTGTGACAGTTGTTGAAATTTTGAAGTCGCGCCAAATGTCTATCTCTCCAGTAAATTTGTTGTGAAGTTTGTCAATGTTTAACTTTACCAAAAACCATCTATGCTTTTTTGACTTTTGATTGCCAAAATTTCGTGAAATGTTTTAGTTTTTTTTTTTCGGAACTTTGACTAACATCAAACTAATAACGTAAAATAATAATACATTATAACCAGCGAGAAAACGCTCTATGAGCATGTGTCTTATGCAAAACGACTCAACATATAGAATGCAGCAGGCAATGACCCTAAAAATAACGCACCTACTAACGGATTAAGTAAGAATTTTTTTCGGCATTTCCCAAAGTATGTATAATATATTGATAAGATTTTAGTTTCTCTGCCAAAAAATTACCGAAACTCAATCATCGTGTGCTCTTTCAGAAAAATCAAATTCGCTAGTAGCTATTACTATTTTATAGCTTCTACGGAAATAAAAAAATGTCTAAAAGAATTGACCCCCAGAGGTATATTACTGTTCGCGACTCAAAATCATAGGAAGAGTCTACTGTGAATTCCAATGAATATTCAAAATGTTAAAAATTCTGTCCGTACATGATTTAAAGACTTTTACACGAAGGATATAATCTCAAACAAGGTTTAGCACTGTTTGCTATACATTTACATGACTGGCTGTATGTTTGTATAATGAAATTAATTTGTTTCACGGTATTCCACGTGTAACGGTCATACACCGAATTAGATACTGCGCTCTTAAAAACTTTATCGATTGGGCTCCATTAATTTCCAAAGTAAATTTCAGTTGAGAATGACCGTTGTTCTTCTTCCAGGAAATATGCCAACTCCAGATGATCTGAATAAATAAAAAAAATGTTTAATCGAATCGCCAAGCTCAGAGTCTATAGATTTACTAGTTTGGGCACATAAAACTCTGTGAGATTCTATAACTAGATTATCAATATAAAAAAAAATGAATTCCGCACAAGCTGAAAACATCCTGGCTACACTTTACTCAAGTTCTGTGGCCTTATGTATCATCTCGATAATATCCTTGGTGGTTCCATGGCAACATTGGGACAGGACGTTCAACAGTTGCATAAATCTTGACTGCGGATGTGTCCTTTACGGTCTGAACACATTTGGAAGTTTTATGGGCGGAGATGGAAAGGTCTGCCACTTTGCTACTTACGCCTTGGTACCATCATTACTGATTGGTTTCTGCCTTGGTGGATACCACGGCTACAGATCTTGCTTCACAAGAAGTATGGATGAGCCAAGGACGATACCACGTAGCCCCAGTTATTACAGCAGGTAAAGAATACACTAGCCTGATATAGCTTCTACGACTGTTAAGCCAATGATTAAATAATTCCAGAAACAATCTGGATGGCGAAGTCGTGGTTATTCGTCCCAAGCAAAGATCACCTTGCAAGCAATGGATGCCTGTTGCCTGTCTTGCAGCTTTGATTTGCTGTCTGTCTCTTGCACATGCTGTGGTCATCACTGATGGTTACTACAAGACCTGCGAGCAGTACAGAAGATACTTGGTTAATAAATTACGTTCTGGAGTTCTGGAAACTCAGGTATAATTAAAATTCTTCAAAAACATTTCTCTTGGTCAAATAAAAATTATAGCAAATTCATGATTACCTCTCGTACATTTAGGCAATTCACAATCGTCTCTCCTGCGGTGCTATTCTCGACTTTATGGACTATATTCATCCAGATACCAACAACTGGAGACGTGGTGATTTAATAAATACTGGTTTGGCACTGCAATTCTCCATTACAACTTCCTGGTTCAATCTGTTCGTCTGGGTAGGCATATTCATCATCAGCACCATAATGGCAAGGCGGAGGAACAAGAGTCTCGGTGAAAAATTATGTTGCTGCTGCTGTTGACAATCAGACACATAAACGAGATTAAATTTTGAATATACATAATTAATTATCTTAAGAGACATACGTACCTGCATCAAGCATAATAATATTTTCTATTTTTTCAATAGTCGAAACGTACTAATCTTGTGTTGATCGAATCGACAGGAACTGTTTTGCAAACATGAGATACTTTTTTTTTCAATTAATTATATTAATATCCAGTCGAATTTTATCTGCTTATATTATATTAGAGTTTATTTCAGCTGTCTGTGTTTTATACATAGGGACATTAATGGTTTTTTTTATGTACATTGTGTTACCTATTCACTCGAGGGAAAGTATGTCGCAAAACTTATTACAATTAAGTAATGCTGTCGGACAAAATAAATTTATGGAAAACTCAGACATTCCAAGTGAACGCGTCGCTTAAGTTCTTATTTCGTTTTATATATAATATATATGTATTATATATAATATATATATTATTTCATCTCTATATGTAGCAATAATAATAATACATAATTATTACTAATCCTTACTACCTGCAATGACTTTCGAATTACATTAGTAACTATGTAAACACGTTAACAACAAAATATAATTGTAACAACTGGTCTTTTATACATAAATATAGTGTATGGACATTATCGAAGAACAGAAATGTAAGATCTAGAGTGTTCCTGTGATAAATTGCATAACGTTTCGATACGGCCGTGCGAACGGGAATACAATGGGCTCGCAATTAAATGCAAAAAGGAGAAAAAGAAACTTTTCCGTTTGATACACGGCATGTGTAAAAATTTCATGAAAACAGATGTTACCCTATAAGCGCTGGTTGAAAAAGATGACCACAAGAGAAGTGAAGGACTGTTCAAATCGCAAACATAATTTTTCAATTTTCACTTCGGCGACGAATGAAGATCGCCTCGCGCGATATAAAAGGAAGGAAATACCTTATTGTTCGCATTGAAAATTATACGAAATACTGTGAAATTTGGTTACGGGCAGTGATAGAATTATGTTGGTGGTATATATATATATATATATATCATGAGCAACGAACAAAACGGAAAATGAGCACCGAAGAAAAATGCCAAAGTAAAAGCAATAAATATGACTATAATTATGAAGTAGCGAAAACGAAAATAATAAAAAGAAAAAAAAGTAGACATAGAAAGAGAGGAGAGTGAAGCTAAAAACGGAAGGAATGTTACGAAACTCGTATAAAGGTCGAAAGGGTAATTTGATTAGAAAATTATTTGACTCTAAAAAAGGAAAATCATAAAGAAAAAAAAAAATTATTTCGAAAATCACCTTTCGACTGTTCTACACTGTCCGTTGTAAATATAAATTATTTTAATATTCTTCTAGCACCAAGCGGTACTCTATACCGTACTTAATATAAAAAAAAAATGAATACATAGTTTCAGAAGAAAGAATTGAAAATTCAATAATCGTAACCTCATTACACTCGTTCTAAATTGATAGTAATACATCAGCAAGTATTTTGAGTTTTAACCGCAATTTGCAAAACCCTTTCAATGTTCTGTCATACGGTTTAATGATTAATCAAAGGAATTAACAAGAGTTCCCTTGAATCGCGTGTGCAGGACCTGCTGAAATTGAAGAAGCTTTTTCATTTTTGATGATTCATTGTAAACTTGTACGTTTTATACGTGCACACTTGTACATAGGTATAATTGACTTGTTTTGTCTGACAGTAGCATTACTATAGTTTATCTCTACGACACAACATATAATACAAGCCCGGAGACAATTTTTTTTTTAATAAAGGAAGGCACCTAATCATATACGTACTAGTTTATCTACAATTACTCCATATAAATATATACATACATATTACCTTTTATGTATATAATATTTATATAATATATATTTATATTTTGTTTAATCGTACGCTTGTTTATAATATTGTCTCATTTCATCTTTCTGCCTTTTGTTTTTCCTTATGCCGAATTACATGCAACCAGTTCCGATAACTTATCATCAAGTTAACTTATTAAAGATGAAAATCACCAGCTGTGATGTACTCGTTCCGTACGTAATATGCAAAAGCCAAATATAATTCATGTAATAGGATATAATTTTAACGCCTCGATGTGTCGGTATTATATAAAGTGTCGCTGGGCCAAAGGTCAGGGTGCTTTGTCTGAATCCACTCCTATCGTCACGTTAATCAATCGTATGGCGGAGCTGCAATCGTACGTAATAAATTAATGGATTCTGTCGGAATAAGAAATTTTTTAAATTTTCTAAGTATCAACACTGACTGTCGGCTGTTCAGTCTTATGTGATAAGGCAATTTTTAGAGCAGAGAAATTAATAAACATTAAAAGAAATGAAAAATTATTTGCCTAATATGGAATTTTTTTTTTTTTTCATTTTTCTTTAATTTGTCAAGGCAAGGATAGTCGTGCGAGTAAATAAACCATACGATGACGTCTGACAGACGAATAAAGTCAATGCTACATACTGCGCTTTTACGAATTCTAAAACTACTCGTACTTCATCTTTGTTCTGTACTTCTTTGCGATACACAACCTAATGCTGCTGCCGAGAAAAAAAATGATACACTAACATTTCGGAGATGCTTATCTCGTAGGTCGCAACGATATATACAATATGTATACCTAAAAACGCACACGCGAATTCGACTTTCGCGAAATTCTAATATTCGCGAGTTGCTTTGATGATGTCATTGTAAACTGGTATACTATTTCTCTATTCGGTAATAGTCTTGTAGTGGATTCATATACTTTTTTTTTTATTATAACGCTAGTAGAAATCTAGGAATCTCAAAGTGTACAAATGTAGTGAAAACGCGTAGCAGCAAAAATAGATGCGTGTGCTCTGTTTATTTTCTCTTTAAGTGTCCTCTGCTATTATTCCTTTTCGCTTTATTTTCTGTTTCATTTTTTTTTTGTTATTTTCCCTTTTTTTTGGTATCAAGCTGCCAAGTTCAACAACCCGGTGTTTCTTTGAGGAAAAAAGAAATAAAAAAAATATCGAGATTTCATAAAATGTTTCTCGTTGCTACGTTTCTGCGCTAGTTCATATTGGTTGATGCTGTTGTTGCTTTTTTTTTACTTCTAGTTACGCGACAGTACAAACGTCCTAGCCTAATGCGAGACACGGCTCTAAGACAGTTATTGTGTATAATTGAATACTCTTTTTTTGTTTTATCTCACGCTCGTAAAACAGTATTGTTTAATGCACCATTGTCATTTTTTTGTTTTTCTTCAAATGTTGAATCTTATCTCATTTCTATATTTTTTTTTTTGTTATCACTTACGCAACAATAACTTTGCGAACGCTCCAGGAAACGCTGACAATTCGCGATTCCGAGTGTTCAGATTTTCTACATTACAAAGCGTATTTCACGCAAAGAAAAGTTAGTTTGCTCATGGACTACTGTTCTTGAAATGCGCAATAGATGCACCTAACGTAAATGAGCTCTCGAAAGGATCACGAAGTGCACTTGGTTTCTAATTTGGAATAGCAAGAAGAACTATGACGAAGATGGAAAATAGAACAATTATTCTCAGTCAGTTGAAATTAAAAGCTTTCTGGGTAGGCGTAGGAATTGCAAGATGTATCTAATACATTTTTAACCAAGTACTCTTCCCAATACGTCCCCTCTTTCACATAAGACAAAACTCTAATAATTCACAGTGAGTCCTATACTAAAAAGCCTCGTACTAGCTGTTCCCGTTATTGTGTCGTTCTCAGGTGAACGGATTACTCCTCCTCTTCAAGGATCCGAAACGCTTCTCAGGTTCTCTTATCACTTCAAAAGGTGCCACTCTTGGACCTGGTTGTTGTCTTTCTTCATTTTCATCACTGGGGAAGTCTTCGAAGCTCATATTGCTGAACCCAGCTACGGCTGCAGCACTCTTTTTCCCTTTTGGTGTCTTTTTGGAGGTTGAACTCTTCAACTTGTGGGATGTCTTCACAGGCAAGACGTTTATAGTGTCTCCACGGTTTTCATTTATAAGGTGGTACTTGGACTTATCGGATTTCAACTTGTCCTTTTTGTGTTTAGGTGAATCGTCGGTGACTAGAGGCTCTGGTGACATTGGTGATATAATATCCGGTGAGATTTCTGGTCTTGATACATTGTTCATAGAGTGAACTATAATCCTTGCTGTATGACGTACAGGCTGAACCGTATAGGTTGGTTGTATAGTCGATGGAGCCTGACCAGAGTATGAAGACTGTGCACTGGTTGAGAGTATGGTGCTCAGGGCATGATCTACAAAAGTTGGTGACTGAGAGAGTGGTAATGATGTTGGTCGTTGTTGGCTGGTCATCGTCAGGGAGGCAAACTCTTCGAAAGGTATCGAACCGAAAAGATCCTTTGGCGATTCTGCGTTGAGGTTACTAGAGTTCACAGTGACTACACCGAACTTTGAATTGGACGCCACGGTTGGTTGCGTTACGTGGAAATCACTTGGGGGATGATAGGGTTGTGGTGTGATATTTGTATAATCTGCATACAAAGGTGGTTGAGTTGTCGGCGTTGGTACAGATTGGGGAGTTTGTTCATTAGTAGTAGGATAGCTTGTCATACTGTTGAAAGGATTTGTGAAGCCAGTGGAACTGAAAGGTGAAGACCCAAAGAGGTCCTTATCATTCTTCTCTGAATCATCCGGGGTAGGTTGTGCAGTAATATCATTTGAAGTTCGATGAAGCGGAACAGAAAAGTCCACATTTTCATAATTACTTGTAGAACTGTCTGGTATAGTTTGGAGTGGTCTTGATGGCGCTAAGTACCGGAATTTGGTTTGATTATCTAGGTCGACCAGTGATCCGGATACTATGGGCGAGCTGGATATAGGAGTGACTAAGTTTGAATTATGAGGTGAATTTGTGATGCTTGACTGACCCAGTGGTTTTGGTCCGCTGTCGCGACTGCTGCTGCTCTTTCTAGAACTGGTTGGCCTAGGGAACGGTGCCAGGGCAAATACGTCTTCCTCGACTTTCCATAAACCATTGTTCAGCGTCTTAGTATTTTCTATTTCATCGGAGGAGCTGCCGTTATTAAATAGTAAAGGTTTCGAGCTGTACTGATGTCCAACGAATGGATCTCCATGAGACTGTTCCGGTTTAGATTCTGGATCCAGTTCGTCGTCCAGCAGAAGAGGCTTCTCGCCGTACTGATGTCCAACTACTGGATCAGCATCTATAGTGGGTAACGGTTGATCCCTGTGATGTTTCCTAGGTTTCCTGATTCGATGATCTTCCTCGTGAGTAGCAACGGATTCACACTCAGCATGATACGCCGAGCTTCCACAAGTTCTAACGCTCTCGGAGATGGTCTCATCTATTTTCTCTCTCTCATCCTCATCATTATCTAGATTACAATCTTCGTCATTCATGGCCTTTAAATCACTGGCTGATCCTATGGAGTCATCTGACTCGTACTCAACAGGTGCATTTCCTGGATCTTGAGCAGCTTCCTTCTTCCTCCTATTCAAGACACCCTTGACTCTTCTTCTTTTCTTCTTGATTCTCTCTTCAGTTCTCTGCGCAATCTCCTTGTCGCTGTCACTCGATACTTCGTCAGCATTGAACGCTAGTTTTTCATACTTGGAACGATCCTCCACAGGTGCCCTGACAAAAGGCGGCGATACAGGACTAGATTCAGCTAATAAAGATGCCTCGTCGTCTACAGCAGCAGGCTCTGCCTCAGGACTCCACTTGGTAACTGGTAAATTAGCTCTCCCTTCGATAGATTTGCCTGGAAAACAAAATTTCACAATAGGTTTGTAAATCCTGACAAACTCCCGTAGCGGTAAAAAATATTCTGAAGCAAAAGAAATGATTCCAATTATCAGAATCATCTGATTAAACTAAAACGATTGTACTTACCTAAGAGCTTGAATCAATCTATGAAAAATGTACGTTAAACAAACGCACAAATTATTCTACACTGTCATACACACACACACACACATATATATATTTATATATATATATACATGAATGTATATGTAATTAATCGCTGCGCGCATGTCGTGTCCCTGACCTTTCTTCCTATACCAAATCCATTTCTAGTTTCCAAGTTTCATGATAAATATCTATAAAGAACTGAACAATAAGAGTAATGTCAAAGTCACGCTAAATCTTTCAGCAATTCATGCAATTGAAAATACAGTTAATGCATGTATTAAGGTCATTCAGGTATTGACTTTTGATGCACTTTGACTAATGCTAATTAATGCTGAACAAGGGACACGACAAGACAGCGAATAAAATACAAACTAATTCTAAAAGATATAAGGAGGAGTCTGATTAGGCCTGCTGCAGACAATGATTTGTCAGTGTAGTGTGCGAAATGGCTTGATTGCTTCCCGAATAATATAAAACATCTCTTAAAGGTCGCTCAATCACGTAATTAATTAAAGACAAAATAATCTATATACAATTAATGTTAGTAGCACCACCACCTCGTCTGGAACAGTCCTAATCAGATTCTGGGGTTCGGGAGTATTTGAAAATAAAAATATAGAAA
This sequence comes from Calameuta pallipes, assembly GCA_030142375.1. Classification (NCBI taxonomy): domain Eukaryota; kingdom Metazoa; phylum Arthropoda; class Insecta; order Hymenoptera; family Cephidae; genus Calameuta; species Calameuta pallipes. The sequence continues at coordinate 2,228,212 of JARQSW010000427.1, forward strand.
AAAGAAGTAAAACGCAGTAATACTTTCGACTTCGTCCAACGACAGAAAATTATGCGTGAGTATCGATAAATAATAAATAGTTAAACGGTAAAGTCTTGTCTCGACAACAAAAATATATATATATATAAAGAGCCTTGTAACGATGAACTCTCACGGTCGGTTGACGTCAAAGAATTGCTGCGTTTTTCCAGAAAGTGACCATTGGAAAGAAGAGTACGCAAAGTGCTAATGTACATGTTTATTGCTGCAACATGGTTTATTGTAATACAGCGAGAATAGCAATGTCCAAGATTATCAACCCCCTACGGTGCGTGAAGCATTTGACAAGGGAAGAAAAATATTTAAAAAGAGGGATCCGATGGGGAAATAATTCGGATGGTAACGCACATCGCGGGATTGCCGTATTCTGATAATTCAATTGGTCGCACAATGAAGAAAAATATATTCCAACGTTACAATGAAAAGCAAACCCCCGTCTTCCCTTTTTTTTAAATTGTAAATATAAATACTCGACACGCGTTAGACACCATAGGCGGGATGCAATGCAGGACAGAGACAATAAAATTGCACAAATGGTTAAACCCAATTTACTGTGAATTTTAATCGGAGCAGATTAAATTCAATTTTAGGCCTCCCAAACTCATTAGGGTGTTCCAGACAGTGGACAGACATAGATATATATAATAAGTATATATATTATATGTAATAAGTATGTTTCGGTAGCTTCCATGACTAATACGAAGAAGCGGATTCGTAAGCTCGTACCGAGTTTTCTCGTATCTGCGGATTATTCCTTTTTGTTTCCCTCTTTGTACTTACACACTGGGACGTTACCGAAGACATCCGGAAAAGATAACACGAGTACAAGTTGTTTATAATCCTCTGGAATACTCCAAGGTATTGGTAGAACAATAAATTAATATTGATTAATTGAACTGTCTCGTTCTCTTGTCCCAAAGGTCTTCGAGTGACTCTTCGCAGTAATTAAAGACATAAATCCTGACGTTCCAGTTAGTAATACTCGTGGTTAAAAGACATTTCCACATGAAAAAGATGAATATACATACAGAAAGCAGATAAAAAATTTACATTGTCTCCCAGATTTACTAAGTATCGTTCAAGAGGCTGAATCATACAGTTTTTAGTTTCAAAAATGGAAAAAAGCTCGTTTCACTTCTTTTTCACTTAATAATTCACGAGGTGTACAATCTCCCCGTTTATAAAAGACACACCGAGAATTTCAACAGCGAAAAGTTAAACGAACGAATCTCACGATTCACGAATAATGAAAAGTTCAAGAGAAACGCGTGAAAGTGACATACACAAAAATTCGAATTATTCTTTTTTCGCCAGTTACAGATGATCTTTAGTAACTGTGACAGACATCCATTGGAATTATTGTCAGACAGTTACTGTGCAGATATCAAAGAAAAGAATTCAACTATCAATAACGAAACTAAACATTGCATGAAATAGGGATCTTAATCGTGCCGCCATGCACATGAAATTTAGTTAAGCAAACGCATAATCAATAGTATCAATAAGTACAGGCATTGCCTAACGATCACCGTAGCCTTTTTGTCAGCAACATCGTAAGACGCGCAAATAGAAACGCGAGAATCGCCTCGTTAATAACACCATAGCATTACGTTTTCCGTATCTTTTTTTCTTTTTCGTCTGTTCGTTTAACGCAATATAACTCCTTCGTATGTATATATTTATATATCTATATCTATATTATACGCATTGTGTGTATGTGTGTGTGTATATATATATATATATATATAGGGACGATGTGAAAAGGAAGGGCCCACTTTGTTCGATTAGCATTACGAACTTCGGTAATGTTACGCGCGCGTCGTCAAAAATAAACGAACAATGTATATGCACGTTACAAAACTAGAGACTTTAATTCGCAACCGCATGCCGCTCGCAGGAGTTTACCGAAGATCGCATTATTTCTTTTCTCTTTATCTCGAAAATAAAGTGATATATCACGGCCCTTCCTTCCCGTCGCCACGTTTACTATCTACTATACAACTGCCATTGTGATTCAAAGCACAAGGCTATATATATATTTATAATATGTATAGAGCAAAAATATCTTGCCCAAGCAATCTGTGACGTATTATAAATAATAATACATTTTATATATTTATATATGCAACGTTCCTCTCAGTTTCTTTTTCAGCCCCTCTCCCCTCCCCGCCACACCGGATGATCCACCGTCACTTGCAATTGCAACTGTCGTCCCAGAAATTAAATCTCTTGTAGCAATTACTTAGTCGACGCAATTATCGGGTTGAAGTTTGCAAGTACAGGCGGTGAGGTGGTACGCATGGTTTTTAATATTGTATAGATTATAAATTTATATCACTTATTATGCGTTGACAATAGTTTGTTTTCTTTGCAAGCACAACGTTATATATATAGTAATTACAACAGTAATGATAACGTATTAGCTAGATATTGTATTGTAACACGAATCTCAGATTCGATGTATCGTTTCTTATATATTCTCATTAAACTTTTCGTTTTTCTTTCTTTTCTTTTTTTTTTGTTTGTCGTTTTATCGTCGTAGCACTGAGCTGCAATGCACGGTAAACGCATTAAACTTATGAATTAGCTAAAATTAATTGATCGTATTCTTCTCTCTGTGTAATTGAGCGTAATTAATAACTGAGCAAAACAGAATCACAATACATTCTCCACAATTATCTTCCACAATAGGATTATCGCTGCATTTCCTACTAATGGACTTTTGTTTGTCATTGAAACTAAAGTTGATATATATCATATTCTCTTGTCGACGTCAGTTGCTCGTATTTTGCACAGCCGTGAGATTGGCTCGCTAATACAATGACCATATCAAATATGATTGCAGTTAAATTAGGTATTATGTGAAAATTAAATGGATGCAAATTGTGGAAGATGTAAACAAGTGACTTAAGCGTTGAGACATTATAGATTTGATCACTCTTAAAAGTGTCAGAGTAATCATTGGGAAAGATCAAGTCACTTTGCACAGACTTGACAAATAAATTTTTCCAATAACCTAACCTAACATAAACTAGAGCGGAATAAACGCGATTATGATTCTTTCTTAATTCTCTTATTTACTCACAACGCGATTCCCCTTATCGAAAAATCAAATTCGAATGTCTCGTGTTCTCACGTAAGTACGATATCCAATAGAGTAATTAACCTAAGGAAAATGATTTCTCTTCTTTTCGTTTTAAGCTAACAAAGTATAGAATCCTTTAACGACGTAATCAAGGATTTCAATTCGATGGAATACGGACTAGAGCACTTATAGACATTTCAGTAAAGATAGAATAATAGACTGTCGATGTAACATGTTATACTGAATCAATTAAAATTAAAAAAAAAAGCACGCGTACAGAATAAGAAAAGAAATTATTTAAACGTCTTTTAATACTAATTTGGTACCTTTGGTGGGTTAATGGAAATTAATTAATTCTCCAATTGGCATTCTAACAGCCGTATTCTCGAAGTCTTTTTGAATTCGATAAAACTTCAAATAATTTCTATTTCAAGTCTTTAGACTGTGCCGAAGCTCGCTAATGAAATACAGCGAGGATATTCAGCGGAATGGCCAACTAGCTTAGTATTATGCATAACTTAAAGCGTAAATAATACTCATCGAAAGCTCCAAATATTTGAGTGATGCCTAATGTAATTTTAACAAAATTTGGATTGACATTTGATTGTTACGCTTAGCATAGATAAGGACTCAAAAGTCTTAAGCTTTCTCTGGTTAGGTGAAACCTAATTGTATTATGAAAGATAGGTAGACAGAAGGTAGCCTATTAATATGAGTATATGTAGTACTTGTTGACAATGAATGGGATTAGTAGATTTTAAAGAAGTGAAAACGGATGAAGGTAAGGTGTATATATGGTGTATATATATATATATATAGTATATATATATACTATATATATAGGAAAGTAAGAATCTCATGCATTACCTCCAGCAATAGCAGCAGCCTTTGATCCTAGTTTATTCTTCTTGCCTGCTGAAACGAAATTTTCGTTAGGTTAGTTCCAGAGAGAAGAGACATTAATAACACTTAATTTGAAAGTGAAAGATCGCAAAAATTCAATTGTCCAAAAATGAACTTACTAGGTAAGCTGAAGGGTGCAGATTCAAAGGGATCTTCGGGTAAGTCGGAATAAGTCATCACAAGACTTTCTCGACTTTTAACTCCACTTATGCTGCTGTTACTTCCTCTTCTGATCTTGTCAAATTCTGCGCCAAAAATATGATCCTCCGTAAGCTGATTAAACGGTTGCGTGTCCTCGAATGGATTCCAAGCCGCTACATCCGCGCTCAATGATCTTCCCTCGACACCTGCTACGCTTGAGAGTTCGCCCTGATGCACGAAAAAAAAGTTGGAATATTCGTAATACGCAAACGCGGCATAAAGTCTATCAATAATCGATTTTTCGGTGGCCTAATTTTATCCATTTATTAACATGGGAATCGAGTCAACGACGTAATTCGATATCCATAATTCTTCTCCTCGACTCTATCATTCATTTATAACTAATCATATCTAGGTGCAGTGCAGAACTTGAACTAAAATGCTTTGTAATTAGAAACAGGAGTTGGTAAAACTGATAATTGGAATAAACGCAGGAAAAGTTTAGTAATCATGACAAAAATCCAAACACAAAAAAAAATATGTTAAAATTCGAGGTCTACGTTCAAGGGTTGCCAATAGTCATTGAAATGATAGGAACGTCCTGGAAGTATTGAGAGAAATAATTATAATTGAAATAAAAGTAAGGACGTGCAATTTAGTACTTACAACACGTACATGCGAGGCACTAGCTCCTATACAAGGCCTAATATCGGCCGGGACTTCGGGAGGTGTTGTACCTCCCGAGCGAGGTTTAACCGAGGCCTCGTAAGGTGCTAGGAACTGAGAGGTCTCGTTTGCAAACACTCTGTGAACATCGAAATGGCCGCTGTAATACAAATAAAAATCTCTTGACGAATAGGAGCGGCGATAGTGGTTGCGATAAACTGTCAATTTTTAGTCACAATCAACGAGATGATGGGCATCGATGCGCAGTCCTTTTGCGTGGGATAAAAATCGAGCAGTGTCATAACCATCGCAAAGCCAGATACTTACTTGTTGAAAGCACTAGTATCGCTGACGTTTCTTCTATGTCGTGAGGATGACAACGTGGGACTCTCTGGTGGCGAAGCGCTTGAGCTGATACTTTGGCTAAGGCTCTCCATCTTGTTAACTGGTTTCGGTAGAGCCGGAGTCATACTCGGTGTCAACTTACATGTCCCCGTTGGTGTATTTAGTTTAGGTGCCAGCTGGGTGGGAGTCGTCAACTTTGGCGGCGGTGCTATATTTGTTGGTGTAGTTAATTTTTGAAGAATCTTTGCAGCACCTGGTTTAGGAGCCACCGGAGGAGGAATTTTCGCTGGAGGTGGCATAGACCGTGCATCATCTTTGAAGGGATCAGGATACCCTGTAAAAGAAAGCAAAGGATCGAATTTGTCCGTATTTCAGGACCGCATTCGTTGGCTTGACGTCAAACTGCAAATGTTTTCTTACCAGAAGCTGGGAACAGGGCGTCCAAGTTATCCTCATTGACAGTCGAAGTCGAAGTTCTCGGTTCGTGTCGTGAGTCGAAGTAGTAAGGATTCTTATCCTGCACGGTTACAGGAGATTGATGAGTCAAAGGAGAATGACTTATCATAGGACTCTGGGATTGACCAAACGGCGATTGCTGGGTTTGGCCTTGTCCAAATGGAGCAGCTTGATTTGGGGAGGAAATGTGAGGTGTAACTTGGGCAAAGGATGATTGACTCGAGAGCTGTAACGACGGCTGCTGCGGGTTTACAGGAATTGTCTGGATGTTCTGTATATTCTGAACTAAATAAGACTGTGGTGTGTTTACGGGAGTAATTTGTTGGTTAACTTGAACATAGGAAACCGAATTTCCTATAGAGTTTTGGGACTGCAGTTGATTGCCCTGACCAGATATTTGACCTACGATCTGACCGCCTATGCTTATTGGCCCTGTGCCAACGGCCTGGCCTTTTGGCCTCTGTCTGGGGGCTACAGAGGTACCTTCTACTGTTGTTATTGGAGTAGGTTTTGCTACTTTTATCGACGATGATCTCTTCATACTATCCGACTCGATGCAAGGACATGGAAGGGAATCAAGAGTGGGAGTTGGAACTTTCTGTAAAAATATGCACATACATTACTTTCTTCAAACAACTTATGCTCATAAGAATTCAATGATACGCAATAAAATCCTCTGAGACTCACGTGAAGATTCTGCACAGGACAATCCTTCCCTTGTATCTGGAAAGCTATCACCGAAACTTGATAGATGTCAGGTCGAACATCCGGATCTGGCTCGAGCATGTATCTAATCAAGCAATGCAAAGCTTTGCTGTATCTGAAACATCAAATTCTCTTTCAAACTCATGTTCGAATTATAATCTAGCTTTTAATTGTCAAGGACACGAACCTCGAATTATCAGGTATAACAAAATTTCCTGATTGGATGGCGAGAGTACTCTCACCAAATGGAAGGGTGAAGAAGCAGAGCTTATATAGCAAACAGCCCAGTGCCTGAATAAGAATGAATCATTCTTTAAACTTCCATTCATTTTTTTTTTCCAATCAAACTTAATTCTGTCTTACCCATATATCGGCCTTGGTTGTGATTGGTTTACCGCAATACATGTCAACCATCTCTGGCGCTCTATAGCTTAGTGTAGTATATTTCTTAATTTCTTCTTCGACTATCGATGCACCCTGAATGCTTGGATTAAGGACTTTACCAGTTGCTGATCCAAAATCGCATAAGACATAGTGGCCTGAATCAGCTAACAGTATATTCTCAACCTAAACAGAATATAATCTGTGGTCAATACTCTTTGGGATTATTACGTGAAAAAGAAGTAACGATATTTATTTAAACTGACCTACCTTCAGGTCCCTGTGTATTATTGGAGTTTGACAATGGTGAAGTCGTGACACAGCCTCGCAAACATCACAAAAAATGTGAAGAACTTCTGACTCACTGAAGCCAGTTTGAAGCCTGTAAAGTAATCATAATACCCCATCTTACGTACGAACAGGATAATAGCCTACTGTATGATTCAACCCGGAAGCAACAGTAAACAGTGAGCAATTCTAAAAATGCCAACCTGTTGTTCATCATTTGAAGAACTTGAGACTTGCAATATGGCATCAGGAGTAAAAGTTCATGAACTCCATTGCCTGTGTGGCTGATGCTGCTGTCGACATATCCTATGATGTTCTTATGACCACTCAAGTTACTCTACAAGCAAAAACATTGCGTGGACTATTCCAATATTTTTCATAACGGATACAGCGTGTCCTGAGTATTCTGTTCGCATATATTTTATCGTTGTCATGGTTGAACGCGGACGTAATGGACATTGCTACACAGTAAACTCTTGCGAAGAGTGTCAATAAAAATTGGAGCATCACTCTCTTTTTATTTTTTTCTACGGCGTTACATAAAAGTCCATAGATAATGTTAATTGAAGATACATTCATTCGCATAAATAAAACACGAAGTGATAACTAAGATATACATTTTTCGCTCAACCAAAGAGAAGGCGTGATTTTGCAGATGTCCTCAGCGTTCCCAAAGTAACGCAAAAAATAAGGAGTATGATGCAAAATGTGGTTTTATTAATCATCCTTCAAAGACAGAATGAGACAAAAAAAGAGAGATAGAGCGAGAGAGAGAAAGAAAACTTATATCGTAATTCGACTGCATGAAATTCTCTGTAACAGGAAAGTTCAGACCGCAATAAAAGGATATGTGTAATTTTTCTATTAAATTATAATGTAGTCATTCAACGTCATTTGACGTAGTTTAAATATTTATGATTGCGTATAGGCTGGTTTCCTCCGTCTGAAGGTTTAGGATGAAGACAGCTGATTATCAGGCGGATGGTATGGCTAAATGGAGATATACATACGATCTACTGAGGATAATATTAGATTTTAATTACTCGTGAAACCTTTCTCTATAAATGCACGAAATATGATGCAACTTTAGTGCAACATAATTGCTAATTTATTCACAGATTGGCTATTAATTCAATTGATATTGACTGCTAATTCTTAAGGTGCCCAAACAATTTGTGAACTCTATAAACAAGAAATCCTTTGTGGAGGCATATAATAGCCACGATTTGATATAGCAAAACTGTATGTGAGAAAGTTTGGCCTCAATTTATACCCTTGGTATGCCAAGTAAACCACTGAGTAGTTGGATATATTGTATAGTGTATTTTTTGCAAAGAAAACATATTTGAGATAAAGTTTGTTATCAAATTTCTTCCAAATTTATTATATACTTCCTAACCGTCTGATAATTGAATACATATTTCCATCAACCGGCTACAAAATAGTTATTGTTTAACTGTACTTACAGCAATTTGTATCTCTCTCTTACAAACATTAAGATCATGTTCGTTGTTGACATACATGCGTTTAAGTGCATATCGACCACTTGATGACTTGACAAGGAATACCACAGCAAATCCTCCTACAAATTAAAATAAAATGTACCTATTGTTAGATATACTAATATTAAAATTATCTACCCATAAGAGACAAATGAATATAAATATAGATAGGAAAATTTTATCCATTTCTTCAATCTCAATATAAAGTCTCATTGACTATTGTAAAAATATGTCGGAAAGTAGTTGAGGATAAATACAGTTTGAGATAACATAGAGAAATATATAAATGATAATTCTTTATCATAATACCTATGGATTGATAAATTTTCATATATTATGCAGCTTTAACAATCACAATATGATTCACTTCGATTAAAATCAATTATCTATTGCTCCATATTAGCTTATTGGCTGAGTTAACTGTTTTAACCTTGCATCACTTATTTGACTCTCATTTAAATATTTAGTAATACATCTATGCTTGTGTTATTTCACAATACTAAGAACTAATACAAATGTATGTTTTCTACAAAAACTGTTTACAGAAAAACAATATTTCTCAACGAACAATAAACCTTTGAATGTATATAAAAGTACTAATTCATCACATAGTAAAAAAAAAGTTATATAAACAAGCAGATATGCACATTGTGCTTACGATAAATAATATTAAAAAATTTATAATCCACAAATTATGATAAAGATGAAAAGTATAACTTTCACTGACCCCATTCATGTTTAAAAATTTGAAAAATTTCTTCAATCTAGCATCTATCACATAGAATGGTATGGAAATTCATTTATTCAAAATGATCAAAAAGGACGAAACGGATACAAAATGCAAGAATTTAAAAATCGTCATTTACATTAGAATTCAGGGTGGTATCAACGGTCCAGGATAAGATTAGCAGAGAGTAAAAGATAAAAGAATATTGGGCGTAGAACGTGCAGTGTAAATATAATGTTCAAAAAAGGATATACCTTCAGCAAGAACTTCCTCGACGGTAACTGTATGCCGACCCACGACGAAGACCTTGCCCACATAGCTATTCGGTTCCTTGGAAGTGTTGTCGATCTTCGAGAAGAGCTTCTTCATGTTGGCACGTCGTCGGCCCTCCCTATCCCCAACTGGCTTGACATAAGGCTTTCTCGCCCGGTTTCCACCGCGTGGTACGCGATCCCCAAAAACAAAAGGACTTTACCTAATAGCCCCGTACTATCTGCACTGTACGCCAGCCGTTCTTGTGTTAATTGCGCGTAAACTTAACCAAGAAAAATCAATTTTATCATGATAACAGTTAACGTATTTCAGCCAGCCGACATTTTAAGGCTGCGCTTACTGCGCACGCCCTCTTCCGCAGAAACATTGCCGGAAACATATGTGTCTCACTTCCGGTCGAATGTCAAAAATCTTACTTCAGAATAATTTAAGATAGTCTCTAATAAGATATCATTTCTCTTCATATTAAAAATCTCCGTGTTTAATATTTATCCAATAGCGTCGTAGCTATTGTACTTTTTAATTTAATTGGATGAAATACTAAAGATTATCTTGCCTCTTCTTACTAATGAGAACTGGGAATAGGATTAGTTTGAATTTTTCCGACCTTAGTGCTCCCGGAAATGAAGACGCGTGGTTCCGGTTGAATGTCAAACCGTTAGTATGAAAAATATCATCACTTCTGCGATTGGCGCGATTGTTTTTATTTAAATATATTACTCGAGATGAGATTGTCACTGTGATTTGCTTTGAGAGGGGTAATTGGGCGCAATGAGTGATTCAGAGGACTATACTCTTTTGGATGATATAAAAGCTTTGGAAAATGCTTTGGCACAAAAGAATCAGTCGCCGTCGACCTCAACAAGTACAACGACGGAAAACGTTTTGTCTAACCTTTATGAGAAAAGGGATTCTCTTACTATAACACAAGAAGCACAAGATGATTCTGCCTCGAATAGTTCGTTCTGCATTGACGAAAATGGTATTGACATTGAAAACTTGAATGCATTGGATGATGTCCAAGCAGCACTTCTTCTTAACAAACAGTTGATTAACTGTTTGCAAGCTGCAAAGATGAAGTTTACGACTCTACTTGAGGAATGTCGAAAAAGGAAACAGTATGTTGAGCAAAAAATTTTGCAGACTGCAAAGTCTACTTCTGCTTCAAAAATCACATTCTGTAATGCTGGCATGCCATACTTCAAAGACAAGGCTCGTTTCATTGCACCGATGAATGAAGATGCCAAGATAAAGAAAGCGTCTGGTGAGTTACAGATTGTCCATCTTCCTATTGTTTGCCGGTGGACTCCTAAAGATAGACGTACTCTCATCAATGCAATCAAACAAGAGGCCATAACAGATGTTTTAAGCAACAAAAAGCTACCAGGTAAAAGGAAAGTTTCTCATCGTAAGATGAGCAGTGCACAAAGAATAGCAGAAGAAAGGGCAAATTTGTTGCCCAAATGTTTTCAGGACACTGTTGGACCTTTGGGTGCTAGAGAATTCGATTGGTTGAAAATTGCTGCAACTGATTTTGAAGGTAGGCACTCAGCTGAAGAGTGTCGTGTCATGTGGAATATATTCTTGCATCCTGATATCAATAAGACAAAATGGTCTAAGGCAGAAGACGCGCATTTGAAGCAACTTGCTGAGCAGTATAATTTTGAAAACTGGGATGAGATTGCCTTGAAATTAAAAACTCGGAGATCAGGCTATCAATGTTTCATTAGGTTCAACACTACCAACCGTCAATTTGGGTTTAAGGGATGTCAGTGGAAAAAGGAAGAGGATCAAAGACTTGTGGATGCTGTAAATAAGCTGAGGCATGGAGACTATATTCCTTGGGGTGAAGTTGCTAGTTGCATGCATAATAGAACAAAGCAACAAGTGTACTTTCGGTGGACCTACAGTTTGGCACCACATTTAAAAAAAGGCCGATTCACAGCAACAGAGGATAAAATCTTGATGAATGCTGTAGCAAAGTATGGAAAGAACTTTGGAAAAATAGTAGCTCTTTGCATGCCTAACAGAACTACAGTTCAGCTTAGTGACCATTACCAAACTCTAGTCGTGAGAGAAAGTGGGAACCAGAATACTTGGAGTCTTGAAGAGGATGTACAACTTATTAAACTTCATGTACAATATGGTTCAAATTGGGTAAGGATTGCTAAGCACTTCCCCACAAAAACCAGGATTCATGTTAGACATCGATTTTCTGCTCTTCTTCGATATCAGAGGAAGGGTGTTTCCTTGAAAGATATTCCACGGACGTACCAAGGAAATTTATCTGCAACGGAAATATTTCCTCCAGAGGAAAAGAAAATTGACGAAGAGAATGTTGAAATAGCTGAAGATGAAATAGATATTGACTCACAACTTCTACTCTATTTTAAAGAAGTAGCATCTCCATCAAAACATGATGGAACAAGAAAGTCGTATAGCCCAGATGAAATTATGTTGAAAATTCCAAAACTGTATAACATCTTACAGAGTTTAAATGCTAATCTCGTTATTCCTGAAACTCTCCATACACAGTCTTTATCTTTGAAAAATAAACAATTGCTGCTTGCCTTAAAGGTATATGGCGAATCGAAAGGAAGAGAAGTTGCAAAACATCGTGAAAGCATAAAAGATGTACAGCAAAGGATGTTTGGCAGTGAACACAACTCAGACACCTACAATCATTTTGTACCACCATTGCCATTCAATATGGTGTCCAAAACCAAAAATGCAATTCACAAGAAAACTTTAGAATATGAATTAAACACTGATCAACAATTTTCTGCAGAAGTACACATGCAACTAGAAACTCCTGAAAATGTAATTTCTATGATAGGCATTAATTTGCATCTAGAGTTTGAAAAAGTTACTCGGATGTTAATTGGATCAACTAGAAAAGTAGAGAAGCAAAGTGTCATCAAAAAAATTTACATTCTACCGCCACAGGAAAAGGTTAGTAATTCACAGGGTACAAAAAGACATGTAGAAGATTGCAGTAAAGATAATGGGAAGAAGCTCCAAATAATGTCATCTCCTCCCAAAGATGCTAGCACTTCTGGTATTTCAGTTGAATCAAGCACAAAAGATGTAAGTCAATCAGATGAAGCACCATGGCCACGAATGTTTCAGGAAATATTGCCATCATCAGATTACTCAATATTGGAACCAAATTATTCAACAATATTTGGATTTCGCAATATACTTTCGTCTAAACAAATGTCAGACGAAGACGACGAAGCTGTAGACAAACAAAGAAACAGCCTCAAATATCAACCAGATGGCCGTAGAGCTTTCGAGCTGCTGACTCAACGGCTTTTAAAGTTGTTCAAAGTTCCAGTAGGCATGTCGCAAATTCTACCACCCGAAATACACGGTGGAGAGAAAATATTTTTGTCCTACGCAGAAAATGTGTTGAAAAGTAAATTAAAAACTAAAAGTAAAAAAGTCGTTCCTAAAAAACCAAGTACAACCGAAATGGAACCACGTGTTAAAAAGGAAAGAATCGATAATCCAAGTGAAACTGTACACAGCTTAGGTATAATTGATGATTAGTAATAAACAATAATTATAAAACATCTGTGATGTAGGACTGTTGCTGTCTAATTATAAAAAGTTATCAGCATTTTGTCTTAAGTATCTATAAGAAATCATATTTCTACGACTTGTAATTCGAACTTTGTGCGAAATATCTGACTAAGGATGTAATGCCCAATAAAAGACTACCAAATTGATTTTTTACAAGCATTTTTATTTATATCTTACAATTGAGAAGAGATTTAGATTTGTAAAAAAATTAGCTCGTAGTTGCCAGTAATTCTTCTGAACATGCTTTCGTTAAATTGTATTCTACTTCACGGAAAACTATCCGACAAGTTCGATAAATGCACTTGAATTACAAATATTAAACAAAAACACAATAAAGGGCTATACAATACACCACTTGTAAAATGCAATCGTTGTTATAATAGAAGTTTACGTCACCCACAAAAATAAGATGTTCACCAAAGAACCTGTGCTTACCAACACAGAAATTCAGTATGCTGAAAATTATAATCTTACAAAGTAACCTGTTATTCTATAGTTGTTAGTGCAAAGTACATTTTTTTTAAGCAAAGCCAATCCAAATGTTTCATAGGCCAAGAACGTTATACGACGTCATTGAATTCTCATATAATTTATAACTTCAATTTTTTGCATCTCATTTTCGATGAATCACTGTATGAATAATCATAGTGAAAAACGTTTTGAAAATGAGAGAGCACTGATTTAATTATTATTTAGTATACATATATATATATCGTAACCCACGAGTGGACATTGAAAGTTATTTTAAAAAGTCAAAATCAAAATACATATATTATAGAAATGATAATTATAATACATGCGCCCATGACGCAATGCGATGTTGTCAAAGTGACTTCATTAAAATACTTATAAATTATCAGGTATCCTAAATAACTGATTTAGATAGTCTCGTGCGACCAAAGAATATCAAAAATGAATTGTCCTAAAAATAGTCGCGGGCAATTCGACAGATTTCCAGCAACTCTAACCTACGTGCCTATAGAAGTACATTGATTCATTCAGACCTTGCAACAGCTTTTTGATACATTTCAATTATAATACACCTCATAAAATTTCACTCACAACATTTACCTCTACAATCTACTTTCGCTTTGGAGCGGAATTGTTATAAATGGTCATTATTATTGCACAGCCAGCAGTGAAAATGCCCCACGCCAGTAAACTAGCTTCGAATCTACTAACTACAGCTCTGATACCGTCCAAAACAATCTTCAAAGGTTCATTGGTCACTTTCATCGTAGGCTTCTCCTGAATGATCCTCATCTTCGTCAGATAGTCGATCAGCGGCGGATGGTCGCGGCTGAACACCGGGAAATACTCGGTTACCTTTTCCCTTGTCCACCAGGCCTGTCCGCTCCTAATAATCATTAATACATTTTTTAAAATTAGATAATACTTTTAAGAATGAGTAGGACAGTGGTCTTCACTCACGATTGACTCCATGGTGTATAGTGATAATGATAAAGGCTGGCTTTCACGTATTTCGGTGGACCGTTACGGAATGGATTCTGAGCGTTATTGAGAAGCGATAGGACTTCCGGTTGTCCATTTAACAAACGATAGGCCAAGGACATAAGCCATGGATTCTGATGGTAAGTTCCTAAAGCTGCAAACCACATTTGCCAATCGAGTCTAGGCTGATGAGGTGCTGTACAAAAAAAAAATCATGTATTTTTTACCATTTATATTGTCTGTTGAAAAATGAAGGAAACCTACCAACGAATGGTAAAGAATTATTGACGTTTCCTGGTTTATATAGGAATTCATATTCCTTCCATGGGCCATCAATATTGTTACTTCCTTCAATTATGACTTCTGGTCTACCACCAACTCCTGTCATACGACGGAATAGTCCATAACTACCAACCAAGTGAAGATAATCTACTTTGGCATGGAGCTGTCTGATTTGATTCGGTACAGTTGCGTTTTGAGATGAATGGAGAGTAGAATAAGGAACCTGGATTAAAAATGCTCGTTATTGATATTGCTAGTTTACTTTATTTCCCTTAAGTTTAAAAGAATGTTCTGTACTTACGATGCTAATTGCAAAGAGAAAAACCACGATGACTGTATAAAAAATTGTTGTTAGCGTGGCTAAGATTTTATTTTGAATACCTTTTACAATTAAAATGGAATTAGTTACAGCATCGGCTACAGTGAAACCCAAGGATGCTAAGCCAATGTAAATGGAAATAGGTACCACGCGTGAAAGAACATAGTCAAATTGTTCTTTGGTAAATGCTGAAAAATAACAAAATTTGTAGTAAAGATAATATGGGATATGAATTATGAAAATCAACTGTGCTTCTCAAATGAACTTACCGATTTCGGAATCAATGGTCCAATTGTCTAAAATTCGGAGCTTGTAATAGATGTACGTTCCATAAATGACACCAGCGTAGACTAAAACACAGACTGCAGTGGACAAATAATCTAAAACCTGTGTGCCACTGCTCTTAAGCTTTCTCTTATAAAAGAATTGGTCATCCAGCAGAGAAATGGATAAGCAGATTGTTAACAAATTAAAGAAATTATAATTGCCCGTTGCAATAATATGCAATTGGAGGAACACCTGGAAATAAATAATAATTCATACACCTCAAAACTTCTATAGGCTCCATCAGTAAAATCCTCACGCATGAATGATTCTTACCTGAAGATAAAAGGCCGTAATCCGTACTTTTCTATTTGGAAAGAAAAACAGAAAAGGAATAACAAGTTCAAATACGTTTGCTCCTACTGTATTTAGACGAAGGTACCAAGTTGGTAAGTGGTGAGCGTACCAAGCCAATGGAGTAGGGATACATTGACTTTCAAAATGGATATTCAAAGCTGTAAGAATGACAGTTTAGATAGGACTGGTATCCATTCACGGACAGACAGAAATAATTATACCATATAAAAAAAAGGTAAGTCTAAGTGATCCGTCGATCAAAGTGAAATTTACCATCCAATTTCCACCATGTTGGACATCCGGACGTGAGTTTTACGACTCCGCTAGAAAACATTAAACGAAAAAGCAACCAACGAACTGTCCAAAACGTGACTGAGTCACTGGGTGTACTGAACTTTCCGCGTTGCGTGTACCAAAATGGAGCAATAATAGTGCACAAGAATCCAGCTTCCAATAAAAGAATATCCCTGCAATGAAATGGCATTATGGTGATTTTCATAATTTCTTTTATAATAAATATATCTGCAGTGATTTGCAAACAAATCGGGAATTATTCCAATTGATCTGATATATTCTTGACACGTTCGCATTTGATACACCACATATGTCTTAGATATCAATACAATTCTCACATTACAATTCCACTTCTAACTTATGCAATGTGGATATGTTTCAACATGGAAAAAATATTCATGAACTACCTTGAGGTAATAATAAACAGTGGATACCTTCAATTGCGTCTTTTCTAAATATTACTAATTTACTCGATAGACTGTAATAGAATACATTCACACTAGGGACAGATTTTTTAATCTGTCTGGCCTACAAATGAAAATACTTACCATTGAAACCACATAAAAGTTTGACCAACTTGATACAACGAATAATAGAGAGCCCACAGTACTGCAAATACAGGAGCAATGCAAACTCTTTGTGAAACGAATCTGCAATAGGAAATGATATATGATAATACGAAATGACAGTGTCAATTCTAATGACTAAGAGTATAATAAAATGTATCATTGAAATTTAACTCCAAGTAAGCAAGTACCCGATGAATGAAAGGATGATTCCAGACAAAGAAAGTAGGTCCAGCATGTAATCAACGTTCAGACCAATGTATGGTGCAAACCACAATAATGTTGGTTTCTGTCTTAGCTTTAGAGATAACGACGCTTTGCTTGTTAAATCCAATTGTGTTCTAGCAGGTAGAACTCCATTTTCTCCGTACAATCCTAATGTACATAAAAATATATTTACCTAAGTAAATATTATTTAAAATGTAAAATTATTATTTACAAGAGTATTATTTCTATTATAGATGTGCCAATGAGCGTAAGATTATTACACATTTAATATAAGCACTTCAGTGGCTTCTTATCCCACATATCTAATTTAAAAAAGTATCTGAATATATTTCTCATTACATTCTAACATAATGTATCAGTTAAAAGTTATTTAGAGCAAGTAGAATTGGATAAGATTAGAGAAAATTATATATTTCAGTAATGACCCATGTATGATAATCAAATCATTAAGCTGAAATATAATATGTAATTCCTTATCAAATATAGAATAAAAATAATAAAATAAAATGCATCGTTCAAGATAACATAAGTATCTAAGATAGATAAATAATCAAATATAATTGAAAAATTATTATTATTATTATACGAATAAAATATGAACAAACAATTGCAGCTAAAACGACCAATTAAGTCATCTGATTGTTGCAAGATTTAATAACAAATGATGAAAATAATCAGATAACTATTAGATAATTCTTGAATCGGGTGAGTGATCGCTTAAATCATCGACGCGAACACATAATACCGTTAAATTCATAATGAAAATAAGAAACTTGTCTTGAAGAAGCACCTACTAACTAATCATTTCCAGTTACTCCAAAAAGATGAATACTTCAAAATTCGTGCTCCAATAAATCGTAACGTAGAAACGTATCGTCTATAAAAGCAAATGAAATAACTGCATTAACCGCTGAATATATTTACCAATATAGTAACGAAAAGGGGAAAAAATTAAGAGTGAGTGAAAATGTTCTTGAAATATGTAGAATCTCACAACGGTCGAGCAACGTAAAAACAACGTTATTCAGCAACGTAAGAAAACGTTGAGTATTGTTAGAATTTTCAAAAAATCCCGAATATCATAGATCGATAAGAGCCGGCGGAGCCACGTCAAAAAATACAGCTATTTTTGGTGCGACCGCATCTGTATCACTTACCGGGAATCTGGATGTAGTAGCTCAGGAACGCGAAGAGGTAAATGATACACATCCCCCTGAGAAAGAGATTCCGCGTATAGCGTACCTGGGCCATTTCACTGCTCGTAGAATCTCAGTTCGTGTCAGAAAATGCACATTTACTGAAGCCAAACAACAAATAATAAACTTAGCAGTGAACGGGACCAGTACTCGCGTACCGCGACTCCAATTCCGTAATTCGATGCTACATGAGGTGGGATATACCCACGCCAAAACAGGTTATCCAATGAAATGCAAAGAAAGTCACTACATTTAAAGGCTTCTGAAGGCAATTAATAGAGACATCTGTTTGAAAATTTTTAAACTACATTGATACTCGGTATGAAGAAATAATTAGACATTTAAGTAAACAATAATGAATAATCAATCTATCTCGCCCAGGAGAATTGTGTAAACTCTTTCTTTCTAGTATGGTAAATTTGTTTTGAGTTTTATTAAATATCCTTCAGCATTAGATTTGACAGTATCATGTATATTTGATAATGTTAAATAATGATTCAGTTACCAGTAATCGATAAATGAAGGAGTTTATGGTATGTTGTTATCGCGAGTTTAGCCACGTGTATGGTTGCCATTCGTATACAATTTTTCTTGTAATCGTTTATAATTAAAAGATAGAAAAATGCCAGCTAAAGTAAAAAATAATGTTTTGATGTATGAAGGGTGTAATTATTTGAGATATCGTTTGCTATTGTCTACTTTATCGTGTAAACCTGTAAGAATTACCGATATTCGTCCTGGCGATGACGATCCTGGACTTCGAGGTTAGCATTCTTGATTAAAATGTTTTATATCTTTAATTTATGTTTAATCTTACTTGTGAACGTTTTTTTATTTTAGAATATGAAATTAGTTTTATACGACTTCTGGATAAAGTAACAAATGGAACTAGAATAGAATTGAATGAAACTGGCACAAGTTTATATTACAGTCCTGGGTTACTCGTTGGAGGTGACTTGGAACATGATTGTAGCTTACAACGAGGGATTGGTTATTATTTAGAAGGAATCATAGCTTTAGCACCTTTTTGTAAAATACCTATAAACATCAAACTCAGAGGAATTACAAACAATGCTCTTGGTACGAGAAATTACAAACAATGCTCTTCTATTTATTTTTTATTGTATTTATATTTAATCATTATTTCTTCTGTCATTATTGCTTTAGATCCCTCGGTAGATAGAATTAAAGCTTCAGCCATTCCCCTAGTAAAACGATTTTTAGCAGGAGATAATAGTATTGAACTAATCATTTCTAAAAGAGGTGTAGCTCCAATGGGTGGTGGTGAAGTAAAATTTCTCTGCCCAATCAATAAAAATTTAAAAACAATACAAGTACGTTCAATAAGCTATATTAGTTATGAAATATAATATTAGTTTCATACACCAAGTCTCATAGATAAATGTTGATAGTTTCAGAACAGTGGAATGGTAAAACGTATCCGAGGGATCGCATGTAGTGTGAGAGTATCACCAGCAATAGCTAATCGTATGGTAGAATCTGCAAAGGGAGTTCTTCTAAATTTTTTACCAGATATCTACATTCACACTGATCAAAGCAGAGGAGCTTCTAGTGGGAAATCTCCAGGTACAATCAAGTTTGCTAGTGGAACAATTGGAATATATTCATTTATAATATCTCTAATTTATATATCAGGTTTTGGAATAAGCCTGACTGCAGAGACTACCACAGAAGTATTTTTAAGTGGGGAAGCATTCTCACCTTTAATGACAACAGGATCATTACCCTGTGTACCTGAAGATTTGGGAAAAGAAGCTGCTTTAAAACTTCTTGATGAAATACACAGGTAAGAATATAAGATAATGTTTCTCAATGATTAAATACATTAAGTTAAAACTGTTCAGGAATGGATGCGTGGACTCGCCATTCCAAAGTATGGCTGCTTTGTTTATGGCACTTGGAAAAAAAGATGTTTCCAAAATAACAGTGGGACCGCTGACACAAACTATGTAAGTATTAAATTATATTTCTAAAAGTAATTATGGTTACTTCATATATTCCGTTAACAGGATTCAATTTTTGCGAGACCTGCGAGATTTTTTTGGCACAGTATTTAAAATAGAGCATGTAAAAGAGGAAGAAGATGAGACGCTAACTACACAGGAACAAATACTCTTAACTTGCGTCGGCATAGGATACACAAACATAAGTCGGCGTGTTTTATAATTTATTTGTAATAAAATGTTTGTATATAAAAACGAACGTATAATATTCCCAGGGACAGTGCAGTTATCTTGTTTTCAAACGCGAGTATTATGAATTATAATATAAAGTCTTGTACATCTAAAGGCTTCGTAGGCCAGGCATGAAATTTTTTCAATCTAAGTTGCTTCCATGCCTCTTGATAAAGATTTGACCATTGCTTAAATTGGTAGTACCTCATTTTTTTAGGATGCCTTTGTTCTATGTCAATACCTTTATATTTCTCAATAATTCTCAAAAATATTCTTAAAAGTTCACGTCTACTTACAAGCAATAAGTTTCCTTTCTTTTTTTTAGTTGCTCCCTGTTTCCTACCCTCAACTGCTACTTCCAATTCTCTAAAACAATCAGTCTACAATTTTCACCTATAAAATATTAGAAACTGATTCTAATGACTCGATAACAGAAGAACTCAGATATTATTGATCTTCTGATTAAATACCGTGCAAGATTACCTATTGCGCACAGAACACCATATAATGCTTGTTGGGCATGGTTGCGTCCTCAGAGTTCCCTTCAAATGTATAAAACTTTCTTTGGCTTGAAATATTTTAAGACCCGCAACATCATTGCCAAATCTCTTATACAAGCCACGCTCCATGGCTTCTTGTGAAAATGGACACCCACCTCCAATTGTGATACTCTCTAGTCTTAATGGTGCAATCAATAAGCTAAGTAATGATCCTTGAACACCCAATATATTCCACCTATAGTGAAGATTCACTTTTTAAAAATGAGAAATATATCAGAAATTCATCTATGCTCGTTATTCATACTCACTTTGCCAGTTTATCTGAGCATGATAAACTCAAAGTTGGGTCACCTCTACCTGGTTTAGTGCGTAACGATCCAAGAACGTGATAATTTATACCAGGTTCGAGGAGATCCTGTTTCTCTTCTGTTGAAACGCATTTTGCACCGGTTCTATATGTATCACTAATTATCCTAGAAGTTTTCTTTGCTCTATTGAAGGAAGAGTCGTGCGACGCTTCACTAAGTGCACTTATTTTTCTTATTTTTTCGGGAGGATTAATCTCTTCATCAAACATCTTTGCTTCTTTTGGAAATATTGAACAATCGCCGCATGGCGTTTGAGTGGAGAAAAAGTGAAATAATATGCCAGGTTTAATGTCAATCTTATCAGTTGAATCTAATGCGAACACGTCACTCCTTTGATCATTCAGTAATAAATCTAATTGATCATACAAATATCGTAGAAAAGCACGTCTAGCCAGGATCTCTGCATGAGAGTCACTCAATCTGCTGCCCCTTTTCCATATTTCAGTATTCAGTAGTTCAGAACCACCCAAACACTTTGTTCCTGTGGCCAGGGATACAACTGATAATTTACCATTAGTATTTTCCAAAACTATGCCAGATAAAACGGTCCATTCGTTACTGGTAGGTTTACCAGTTTTCTTTAAGCTATTGTACTTTTGTACGCAGAGTTTTGCTACTTTATCTGCAAAGCTATTCATATTAACTTATATATACTGTTTTAATCCACTACCAAGCAAAAAAAATGTTCTCGTAATAATAATATCATTGAAGGTAAGATTTGAAATTATAGTATTTAAAAAACATTTGTCGGATCCCAGGTATATTTCTGTTGAGGTAAATCTGATAGTGCTTCCATTTGGCTAGAGGTAAGCATAAAGTTTAACTCAACATTTTCTTTTATGTGTTTCTTGTTTACAGCTTTTGGTATAATTCCTGAAAGGTGTAATGCATAGTTTATTCATAAATATATATCTAAAATTTATGTTCGGTTTTAAAGTGGATTTTTCATACCAATGCCTTGTTGTACTGCCCATTTTAAAAGTACTCTGGCAGGAGAAACATTAATATCAGAAGCAATACCACAAACTACAGGGTCTTTCAAAAGAGCCGTAGGGTCACTAGTGCCCAATGACGAATAAGCTTGCACGTGTATTCCCTCCCCTTTGCAAAAATCTATTAATTCCTTTTGGGAATAATGAGGATGACATTCCACCTATAAATTATATAAAATAGAAATTTTTATTAAGAAATAATATTAATCAATATTTCCAATTAAACATACTTGATTCACTGCTGGAATAACACCATAAGAATTCTGCAGTAATTCTTTCAAGTGCTTTATAGTATAATTTGATACACCTATAGATCTAATGTATCCTTCTTTTTGTAACTCAACTAATGTTCTCCAAGTGAGATTTCTTAATTCAGGATTCTGCTGTGAATTCTCTGACATACCACTGGTACCTGGCCAATGAATCAAATACAAATCTAAATACGCAGTGCCCAACCACTTCAGAGATCTTAATACAGATTCACGAATTCTTTGTGGATCACCGTTATCACTAGGAGCTGTACTGACAAAAGATATTGTGGTAAATTATCAATTACATAGAACTTTCTCACTATGCACTTACAAATTTTTGATGTTATAAATAAGTCAGATCTTGACAAAGCATACTTTGGAAGCAACTTATTCAATGCATATCCAATATCTTCTTCATTTTTGTATGCTGCAGCTGTATCTGTTTTGAAGCAATAACCAAATATCAGCTGATCATTGCTACTCTGCATAAATAATAAATGTCTTACCAAATGAACGATATCCTGAATTCAAACTTTCGTCAATAACAGTGTATATCACATCTCTACCTCTCACCCTATACGTACCAACTAAAAATTTTAATTATCGTAATCAATCAAAAAATCAAAAATGTACGTAGAAAGTATGATGCTGGAACCATATTCTTTCAATTTTGAGGTTACGAACTTACGTCCTACAAGAGGCATCTTATATACACTCGACAGGTGAACATACATGTCCATGACACCCATGACTTATTATTTAAATATTAAAATGTTAAATAAAAACAACTTTTTCAAAATAAACTTGTTGGAATCTATTTATGAAAATTCTACGTTTCATCCAAGTGAACACCAGAGAACCAAGATGGAATTAACTTATCAACGGTCTCTTTGCGTGGACAAATTTATGAATTGATAAAAGTCAAATTTAACTTTCTTTCTTTTGTCAATTAAGATAATATATATAAATTATTCATACCTGTTAGCGTTGTGTCACGTCATAACTGCCAGAATGAAATACAAATATCACGAAGAAGCAAATAAACGTGAAACGAAGAAATTCGATTTTCGTTTTATTTCACCATTGTTAATCGCTAAGTGATCGTAATTTAAATAATAGGTATAGTAATAAAAATATGACTCTATCGTTATATGCATCAGTACGGAGAATGAGAATCGATTAATTTTCACATTTCCACTATAGATTTGACATTGAACATAGACAAGGAACTGCATCGTTTAATGCGCCCGTGTATATAAAGAAAAATGACAAAGCAATACACAAATGAGTAATACTTAAATAATTCTTTTTCCAAAATAAGTAAAGTGAACAATGATGAATTTCATCTTTCGTTGCGCAACTCCCACCCGACTCTGAATATATTTTCACTACCTGAAAAATTAAGGAAGTTTCCGAAGTCACGATTGAATGTGAAGAACACGTATTCCTTTTACACATTTTTTTTCTTCTACACTTTAATTTACTTTCTCCATAATTTCGTCATTAAACACTTTATATATATCTATCTTTTTTTTCTTTTTTTTTCTTTGTAAAATTAAAGCTGCCGTGTCTCCCGGCATCTTCGGAAAATTTTCCTTGCTACACGAACCACAACATAATTCTCCATGATTTTCGTTATTAACAATTTTCTTTTTTACGTTTCCTCATTCTTTCTTGTTACTATCTGCATTACGTTTTGTACTTTCATACCCTACAAGGTTTCGAGCTCTTCGTTAATCTGCCTTCACAGAATCAGTATACATGCATATACATACATATACATACATATATATGCTTAATTTTTTATTTGCGATTTCCTTGCAAACTATAAACTCTCGTAAATAATATGAAGTACTATATTTCGTAAATCAGATCTTTATAACAAAGACTTTTAAGAATCAGAATTACTTTGCATTGCTGCCTCCCGCATGCATTAAATATTGCCACGATATCCTGCACGTTTAACTAAGGTACGCGCCAATTACAATAAAATTTTAATCTACAGACGAGAAAAGAAAGAGAGAAAAAAAAAAAGGAAAACAACAAAAAATAAGAGCGTCCGAATAAATTTAGACAGAGGCTACATATAAACCATTACGACAAGTCGAAACTCAAGTAACGTGAACTTACTAATAAAATTGCTTGTCCGCTTAATATATAATTTCTTATCTATATATAAATATATGCGCGCAATGCGAGTAAATTCTATCGCGATTACCATCGCTATTTTCAATTCAAATGTTTCATAAGTCCAACAAGCAGATACACTGTCAGATAACTCTTATCATGAGAAGTTTCAACACATCAAACATCAGTATATCTCAGCACCAAATAAAATAGACACCCAGTCATGGAGGCACTTTAATGGAAACGAATTTTCTTCTAAAAATATTCCTCCCCCCCCCCCCCACCCACCCACAAATCGTGATGGCTCTTGCTCGCAATGCGCAAAGTTTCTATAATTCTGCGTGTGTACATATATATTTGTGTATATATATATATATATAGTATGTAAATATGTACCTATACGTTCATCTAAACGTACGTACGTTGAGCACGCAAGTGCCGTGAATTTGAATTTCTATCCCGCAGGCGAGCGAGCACTTGCGTCCTTATGTATGCGAGAGGACATATTTAAAGAGATTCTCTTATAATAATAATAATAATAATAATAATAATATACTGCTAACAACTAATACGAATAATAATAAAACGTTTGAGAGTAAATTCACGATACTGAACTTAAGTAGATTGCAGATCACTCGCGTTTGTAGCTATGCTTTTAAGCATGTATGTATGTACAAGAAAAGATGGGCTACCGAGACATATTTCACTACTTTCATTTTTCTTAAGGATTTCACGACGCGTTTAAAACAAAAATCCCTCGTGATGGGTTTTCGAGCGACGAGCGCGAAAAAATTCAAATATAATTATACATACAGAAATTATTAAATATATATATATATATATATGTTTTTGTTGTTTCTACGTGTAATATGTATATATATATATATTTATATATAAACCGGGTTATTAAACCCAAAGCACCACATGAAGTTAGCGCGCCGATTTGATTCCTATGGTAAAGCCATATTCAGGTGGTGCGTTTGGACTGAGTAACCGGGTATATATAAAACTAAAACTCTTATAGATACATTTATGGCAGACCCTAACATTTAATAGATTTATTTATAAACTATAATGTTAATTCGATATTAAGTAAATCAATCTCTCACGCAATCGCTCCTGCAGCTTATCAACAAAATTATTACATACACTTGCTTGTTTTTCGTTTTTCTGTGTTTTCTTTTTTTTTTTAAATATAAATTCATAACTTAGATTTAGGTAATGATCTCGCGAGCGGAAAAGTGTTAACAACAGATCTGATATTTTGGTTTCCAGTCTAACTTCGCCATTAATCGTCAATACATATATATATATATCTCTATTCACGCATAGCTTCCGCTTCCCGGGAACTCGCACGGAGTTGACCCGCCGCGTCGAAAATTTGATCGCGGGAAGGAAGGGGAGAGGGGTTCAAAAAAGGAAACAATTTTTTTTTTTTTTGTAAAACATCAACAAAACTCAACAAACACGACTTAACGATCCGCCACCATCTATTAAGAATAATGACGGCTGGTTATTGCATGGATAATATTGCGGTGCGTAAACGTTCGAACACAGTGGGTCTGTGAAACGAGCGCATCGATTCTAGTAAACACGTACTAAAAAAAGGAAAAGAAAAAAGAATACTCGTGAAAAATTCCTTTACATATATATGTATAATAGCCATCGTTCCCGGTGAAATTAGTATCGCTCGCCATTCCTTCACCTTAAGGGTGGCCCCCACCGTAATTTTTTTTCATTCCATCCTCTGATCACCTCGTTTCTTTTTAGGCAAATAAAATATCGAAACGAAAGATTGAAAAATTCGCCAAAACAAGAACAATCGAGTCAATCTCAGGCAACGGTACAATATTAATAATAATAGCCGTACGATTATCGAAAATATATTCTTACACGCTACTGTCTCGCTTCTCCAAAATGGCGGACTTGCACGAGGAGGAGCCTTCTCTTCGCTAGGATTTTCGTTTCAGCACCCAAGAAGAACTTCCATGTAGTGAAGAAGAGTTTTCCCGTCTGCATGTTTTTTTTTTCTTTTTTCGCTTGAGAATTCATGATGAGTACAGCCGGAAAGGACCTTCGTGATCCAAGGTCAAAGTATATCGTCCTGAGTATCCTGTCTGCGTCGCGACGCACATAAAATCGCGACGCAATGCTTTACGTACCACTTCATCTTATGCGTATAAATCTTGCTTCTGACTGACGCCAATAACTATCACGTGATTATGGCTCCTCGCTATAAGGAACTTCAAGGGCGCATTATTTTTTACAATGCTGTCCCAAAGATTGCACTTCGAACGTAAATCATTACCATCAGGGCGTCGGTAGGAAGGAATCTCGACTGTAACAATAACTATAGAGTAAGCCAACAAGACTGTTACCGTGGCGGAAACAAAAGAAACAAAAGAAGGACGAAAACATTTACTCGGATTCAGAAACCATGGATTCTTTAGAATAATACTTTCCCCGAGAGTTGATATTTTTGCTTTTTTCAAATAAGACGCAAAACTAGGTTCCTCGAGCATGGCAGAACGCAGGTCAACCATGTTAAAGGAATGCCTTGTATGCTTCACTGACAATTGCAAAGTGCAAGCTTTGGATACTGGAGAAAAAAAAGTGGAAGATTATAAAAGGATGGATAAATGGTGGCAATTGATAGTGGTGGTGGTGGTTGTGGTGGTGATGGTGGTAGGCCTGGCGAACAGGGCTGGTGACGCGCGGACGGCGAAGGTGGTCGGCTGGTTGGCGAACCGATCGAACCGATCGAGCGCGGATGCTGTTCCAGAGTCCAGGTGTTAGCACGGGACGAGTGGATTCCATTGTTAGCACTCCAAGCCTACAGGCCATGGGCAACCGGGGTTAACAAGAAAGAAAAGAAAAAAACAGTTTGTTAGTAATCCGATGATGGTCGACCGACGTTAACATTAATAATGTAAAAAAAAAGTAGTAGTAGTAGGCTCGTCGGCCGATAGAGATGTTTGGTTAATGAAAAGCAATGCCTGATATCTCGACGGGAATTGGGTCAGCTATAGTATCCACTATTATACAGATACAGTATTATAACAGTTTCTAGCCTCCTCTTGTCTCACGACTGAATACCCGAAATAATGAATTCGTCGATTAATAACATTCAAGCGAAGTAGCTGCGAATAAGAGAGATGACAAGATTTCGCGTGAGACAGTGATAAGACAGAGGAGTCAAGAGTATACAGAAACAGATTACAGAGAGTGCGAGAGAGAGCGAGAGGTCGCGTGAAAAATACTGAAATTTATTTTTTCTTTTAAATTCCCTATCGCAAATAAACACCGTTAGGCATGAATGATAAAGAGAAGCTTCCGACAAAAGCCGACGAGTATTGAATGTAGCATTGCTTTACATTTCTGTTGATTTGAAATCGAGATTGAAAGAAATTGAAAAAAAAAACAATGAAAAAAAAATCAAATGAAATAGTACAAAGACATTATTAGTATGAAAGCGTCTGAATTCGGTGTGTATACAATGAAATGTGACAATCGCCAGAACAAGAGACTCCTCGGCAATACAGCAGCCATTTTGATTAGAACCACGTGACAAAAGTCATTTGGTTAATGATTTCATTTTGCTTGTTTCCCCTTTTCGTTATATTTTCTTTCTTTTTTTTCAACGGACAACAACGGTCCCTCCCTTGCGAGAGACAGAAAGAGAGAGAGACCGAAAGAGAGAGGAAGAGAGAGAGAGAGAGAGACAGATAGAGAGAGGGGACCACAGTCAGAAAAACAGACAAGAGTGGACATCGGAGAAACAATACAAAATAATATAGAAAAATATGTAAATTTTTTGAATTTTTGAACTAAATACTTGCGCACTTGGGTAAACATGGCTGATGTACTCTCCCCGCACGTAGGACAGGCAAAGAAATTAGGATATTATTAATTAATGTAGGCGTAGAAGATGTAACGGTAATTTACGGCAACAAGTTATGAGAGCAACGACCGAGAGACATATGGACAATTGGACAAAAAGTGTGAGCGAAACAAAAAAATGATAAAAAGTCTCAATAGCATTGTCAGAGCAATGATAACGGTATACAGTATATACCCTGTACCGAAGAAGATTCGTCCAAAGTGGATCAGTCAATTAACAGTAGACACGGAAAAAAGAAATGAAAAATCGCAAAACGATCGAACGATCGTTTCTCTCGGGTCGCTCTTATTTTTTTTTTAACAGTTATCCGTAACCTCGCCGCAGCGAAGTCTCTAATTAGACTGATATACACAATTAATCACCGATTAATATAGTGGTAGCAATGGGGGTGTGCACCTGCCACCACACAGCAGTGCCAAGAGAGAGTGAGTGAACAAGATTCTATATCCGTGAATGTCTAATGCAACGAGTATTATTATTATTGTTTCGAATTATTTTTTTTGTATACGTGATTAAATTAATTATAGTGATTAATAATTATCCCATCAGCAAGCGGGTGTCAGAGGCTCATATGAGTTACGCACGTGCCATATAGGACAGATCTATAGTACAAGTTCCAGGCATATCAAAAGCGTAATTATTATTGTACAGTATTAAAGAAAAAAAAAAATACATATATATCGATAGAATATAGATATATATCTATAATGTATAAGTTAGTGTCAACTTGGCCATGTGGAGCATTTTTGTTAGTTCAATATATATGTAAATTTAAAAAAGTAGATGTTGCTGTTCTTGTGCGGTCTATAATATGTGATGGATGATAATTGCGTCTAATGATAAAGGATAGTCAATGTATATTAACGTGAAAGAATTAAAAAAAATAATATTTTGTTAGTCGTAATACGTGATAGGGTGGGACGCCGTCATTGGCCAGCAAGAACATTCTGCCGCGCACGATGTTCATCCGAATTGCACGAAAGTGCAATGCAATAACGTTACCGCGGGCAAAATTCACGAGTCGAGTATTCGTCGTCGATGGAAACGCGCACCGTTCGAAATGATCGGCCACGTGAGTCCCGAAAGTCCGTGTGAGACGGGAGCGACAAAAATGTTACGCGAGGTCGATCGAGATCCGAATTCGAGATATCGAAGTCAGTTCTCGTGACCGACGCGTCACATTCCCTCCTTTCGTATTAGCGGAATCACGTTCCCGCCAAAATTTCAAATCTTACGATTCGCCTTTCCTCTCGCCGACGAATACAAAACGTGACGCGGGACATTTAAATGAAGGACACGGTAAAACCTTTGCGTCGCATCACGTAACCACCCCTGCAATTTACTTGGAAACAGATAGAAAACTCCTTTTTATTCCTTTTTTCTTTTTTTTATATAAATATTTATTTCAATCACATAATATAATCGTATGCGTATATATCGATTTATATACAGCTTAAATGGAAGGTCAAAAACAAGTGTTCCACAGGCACAAGTTGCCAAGAGAAGACGAAAAAAAAAATTACTTGGGGAAAAAACACGTTCTTCATACACGTATAACAGTGAAGAGAGAAAAAGATAATAATATTTAAAAAAAAAGACAATGCAAAATAATATAATGTCCTGGAAAACTTTCTTTTTTTTTTCAATATATAACACGCTGAGATTTCGAATATTTCGATACAAGCACCGAATCTTACTTTTTATTGTCCTTTCTCATACAAAACACCACACTGCCCCGTACACGTTATTAAACGTAAACATAACCAAGCGCACTCGACTCGCACGTCGAGTTACGACCGAAGACTGCACTGTGTGTAATTTCGTATACGGTATGCATATACCTTCGCGAAAGACTAGTACACGTGTGTAAAGGAACCGAGAGAGGGAGAGTGAAGAGAGAGAGAAAAATACATAAATTCGCAAGTGTCTCTTGTAGCTGAAAGAAATTCTTCAGCCGTGGCCATTGCCTTTCCTATATATGGATTTTCTCAATCTCGTGTAACGGGATAACAAAAAAAAAAGAGGATAATAACCAGACAAATTATAGGGCAGTGCTTGCTAGTCGTTTTGTGCGCTGAGTATGGGGAGGGTGCGCACCCACATCGCCACGTACAATTTTCTCGTGGCGACACTGATTTAAAAAAAAAAAAAGCGTGCGAGCTCTTTTGATTTTCGATAAAAACACGTACAGATAGAAACACGTACCTGTTTGCATATATATTGTTGCTTACTGCCTAAGAGCGGGGAGTTACGCCAAAGTTCAATAATACAGAGAGATACGTACAGAGAGATAGAAAGAGATAGATAAAGAAAGAAAGACAAAGAGAGAGTGAGAGAGACAAGAAAAAAAGTTTTCAAATCGCTGCTTGGTATCTCCCGGAAAATTTCAATTACACAGGAAAACGTAAATTACGAAGAGATCGAATCTGATCTCTCGAGCGTTTCCCTCGCTTTCATCTCAGTCAAATGTCAATCGAGCTGAGCAGTGACGCGTGAAAGTGTATCTCGGTCCATCGTATAACGACAGCAAGGAAACAGTCATTCGGTACGGATCGTCCTGGATGACGAAGATCCGTGGATCGACAATTGATCGACAAGTAGAAGACAAGGAAAAGAGAAAAATAAAAGAAAAGAAAAATAAGAAGAAAATTGAAAATAATACAAGAGGAAATCGCGCTGCTTATGTCCCCATCTCATTGCAACAATGTCGTCGGAATCGTTTTTCCTCGTGATGCGGTCGAAAAGAAAAAAAAAAATTTACAAAAAAAAAAAAAGTCTTACAGGTTCATCCGTACAGAAAATCTCGACGGAATCACGAGGAAGGTAAGATCCGTAGTAGCGTGTAAGTGTAACTGTGTGTGCGTGTGTTATGACAATCCTGATTTAGGTTGCGCGATCGTGTACAATGGACACGAGGTGTACGAGATAATAACAATGATCAAATTACGTAAAAAAAAATTTTTTTTCTTCGACGAGGACGTCGCAAACGTAACCGGGGATGCGACGTCGTCAGGTACACGGAGGACAAGCTTGCACACGACACTGATTTCTCGACGGTAAGGTAAATGGAATACATACATATACATATATACATATATATATATATATGTATGTATAATAATAACAATATATCGTGTATACTTTTACACCCTCTCGTCAAAGACGCCGTGACGTGTGCAGGCTCACGCAAAAAAAAGTTCATATGTAGGTTGTACATATATAGTAATAAAAAAAAAAATATATAAAAAAAAATAGTAAAGAGATGTTTATAAATGTGTGAATATATAACGTAAATGAACGTCTGTGCAAAACTAACCTTTCCGCGGAGGCGCGACCGTATTCTCGGTATTCACGAGAGAGCGCCGGCCCTTTGATAAGGGTGCTCGCGAATCTGACCCAGGTGCCTACGCTGCTTGGCAGCGGCTGCTGCACCTGTCCCCAACACACAAATATGAGTAATTCCACTCCGCTAAAATATATATATATCTCTCACCAGGTATCTCACACAGTCCATGGCAGACGTGCGATCAATTCGTTCGGCTATTATACTGTTAACATTTTATCAGCGGTATTTTACCTTCTCGTCTTGGACAGCAAGGTAACGAGGAGGCGCCACCGTCGCCACGAACGACTCCATTCCTCTGCGTGGATTCGGTTTTTTTTTTTCTTTCTTTCCTTGCTCGACGTGCAAAATAAGGAAAAATCAATTTTTCACTATTCTCTCTCGACTTACGCAGACTCGAGATGGAGATTCGTACGTGGCTCGGGCACCTACTCGCTGTTTTTCTTTTTCTCTTTTTTTTTTTTCTTCTTTTCAGAGCTGCAACGTGGGTACGGCAAAAATGAAATCCCTTTCGGTTCAAAGATACTTTGTTAATGTACGTTCATTATGCATATGCTTGAGTATTTCAAAGATATGGTTTATTGGTACTATCTTGTTTAAATTTTTTTTTTTTATAACGCGTGTCTAAAATTAATCCAGTGATGTACACGTTATTCGCTGCAACCCTCGATGCAACTCCAAATATATAAAAATAAAAATTTCTTTACCGTTTTACGATAATAAGAGTAATCTTAATGATAGTCATAGTAATAGTAATAAGATCTATATAATAATAATAATATGTAATATGTTTACATATATGTGTGTGTATATATATATATATATATATATCTCTCGAGAAGAAAAAAACATTACAACTGGACATCCTTTATCTCACTCGTATATGGCTACAAAAGTTCATGTTTTTTCTCTTTTTCTTTTTTTTTTTGATTATGATTTTCCGAGATAAATCAGGTAAATCGTTCCCGTAAACTAAAATGTGTCCAGTCGCATCACTCATTCATAGCAATAATGAGTATTAAAAGTAAAACGCCTATCCTTCGCTTTCACCTGTTCATATAAATATAAGTAGCTAAATCTTTATAAAAATAAAATTAAATAATCGTATAAAATAATAATAATATAAAATAATGTACAAGATTCACGTAGTAGCGTATTGCTTTCATATAAATTCGAAGACTATTCATTCAAAAGGATCCCGAGTCTAGAGAATTTCAGAAAATAAATGTTTCCCGCATCGATCTCAAAAAACAGCTGTATAGATTAGGAAGCCGATTAAGACCGTTGTGAATCGATCCAATTTTGTTTTAACTTAAAAAAGGAAGAAATTTTTTTTAAAATAGCGTTTTAACGATCCTGCGCTATTCCAACGGCACAATTTCATTTTTAGCGCCATCGTCCTCAGGAACGATTAACGTCATCCTGCATAAAGTCCGTCTACGATATATACAATTTAGCAAAGAAGAAAGATATACAAAATTTTAAAAAAGATTCACAAAACATTTATCTCCCTTGTCAAACGTACAACGTCTACAGTTCTCTGTAACATGTAAAATTCTCATTTCTCTTCACTTATTGTCTCCGTCTACACAGCATCCGGCAATGGAGATCCTTTTCAACGTGTAGTCCCCAATCGGCTTAAACAGTTACAAGTATACGCTAGAACCATCAGTCCTCGAAAACGTTTGTTTGGTCCCTGGGTACTTTCCCTACACCTATACTGTCTGCCTAAGAAACCCTAGGTACTTTTAGCCTACCTATCACCAGCCATTATTAATTTGTAAAAAGTTTCTGTCGCGTAGAAGTAATGGTAGCAGTAATAGTGACAGCGGTAGCAGTAGCAATAGAAGAAACAATAAACAAGTAGTAAATAAGTATAGAATCAAAAAAAAAAAAAATTGAAAAAAAAAATAAATAAATAAAGAAAAATAAAACGATAATTATGCACCG
Source organism: Calameuta pallipes (assembly GCA_030142375.1). Lineage (NCBI taxonomy): Eukaryota > Metazoa > Arthropoda > Insecta > Hymenoptera > Cephidae > Calameuta > Calameuta pallipes. Next base: position 2,261,893 of record JARQSW010000427.1, read on the forward strand.
AACACATTATAGGACGGCCATTATCGCAAACCGGATTAAACAATTCTTTAATGTATGAAAATACCGTTGGAAATACGACCATCGCTTAAACGCTGCACCTACTGATAGTATCCTATACTATTATCGCGGCAAAGCGAGGGACGCACAGAAGTCGAAGTGGAGGAAGAAGAAGAAGAAGAAGAAGAGTCTTTCGGTACCGTTCGAAAGGCGTCGGTAATGTCGTTCGCCTATGTACCTTCCGGCGTCTCTCCCTAATAGTACTCTTATATACTTTTCGTCCTGGTGCCTCGCGCGTTATTCCCGAGGTTCACTTAGTAGTGGCTATTAAAATTTTTGTAGATCCGGTACGGGTCGTTCGGAAACGTCGTCTTCCAATGCTTGCCGTATGCGACTGAATAATAAAGAAATGTTCCGTCGTGTGAGAATTGCCATTATTAGACACGATGCTTCTTAAGTAGGTTTTAATTTTTGTTGGATATTTTTTTTTAATAAGGTCATTGGGGCAAATTGTGTCAGTTAAAACGTTGGGAGTTAGGTTGGTTCTTTTTTTTTCGTAGGAAAGGCAGGACCGATCGAGTTAGTTGTTATTTCTGTGTTAGACGAAGCCCTAGGGAATTTTTTTTTTTCACTCAAGAGTTCTAGTGGTACTTCGTGGTGTTACTGGTGAATAAACTGCGTTAAACCGAAACGCGAGCGTTCGAACAAAGAGGATGAACGAAGGATTGTATTATTAAGATATTAAGAAAAAAAAAAAACCTAGTGTAAATTATCAAGGAGCGAAAAATATTAAAAAATTAATAAAACTGTTACCAACTTTCGATTAATAAACCATCACCGTATTATAACGATAAACGAGTGATAAAACAAAACAAAAAAAAAGACGTTAATATATAATTCTCTCTGTTTCTTTTTTTTTCTCGTTTAAATACGAACAATAGATAATATCATCGAGCTAGGGATTATTTGCGGCAAATAAAAAAAAAGGCAAAAGTTACATTCGTTAAAATCTATAACATCAACGATTGCCGCGTCTCCGTGAGTCACGATCTAGTGAGCTGAAGTAAAAAAAAAAGCTTCTACAAAGAAAAAAAAAACCAAAGACAATACGAAGATAGGACGAGAGACGCGAGAGAAAGAGAAACAAATAGAGAATAAAAAAACTAAATCTGAAAAATAAAAAAAGAAAGCTATTACGCTAATACTCACTAACATGCTACTTTCAATAAATATATATATATATATACATATATATATGTTTTTTATCCTTTCATATTAACTACAAAAATGAATGGCCTTTGATTATTGCATCGAGCAGTGCACAAAACAAAAATGTGCCACACAACCGGAAGTCTCGCGTTTCGCGCGCGATATTATCCGTCAGAGAGTATGTATATATTTTTACATATACATATATATATATATATATATATATCCTCGCATTTCTGTTGTAAAAAGTAACAGGGGTAACTGAATGCACTATACACTACGGATGACAGCGAACTTTCCTTTCGTCGTCGTCCCCCCGCCCACCACCCGGCCCTGTCTATCTCTCATTTCATTTTCTTTTGTTCTACCTTGCACTTCTCTAATGCCAATTATTATGCTCATGCGCTACGTACTGTTCAACAGTTCCGTGCACTGACCTGCTCTTAGCAGGCCACTTTCAATACTATAATGCATTAGATTTACATTCCACCTATACTAGCCGCTAATCTTGCTGGCAGAATCCCGATTTTTCCTCCAGCCGCGACAATCAAAACGTCGTCCCATTGAACGAGTAAAAGGACCCCATCGCGTACACCGCCGACATCTACAGCATCCTGTGTAAGGTTATGAGCGCGACGCTTTAAGAAAAAAATTCCAGCCTACAGGTTACCCGGAAGTAGCTATGACGCGTGTCCCGTGTGTGTGTATACATATATTATATTTATAAAGATATTTTCTTCTCTATTTCATTTCCTTCGTGAAAATACGCCGCGCAAAAAGGCATCGCGAAAAAGAAACCTTCTTTCCCGTGTACAAGCCGGGAAAACCAGAAGACGGCCGCGAAGCTCGACGCGACTAGTATCTACCTCTGCCCTGGATTCAGCTCGATCCTGCAGCGCGCGTTCCGCAAGAAATAAACTCTAACTTTTAAACCTCTAAATCTCGACTCTTTAATGTCATGTTGCTTGCTACTCGAATAAATGAACGCGCGAATATCTCAAAGACACGCAGTGCTGTTAAGCTCTGACAGTTACGTAATTATCAGAACTGACTCGACTAGTAAATGACTGATTCAGCTATGTTCGTTCTAGAACGCCTAGCCTAACCGTAATAACTATTATCGTTAAACCAGAAAAAAATATATTTCATCGTCCGCAACGTGGTATATTCTAATTCCTAAGGAGCTAGCGTCGTTCGACGGAATAAATTACCAAGTCTCCAGCAGCAACTTACAATACTGAGTACCCCGGAAACGCATTTGTCGACCTCCAAGTAAATACGAAAACGAGTAAACAAAAAAATATATATATATATATAAAATAGACACCCGAGGACTCGTAAAAAAAAAAGGGTTCCCTTCGATGTTCATCAGCCTCCCCCTGCGCAAGTCCAAAAATTTTCATTTCAACGATACTCAATATCGAAAGCGAAAGAGAGACTCAATAACAAAAAAAAAGATCCCGCCTATCGTCGGTTTATATCATTAATTGATAATAATTAATAATCAATAATAACTAATAACTATTAATAATAATCTTAAATCGCAATGAACCGCCCGCTACTCTCTGCTGGTACTAACGACGACAATGACGACGAGAAAAAAGAAGTGTAATAATAATAGTAATAATAATAATTTTAAAAAACTTAGTAACGCTATTTGTTAAGCAATAGAGTAGCTCGAGCCTAGCGTCAGCGAGCAAACAACCCACCAGAATGGTCAGCCGTGGCGTACTCGGTGAGAAGTGGCGATGCCGCCAGGGCCGCGTAGTTGGCGTAGTCTGCGTACGGCGTGTAAATGAGTCCGTGTGGATCACCCGCGGACAGGAGGGATCCTGGTGGACCCGAACCGTTCAGGAGTGAGGCTGCGGTCGTCGGGACGGATATTCGTGGCGAAAGTATCAACGGTGCACCGAGTGGCGCGCTCTGAGTCCTCATTTGGGTTCCAAGACCAGGAAGAAGACGCTGAGTCTCGGCTGCGGCCGCTGCGACGCGTCTCCATTCCTCGTCACAGGCTGCAATGTCAAAAGCTACACTGACTCTTTACATCCAGTTCTGTATGTACGAGGCAGGGGGAGGTTATTGAGAGGGATCGACTTCGACTGGAGGATATCGTGAAAGTTAATTAATTGTTTGGGGGAAAGTGTTGGGCGGGGGGGAGAGGGGAGGGGCAGAAGGGAATGGAAATTACGAAGTCGATCCCTATGAAATATTTAACAATTGTATTACCTGCGGCTGCTGCGACTTTCGTATTTGAATCTCGATACGTTCCATTTATTATGGCGAGTTCCATCAACTGTCGTTTCTTAAGTTCGTCCTCGCCATCGGCCTGCTAACAATCGATATCACCGTCAGAATATATCACGACCTTGTGACTTTTGGGATACCATTGATTTAAAGATGAAAAAAGAATGAAAAATGTTTTCCCATATAACTACCGGCATTTCTTATAGCTACCACCCACTGGAATTAGCTACATCGATTGTAACCGTGAACGAGACTTTCATTGACCTTACTATTTTGTTATATTTTTCTTTTTTTTTTCTTATAAAGTATCGATAGTCGGAACTGTCTCACCACGGGCACCAGGAGCTTCTTCACTTCCTCGACGGCACGTGCGAGCTTCAGGGTGGCACGGTTCTCGGTGTCCTCGACGGTGAGCAGAACGTGTAGCTCGTCTGTCAAATGTTCCCAATTTGGTTTACCCCGGTTCTGTTCCTCCTGTTGAATCGGAGTCACCATTAAGTTTTGAAATAGCACATAAGAGATGTACAAGTGAACGATAACAGAGATAAAAGGGGGAAAAAAATGTATGACATAACGTGCTACAAAAATATCAATGTACGAATAAAGAAAGAGCTAATGGATCAATGACGAGTGATCAATAATAACACATAAATGACATATGCTGTACAATTCGATTTATGTGAAAATCGATGACGTGGAAAAAAATTTAATTAGACAGTTGTAAAAGGAGGCGAAACAAAATAAAAACAATAATTGGCACATTGATAATACAACGTTACCATTGTTGCTTCCAAGTACTTACGAGTGTTTTCGTACACGTACCACGAGCAGCTTGAAACAGTTATTGCGTCGTTTATAAGAGGTCTCGTATCACGATCATACACAACAAGACTAACTGACGAGTGAAAATCGCGATGGCCGACATTGCGAAATGCAAGAAACGAAAATATAACGGATATGCATCAAGTGTTTCACGTGTTAAGTATCACGGGCACAGTCGAGGATCGTCATAAATTAAGAAGACGGTTGCCCATAACCGTCTACGCTGACTCTCCCTTTGCATACCTAACCTGTAAGTACCCCCATAGATTCTAAGGATACAAAGAACGCTTATACGTAAATCGCGTGTAACCTCACAGCCTTTTCGCGTGGCACGCGAGCAGACGTCCCGTCGTAGAGAATTTCAAGTGTAAATTCGCCTGGCTTTTTACCTTATCGAAATTTCACAACATGGGACGTCCGAGACAACCGAACGCAAGTGCTCTTCAAATAGAGAATAAAGTTCACGCCGCTATGCCCGAGTTAAGCGCCTACCGAAAATGACAACCGATGCGTCGGTAATGCGCAACAAGACGTCAAAACACGAGTGCCACACGTAGCGCAACAAATCCGAGAATCGGCCGAGAGAAATCGCACAAAGTAATATTCTCTCTAATAATAATTTATCTGCTAATTTACATGACAATGTCTTCGTTGGGATTCCGTAGCGTTTCAAAGAGAGGTTATGTGTTTCGCGCAGTCAAAAGGCAACGTGTACAAGAGATATAACGACCTTTTACTTTCGAATTTTTGTGCCAGTCTCGTTATTCGAATTTATTCTTTTTATTGTTGTTCCCCTCTGTCCCCCCCCCCCCGGCACGCTCCGTGCTTCGTTCAAAATAAAACTAAGTCCTCCCCACTCCGGCGAGACGTCTCGAGCGCGGCTTTACGGCGAAGTTGAGAAAAACATCACGAACGATCGGGGTCGGCGGCGGCGTCTACGGGAACTTACAATCGGCTCGAAGACAGGACGGCCAGAGGTATAAGGTAAAAGTCGGTAACCTCTCTCTGTCCTCCTTCCGCACGATCGTCACAAAATAACCTCGTCATCGTTCTCCCTCGTTCTTATCCGCCTGCAGCCCTGTGCTCCCGTTCCCTGTGTGGGCCTTTCCTCGCCAAGCCAACAACATATTTTGCTGCGACAAGTAAGAGACGCCCGAGTTTTGTTAGCTCGCCGATCCACTCCGTGCCGTTTCAATCCGAACTGTGAGTACGCTCGAGTCGACTCTTGTTCGCAGAGACGCCGGACCTCGATTCACCAGATATCTTTTCTTCCAAATATAGTAATACGTCTTCGACGAAGATTCCTACGAGTTTGTGTCACGTTCTACCCAGCGAAGACTTGGTGTAGCTTCGCTTAGAAGGCTGTGTAATTTGCTTTGTCATTTTTTCGTGCGTACATTTTCTTTCTGTATTATATATACATTGTAACTGCGTACTTAGTGTTAGACGAGAAAATGGTGGCTCGGTTAGTTGTCGCGAAAACGAGCAGAGAATATGTAAGCGACGTGAGATTATGGGGAGTGAATGTCAATGATGTTTTGAGCTAATGAGAAAATGGCGGATCGCGAGAAACTCCGTGTGCATAGCTCATGCGTTGCGACAAATGGCGTCTTTGTGAGCGATACACTTGGCAGTTATTCAAGATTTCGTAGCAGATGCGAAACTACGTGTTTCGTGTGTGCATATATAATTATACTCCAGTTTTATTATACCTGCGTCCCAATGAGATCGCGACCGAGTTACGCGTGATTGACATTTTGCATTGTCACTCGCGATTCTTTTTTTTTTTAAATATATTTTCGAAATTACCTTCTTTTTGTCCCTCATCGAACCTTTTCCTCGCACCATGATCTTGCAGCCGGTTTCCTGCTCCAGTTGCTTGGCTGTCATGCCCCTCGGTCCCAGAATCCTTCCCACGAAGTTGAACTGTAAACAAAGGCGAAAAAAATTTGGTAAATAAAAATGGAGCTACGCGGTTCAATAAAAGATTACGAAAAAGTTTCGGCCGACAGTACAAACAGAAATTGAGTGGCTACCGTATGTAAACCACGTGGGAAGGCGTAACCGTGTGACAATGATAAACGATCATTGGTTCGGATAACGATAAGACAAGATATTGAATATCCAATTACTGATACTCCAACACGCAGATAATTGTTATCAGCGATGCCAATAATCTTCGAAAGGGATTGTCTAGCGGGCATAGGAGATCATATAGTCACTGGACAACGTAGAAAAAAATCCTAGTCACGACTCTCATTGGTAAATAAAGGCACGCCTCCGTAAATATGAAAAGACACACGGGAAGCTGGTATTTACAGCACAGAAGTGTTTACGAGATGGACGTTTTGTTCGTCAAATATGTTCCGTTCCCACAGAACAGCGTAGAATACGCAAGGAACGAGTGTGCCAATGCGTATAGGAAAAGTACATACAGGCGTACGCGTCATTCAGGATATGAAGCAATAATGAGTCTCCAAAGAATCATCGCCATTTTGTTTCTCACCGAAGGCTCTCGGGACATAGGGAAATTCGAACGTTGGATTCGAATAATTAAAAAAAAAAAAAACAATCATATAAAAAAATCTCTTGACGCATCAGGTATGAAGTGACGAATATGACTACTGTACTAAGAAAACATGCAAAAAAAAAGGGAATCGATGTTTAAAACGCCCCAGAGCGAAGTGGCTAATGGAAGCCGTAATTCGTGGTCGGAAAAGCCGATATTTTTCTTCACAGAAAGATCAGCAGCTTGGAACGTTGATTTCTGGGTAACAGTTTAAAAAGTTTACCTGAGGTATCGTTTGCGGTCGGTAGTCGTGTTCAGTGTCTAATTGTGTCCGAGCAATCCGATAATACAGTGAATCAAGTTTCCATTGCCATACGTGGACGAGTGCGCGAGGCAAGATTTTACAAATTCTTCCAACGACTATCGCTGCTGCCCAGGAACTACATAAAATCTTGTAGACGATAAACAAAAAGAAACGTACATAACACACTGAGGGATCGTAGCGTAAATCAATTCCACTTAAAGACTCGAATTCGTTATACCATCGTAATAGCCCATTGATCGTATACAGAGAACTGTCAGCGTATCGAATACGCTCGTTATCCCCGCGAGATCTCTTTTCACTCTCTAAGAAATATCGTACATCAACCACATTGGCTTCTTCGTTAATCGCATAACTTCGTGGCCGTTAAACGGACTTTCTCAGAAATATATTGCGCAGAGAATCCCATTGCTTTCGTAGTATCGAAGCGGCCATTGAAAATTGTCAAGAAGCCCCAGGGCGCCCTCCCCCCCCCCCCTCCCCACCCATTATATCTCCGACGTATCAACAGAGTATATCTCGAGGAATGTCTGAAAAGTGAAAATCAAGGATACAAAACACCCGAGTGAAACGCAACGTCCATAGAACACGAGAGAGAAAGAGACACTGAGAAAGAAATCATACTGCATTCCTCTACCCGACTAACGCTTGACTGGCACCCAAAAACAAAGTTAACCTACAAAATGCGCCAGGTAAACACAACGGTTGCGCGCCATGCAGCCAACAAGAAACAGACTCAGCGTCTGGCGTCGATATACATGCCTGACAACTAATAAATTTCTTAAGTCCCAGCACGAGAGAAGAAGCGATCCTCGAGAATCGAACGTAACCATGGTGATCATTGTACACAATATACATAGATATAACGCGTGGACATAAAAAGGCGAAGACACGCAAGAGCGTGCCGGGCATTGTCGTCGGTTCTCTCACGCTTTCTCTGCGACCGGACTCCAAAGGGAATATAAGCCCAGGGCCGTATTAATGGCAACGAAGCCGAATAACGTTATTAGCGGGAGTCACGAGTTTCGTGACTGTCTTAAGTAGAGCGCTGACGAGAAGGAAAGAATTCAAATGTCTCTCGCAGCGTAAAGACGCTAAACGACAATAGTCCGTACGGTAATGGCTTTATTGAGGTGAAGTTTTAAGACAAAAAATATTATCGAATGGTTCCGTTTAACACGAGGTTGGCGATGGGAGGTCATGCGAATTTTCATAAAGAGTACAGAGTCCAGAGGCTCACTTCATCAAGAGGTGGCCCGACGTAGATGGCAAAAGAGAGAGAGAGAGAGAGAGAGAAAGAGAGAGAGAGAGAGAGAGTGAGTGAGACAGAAAGGCGGGTGGGTGAGTATCATAACCGCAATGTCCAAACATTAACATCCTGCGCCAAAAACGCAGCCTTCGAAGCCTTGTTATTATAGCTCGTGGGGCGTAAGTCGGCTATAGGGCCGAGGAGTCCGTTTCTTCGGCAGGGAATCTATTCTGGGCGTTACAGAAATAACGCCTGACTGTACACATTTCAAACATACCCTATAGTAGTGTAGCCCCTCGAGGACCCCTTCGGACACCCCTTGGACCGCCGCTGTAACCAACGAGCCACGATCCTTCCGCTTCTACCTCCCGCACCGATAGAACCCGCGTGTAAACCTTTCGGTCGCGTTCGTATTTATGACCGCTTCTTATTTAACCCACGAGGAGTTTCGACCTAACCTCTAAAATCCTTTGACTCTGGGCGTTCTTATCCAACGGACGAATAGGAGTGCGATGCTTTTATTATTATTATTTTTTTTTTCGTTTCTTTTTTCATACGGTAACGTCCCTATAACACGTAATAAAAAATGTATACAGATGGGTATGCGCGTTTGATATCACCTCCGGTGGTCCGTAACCAAGGCTAGATACGATCCTGGAATAACGTGGGACGATAAACGAGTGCTTGGGATTCGTCATCGCTTTCCCAAGTTGCTAATTCGAGAATCGTTACTTCAACTTCCATCGGTCCGGCACCGCTCGTAAATACGCAGCAATATGGCGAACGAGGTGAAGCGACGAGCTCCGAATGCACGTGTTCTCTGTTTCGCTAATGTAATACGGCCTTTTGAAATTACATAGAAAAAAGGTAATAATCAAAGAATGCCCGAGCCACGTGGCTCGACAAAGCCATACGAGAGTCGACGGTTAGCGATGTTTTCAATGCGTGGAAAATGGACGCGTGATAAAAACGGCAAAGACAAGGCAAAAGCAAGAGACGACAGTTCTCGCGTTTACTGTCGCAAGAAGATGAATCATCGATCGATCGAATTGAATTCGCGGATTGTACGCGCGATGGAGGGAATAAATAAAAATACCGACAAAAAGTACCACTGTGTATTCTATTAAGGCGGCATGGGTACATACACCCGAAAAAGTTTCGTTTTTTACCTCGTCAGCCGAAACGATTTAACCACGGTATCGTTCAACGGCATTTACCCAGCAACTACGAAAAATACCTCCATTCCCATTTCCCAATCCACTCCAAAGGTTACTTCCGGTGTTGTCTCCCGGTCTTCCGCCCCGCGACCGCGAACAACTTCACTCGACTCAAGTGGCACAATAGTATCATATGTAAAACTCACATCTGGATGCTCTTTGACTGGAACGTAAACTTTTTCAGTGAGTGTGGTAACATCTCCCTCTGGTTCTGGTAGCACCAGTGGCTCCTTCTTGACGCCGCTGATCTGGAAGAGACTGGCCCGTACCTTGGCGATTTCTGAAAAGGAAAAAAAAGAAACATAAAAAATATTTCCAAAATTAGAAATCAAGTCAATTTAATATTAAGAACGAGCCTGACAGGACCAATGCAAGGAAGTCATACCAGAACTCACACATATAGGTAAGGCAAGACACAGTGTACACACCAAGCGTCAATGTAAAGAGCAAACACTTAATAATGCTAATTACATGGCCAGTAATAAAGTACGTAGATAAAGTAAATAAAGGCATTTAATCACGACAGGAGCTACCGGCAGGCTATCCTAGATGCGACGAAGAAAAAAAAAGAAGCCTATGAGTCAAATCTCGACAGCCATTCCTGCATCTGCAGGAAGGACATGATACGTGCACACTATGCTTCTCTATGACAAATCTGTCCTTGACACAGTGATGCAATTAAGCAGCTGCTCGAGCAAATTGACCATTGCAGAACGAGCAGCTCGGAAGGCATATCAATACTGCACATTCTCAAGATAATCTCAATATTCCTAGAGCAGAACACCCGACGCGGCAACCATCGTCCTATATACGTACGTAAACACGTGACCACCTCAGCGTACAAGCCACGTTGCCTATGGATATAAAGCGCATCGAGTATACCGTAGCGCAACACTGTACTGCATCGAAAATAATTCATAGTCTGTCTTTATAACGCCAAACAGTGAAGTCCCTCAGTGCTGTCTGTATGCATACGTCGAATCGCATGTAAGCTGCCAATCGTTTGAAAGAGCCACGCGTCGCCTAATAGAGCCGGCCCCTCTTTTATCAATGACGACGATGAGCCGCGGGTCTAATATCGTTACCCGCATGGAGTGCGGATCGATCCCTAGACGCTGAAGCGCCTGAGCGCCGTTTAGCATTGAGAATAATAAATTTTTGGGTAACGGATGATCGAAAAAGAAATATATACAGAAAAAGAGGAATGCTAAAAATAGAAGAGCTTAGTATTTACACAGAAAGAGGGAGAGAGAGAGAATCAAAAGGGAGTTCCATCCGGCCAGGGCACGGCCTCTAGGTTCAAAATCTATGGGAAATTATGCGCGTCTACGATCACGGACTGATGAACCCTCCTACAGGTATGTATGTATAGAGAGTATAGGCCCAACCCAACACGGCTTAATTTCGATGCAACCCAGCCAGACGAGACGGTCTCTTTTTCCCTCTTCCATTCTGCCTCCATTGCCGTTGTCTACCTCCACGATCAAGAAGTACATAACCATGTCGTGAGTGGTTGCGTGCGTGCGTGCGTAAGTGCATCTATACTCATGCTAGTATATATACAGAGGCAGAGTAGACGATTATGCGCCATGTAAATCTAACGGTTGGGCGTGGCTCGTTCTTCGAGTCACCCATGTGGCAGCATCGTGACCATAGACATTGGCTGGACCAGGTTCTCCTGGTGCGTCCTAGAGGCACAGTTTTTTTTTCAGATTTCATACGTCAAGCCACGTGACTCAGCCGTAAACAATCCTACCCAAGAGGAACGTGCGTTATGGTGTTTAGCCGATGAAGAATCGTTGACAAGCGAATGAAGTAAAGTTGAGGTTATGTCGTCCATTTGTATAGATGCGAAGATGTTGCGGATGACCGGAAATCATAATTCGCCTGGAAGTCATTTGAACAGACCCGATTGGATCGCGCTGGTTGTTGTCCTTCGACGAGCGTGTTCGCCGTTAAGGAGGTCGTCGCCAAGGAAGAGGCCGGACAATGGGAACGGAGTCACACCGATTCGCGTACGTACGTAAGTCTCCTCTGGGTATGATATGTGATTCGCATACTAGCCAGGTGTACCGGGTACGCGAGTGACCTGGGCATAATGCTGATGTCACTGGCTAATGCTGACTTGTTCATCAGGGCGCGCCTAGTCAGGCATCGAAAATCATCCGGGATGGTCTGACTTACTGACTGTCTGATATGTGACTACTTGATTCAACGGTTGATTGTTCGTCAAGTTGACGCGTAATTTCGTTCAAGTATCAGTTGATTGACGAACGAAATTCTTGCCGGGCTTCGGGGCTCGTCTCTATGGAAGTATAACGAGCGACCGACGACAGTACTGATAATGCCATTTTACGACGGCACTCGTAATTATCGAGAAGGTACCTGGGTTACTTGTCAAGGGAAAATTCTTAGGCCTGTCAAGTGATAAGAGCGCACGAGTGAAAATGCGCGATAAGGATGATTAAATAAACAACGTTGTACCAGAAAGAATAACAAAAATGCCGTTCGATAGATAAAGATGTCACGATCTTACGCACGCGGCCAGGATGCAACGTGACCTTAGCGAATCGGCGGAAACGCTTGGGAGAATTCACGTTGAGCTTGTCTCACGTGTCTTTTAGTAGTGATACGAATCAACGAATTTTACTTGACGATAGGAATATACTGAAAATTCCTTACTGAATGCAGAAACTCAATTATCGAACGGAAGTGAATTTTCGAAGGGGCCGGTACTAGTTACAAATCCGTACCAAGTGACGCCCGCGCTGTCCCAATTTCGTTAAATCGAGAAAAGACCTCCGCGACGCCTCTAACCAGTCACGACGCCAAAGACAGACGGACTAGGGCGTCGGTGGTATTGCTTAACTAGTTGCAACGGTTAGTCGTCACAGGCGTATAACCAAATACATTGCTCGTATACGAATAGTATCAAGTCTTAATAATTCATGATAAAAGTTTTCCTGTAACGATAACAATGTAACACTTAGACGTTGATCGTCGTCCGATGAACTCAAAGGTTATATAATGGAGGATTGAAAAAGAAAGAACGAATAAAAAACGTCAAGTTATTCAAGGTCGCATAAAATCCTACACCTGCAAATACGAATGGCGATTGTATTTTGAAATAATAAATCGAGTTGAAAAATGGTACAAGATACACACATATATTTATAGCTTTCAAGGAATTAATCGAAGATAGTACTGATTATCAAATATAATCAAGAAATTAATTAACAGTCCGTAACGCGCGAACATTGGTATGCACGCTATTGCTGCGCTATAAAATGTCTTACGGAATTCCGAAGGCCACATAGGATTACCGAAACACGATAAAACCGCGTTCACCGTAGTGCAACCGTGAGTCTCCATACCAATAGCGAAACGAGCCATTGCACCTAAAGCCACTCTCGCGTCAGTAGAATGCTCGTTACCTTGAGATTGTTAACCTAGTAAGATTCACGTGCCTCGCAACTACCCCGCATAACCAACAAACAAACCGAGCACGTCTTCACCGTAGAGCCGACAAAAGTGAAGAAGAAGAAGCCAGTCGAGTTACAATTACGGTGAAACGGAGTGTCCCGGAGCCACCGAATTCATAAGTGAGGTTAGGAAGGCAAGGACCCCGACCACTCTAACGTATACATATACCTATAGGAATGGCCAACGGCGTGGAAGACGCCGAGGCGGCAACGTGCGTGCCGGGAGTCAAGGAGCTCGCGGGAAGGACGAGAAGCGAAGAAGAAAAGAAGCATGAGCCAAAGACGGAGGGACAAGTTGGTCGACTGGAGGATAGAATGGAATCCGTTCAATGAATAAATGGTATGGATAGCGTGTGGCAGTGACGGCGGGTGTGGCAGTGGCTATGCCATTCCGCTGACGGGCCGAGTAGAGGGAGAAATTCTCATGATGCGAGACAGAGACGCCGAGCCCGGTCGGTAAGGTAGAGCGCGCCAGTGGCACGAGAGTCAAAAGGAGAACTCGTGTATAGAGGCCGAAGAGTGGGAGGACGACAGAGAGGATACGGTAAGTAGCCAGAGAGAGCATCATAGCCAGTTTTAGCAGCGGAGCTAGCAGCCAGCCAGCCAGCCAACCAGCCTGCATGACATCAGCTGACTGACGCGTTGCTCGCTCTTGGCTCTCTTCGTTGCTCTTGGCTCCCTTGGCCACTGCTCTAGTCAAGAAGTGAAAAAAAAAAGGAAAAGAAAAATACTAATACTCTCTTAACAAGCACACTCCTACAACGTGGTCGCTAGTTTTTGCTCCGTTTTAACTAGCATGCTAGACATAACTTGTGTGTCTTCTGATTCAGAGACTGTCACACGACTTGGGTTGTTAATGTTATTTGCCTATATCGTCATGATTGCGTCACTCTGTTGCTTTCGATATCGATATATATTTTTATGAGCTCTTTTGTTCCTCCTTGTCACTCGTATTCGTCTCTCGGCTTTGATTTCCTGTTGCTCCTGCGGTTACGTCAGACCGGGCGAATGCGATTGGACTCTCCAGAAATAGATGCAGGAATTTGTATTATATTAACGGGAATTAAAGAACCCAGTGGTAACCGTGTCAGCTGGCAGTATACGGGGAATTAGGATGGCGAGATATTTACTTCTGTGTATGAAAGGAGGGATATTGTTTTCGGCATATGTGGAAACGGAGAATTTCGTATTCCGGACGCGAGGCGTCTTTGGGTTTTGTCCCAGTCTAGGTAATGTACTTCGAAGTTTTGTTATTTCGCGAACAGTCGAGTTTTCTACGAATGCGCATACACACTGCGATACTCAGGGACGGCTCTAGTCCGATGGAAACCCCCCACCATGCAATTGCACGATCTCAAAGTAGGCTCAAACGCGGATTGAAGTAAATATATTATCGTGACGATCGAAATCTTGAAAAAAATAAGAATTTTGCCGTCTCCGTGGAAACGTTAAAAAAAATTCTGGCGTCCTCAGTGGGGCAAACGATCATTAGAGAAATGCGATATGACCTGTACCGAGAAAAAAGATAAAAAGAAAATTTTGTGTCCAAGGTAAAAAACAAAGTGAGAAGGAAACAGTATCTCATTCGATACACCAGAGGCAGACATTTCGCCCGAGAAGACAGAAGAGCACGCGCACATTTAAAATCGTATCGAAAGACGACGGGCGTCGCGGCGTGCCAAGATCGTGAAACGGTACCCTAATTCCTGAGCGGCGTTAAAGCAAAAAAAATAAACCAAGAAAACAAAGTCCAGAGAAACACGATACGCGACTGACAATTAGTGACCAGCCTTATCTCGCAAGTCTGATTCACATGAGACACATTAAAACACATTAAAAACGCGGTATATACCCCTATTCGTTTGTATCCGTGACGTTTTTCGATAAATTAAAAAAAAAAATCCATAAAAAAAGGAACTTAAAAACATACATAATTTGCCGTGAAATGCTTGCATAGGTGTGTATTGTATGGTGTATTGCACGGAGACTATATATATATCTATAGTCATTGAAGACCCGGTCCCGAGCTTAGAATTACGTGACGGACGCATCGCTATAAATGGGAATGTTATAAGCACACTTAGAATAACGTGGGCAAGAATGCACGGAGACAATGGATTAAAAGAAAAGTCACATATGTATGTTTTTATGGCATTCACTCGAGCTGGAGTATATAGCGTAATTTCTATGTAAACAAGAAGACGCTGTAGCAACACCAGTATTTCTCTCGATGCAGTCAATGTGCCGAACAACGTACATATGCTTACGCGAGTTGTATTAAAAAATAAAAATTAAAACTCTAATCACGATAAGACACCCCGATTTCAGATACAACAATATTGTTACAAGGAAGATACAAGGCGGTCCAGGAAGTATCCAACACGGTATGAATCACGTCCATGTAAATGATGTCATAACTCGTGATTTCAAGTACCAACCTACACAAAGGCCCATAGCCTAGTGAATTTTAAAGTTTGCGCAAAGAGCCACGGCGACACTAGCGCCGCCAGACGGCTGTAAAAGAAAAATCTTAAGCTAAGCAGATGTCTAGTAAAACTTGAATAAACCCAAGATCATAGAGGAAAAAAGGTAGGGACCAGTTATAGGCGCATCAATGAGATCAGCAATGTCGTAAGAGCAAACAGGGAAACCGCGAACCGTGACACGATCGCTGATGGATGATCATTAGGCGAAGCAACCTCAGTCTCCTTGACGACAAGGTGTGGCTGTCGATCATTGTTTTCTCGAAGACGTTACGAGAATCATCCAAGGTTCTGACCTCGTCCCTTAAGGTTTGTCCATGAAAGATACACGAATCGAATAGAGTTCCGTATACAAAGGATCATCGAGGTCTAAGGTCACGTTAGATCCTCCTGTACAAGATGGAACCGTTATGCGAGACTTGCGGCTTCGATGATTGCAAGGAGGATGAAGTAAAAAACAAAATGAATAATAAAAAGCTTTATTCCCAGCAGTCCATCCGAGAGAATGAAATCTGGTTACGTGTACGAAGGTCAAACCACGACGATGGAATTTCATGATGATTTCAAATCGACTGGCCTGATGACAAACGAGTGTCGACTTTCGACGGTGTCAGCAGCTTCTAGGATATCGTCCAACTCCTGATGGCTTCGTGATTATTCGCCGTAAATCTACGCCGCTATACCGCGAATTCACGTCCCAGGAAAGACAACAGCCGCAAATGGTTTGACGTTGTCACGAAAACCAGCGCTTTATAGGTTAAACGAAAAACCACGATTTTATCAGTAAAAAGTGTTGCTCCCTCTACGTTGAGAATCGGCCATATGGATTTTTCGTGGCGAAGTTGAGACAAAAAAATAATGTCAAGTACCAGACGACTACTCGAGAAGTGATCCGTAGTACAGATGGTCTTGAATGTGTTTACGGTTCAGAATCATTAAAACTACGGTCACACAAGAGAATTCCTCCAATTCAGAAATATCAAAGTCGAAGCTCGGTGGTTTCGAAGTGACAAAAGATCGCTATCTCGTGAGACAATCGAGTACGCGTAATAAAATATTTTACGACGGTGGCGCCGCCGTGACATAATAACAGAAATAATATAGTCCTAGACAATCGAAATTATGTAAGAAGTTTCAACGATTCCGTGTCTCTAAGCGGACAGTCAATTTCCGGAAATATACCGTCAATTTACTAGACGCTTATTCGTGCGAATCTAATACGAGGAAAAGTGTACTTTCCGCGAATTAGTTTCACCCGATACTCGTGCTCGATGGGATGGCGACACTTTAACGAAAATTTTCCACTAACCTACCGACTTAACGTACCTGCATAAAGATTCGTAATTTTGTTCCCAGCATGTACCAAGCCTGGTACCAATTTTCTATGGACATCGCGAAATACAGTTATTTAGTCGGCAAAAGCCCGTAAGAATGTCGACGTCGTAGTATCGGGGCAGCGTTTCCAAGCAGTCGCTTCTTAAGCAATTCGCTTATTTTCAAGCTATGACTCAAGCCCCGTATTTATAATTTGAGGCGCGGAAAGACCACATGAGCCGGGAATATAGACGCATGAGAAGAAGCTCGGTCACTCGCATACGCGTATAGGTTAGGATTAGTCAACGGAATCGGTGGAAGATAATAAAAAGAAAAGAGAGAAGAAAGAAAGAGAGAGGCGGGAGGAGGTGTGAAACAAAAATAGAAATAGTCACTTTAAAAAGTCGGTCCACGGTTGAGGTGCGGGGGTGCGGTCGGTTGAGGACCGGGGGAAGGATTTCATAAATTTTATACGGAAATAACGTGGCGGGTGTTTTGGGAGCCGGGCCAAAGAATTCCAGGGCCGCAGAAAAGTGATTTTTAAGTGTAAAAAATAAGGAAAGAAAAAAATAAATTAAAAAAAAAAGAAGCAATAATATTCAAAAAAATATCATACGAATTTTTCGTCACGAACTATAAACCTCACGATTGTCCTAATTAACACTGCTGGGTAATTAGCACGGTAAGTAGCATACCCGTTAAGCACCGCAGTACCCCCGTGCAACTGTGGAACGACGACAAACAATAAATATACAGTAAGCAAAGTACAAGTCCAAGATTGATATCGGCATTCAATACGAAACCCATAAAGATCGATTTTCAGGATAAAACCACCATAAAATAATTTTCCCATAGAAGTACGCGCGTAAATGAATGGAGAAAGGGGGCCAGAGAGAGGGTGAAAGTATGCTGGTTCATGGTTCACTTTAAATCACATAAAGAGACGGGGGGGTAGGTAGGGGTAGAATGTGGGTAACTAACGAAAAAGGGTCGCCCCTATATATATCAAGTAGGTAAGTCAGGTCGAGTAACCATAGCGAAACCCCAAGAAGAGGTTAACCACCATATTTATACCTCACGGACGGAAAACTAGATTCCACTGAGAGAAGATCCGAGATTCTTTTTACCTCTCAGGTGTTATTGCCTAACCCAACAGGTTCCATTCATTTCTCCCCTAGGGGAAACGCACATCGTACACGCAAGCAAGCACGCAGGTGTGGACCGCCCTCCCCGAAGGCCTCTTCATATGCACGCAGGCAGTCATGTGCATCGTCCATGTATGTTGAGCGGATTTAAGGAATAATGCAGTGTGTGTGTGTACGCGTGTGTGTATATATATATATATATATATTCTCTATATTACTGTCAGGTCATTCAAGAAGAGCGAAGAATGTATAAGAGCCAGTATCAGGGAACGACTACAGGTTAAACAGAATGACCATTTATAGGTATACAACTAAGCCAGAGTCCTGTAAAGCATGTTGTTATATAGATATACGGTTCTTTCGGGCATTCGTACGCGTAACTGTAAATTCGTAGATTGGCAAACGCTACGTAGTTTCGCAGCCGCTATGCCGCTAACTCTGCCGATTTTACCGAATGGATTGTTACTGTCAGTGAATTCGGCATAGACGTCCCCAGAAGGTCTTTTATAGGATGTAGTAAAGCAAAAAAAAGTAATACCGTCTGATTCACCTGTATGACGTGATTGCCGTTCGGCACGTTTGACTACCCACGAACTAATTTTTTTTTCGTACCGAAGAAATTAGGGGATTTTGCATAACGATCGTTGTATCTTTCTCCGACGCACGTAACTGCGCATAAGTCCGTCTCTCTCGCGCTCACGGCAAACATAGAAAATACGAAAAATCCCGAGGACCTCCTCCCACCCTCATAGTAGTTACCTTCATCCAAAAAGTAATATTCAATTCCTGACGATATTTTTTGTCCTTTCAAAATTTGTCAATGAATACCAAAAAAAAAAGAACATTTTTACTTCCTATCATCTCAGCTACTTTACCACTACCAACCGATATACGATCGAACCGATCGGCACTTGACCGTACAGCTGTCAAAATTTCATAATAGTCTCAACAATTCTATATACGTCATATTGGACGCAGTAAATACGTCCAAACGAAGCTATATAATGGGCAGAGACACCTCTCAACTTATCTATAATAAATATGTACACTGATTTCAGGGTTTACCGTTGGATTCTATGTTATTCTTCTCTATAGACACAACGTCGATGAAGCTACTGTTTATCGTACAAACACGTACAACGTGTAATAAGGACACCGCGAGGTGCCCTTTGTCGAGTGGCCGACGTAGCCGCGTGAAACCAGGACGATTAAATACCAAATTGACAATATATATATATATAGTCAAGAAAAAATATATACATATAGATATACTAGTTAGACAGAACGAAGGTCGCTCCGACTCGACAGAAGGAATTGCCTTCGCGTCATTTTATTTACGTCCGAACGCCTTAATGGCCATGTCTGTCCACTTTGAATATTCCAGCGTGCCGTGACTTCGTTTTTTTTTTTTAATATCTTTATTTTACTCTCTCTCTCTCGCGCTCTCTTTCTTTCTCCGTCTTCCCGATCAGCCCATGACTCGCACACGTTTACTCTCGTCCCTTCCATTCCCAACGACGTGGATCGCCTCCGCCCTGTAAGTTTCTCTCCGTTTATTTTTCCCCTCTTTTTCCCTCGCAGTGCTCCTTTTTTTCTTCTTCTCGCCATTACTTCTTCTCAAAATCCAATCGACCTTAAACCGGTACAGCCGGTCTCCGTAGCGACGAATTATTGTCAGTGCAATTATCCAAATAAATATTTCGATACAATCTACGTCGTATCGACTCACCGCGTCACGTCCTGTCCACGGCTGTAGGTCGCACCGTGTGCATACTGGATACGTCTGACAGTCAGAAGTTGCCAACGCGCTTACCATAAAATCTCATAGAACCGAAGAATTCGTGCTAGAGAAAATTACAGGATATATATGTATATAGATAGATATAAAACAAGCTGTGAATTACGTAGAAACAACCGGGTGTGCATGTCATAATTGTAATGAAATTCATCGGGCATAAAATATCTGGGGTTATTCTGACTTCCTTGTTCCCCCACCTCGCTCTCTCAATACCCCCCCCCCCCTGCCAACCCTCACTCAGTGCACTTCTGATACGCGTATAATTATTAAGAGACAAATAACGGTGTGAGCCAGTAGGTCAACGGGTTTCACGTACCCAGATGGTAGAGTGAAGTTGGCTGAAATCCCGTGCATTTTAATCGCGTAATTCTTATGCTTACCGACGTAGCCGAAAATTGCCATGTGCCCCCCTGGGAAGCTATCCGAGTGGCGTGGAAGAAGGAACGAGTATGAGAAAGAGAAGGAGCCGCGCATGCGCAAAGGGAACGTTAACGGCACCGATTCTTAGCGGCATGGTCGTTACTCTAAACGCCTTATTAGTCCGAGTCCTTTCACACGGGAGTCCCGTTACTTTTATGACGAGGAGGAATCGCGCGCGTCCCCCGATGCCTTATGAGTTTTCAATGACCGAGTCTGAAGTCTGTGTTGATAGACGAAACAAAATTGTAGCACTCCCCGGTGTGTCGAAGCGCCATCGAAATACGTTGTGAATTGCGAATCGACCGAAGTGAGTCGATAGTCGCATAAGAAGAGACAGAGACGTTATTATTCGATCGTCCTCCGTTGCCCTTTTCAAGCAGCAGATTAATCCTCGTGGCGCTGTTTTAATCCTACGATATAAAAAGTCACTGTAGGCATAAGGAATATCGCTCTCCCTCTCCCTGTGTCTGTTGTAGACAGCCATGACGAAATTGGAAACTGCCCTAAGCTTGCCTCTCGAGGTTTCAAGCGCACGTGCAACACGTGTCGCGTCTAAGTCCTCACTGAAAATTCCATCAAATACGCCATTACGCCGTGGTACGACGCCAAGAGCGTTTACCCTTAAGGTTGTTTTCACAGTTCGTTCTCGCGACACGAGATATTTCAAGAATTCTCGATATTCCGTAGTAAAGTCGGGATATCGATCTTCTCTCCTTATCTGCATCTGGCACGGTAAGACCGCACGCGATCTTACACGTGTGCATTAACGATTCGTGCATCAGCCTTTAGAATACACACCCGTGCCATACTTCACTCGTACCGACGCGAAAGAAATGAAAGCCTACGTTGCTCTCTAGGCACCGGAGTAGACAGCGAGACACTGGAGACACTCCCGGTGTACGCCAGGAGTCATGCGTGTCTCTCTGCGGGAGCAAAGTGGCCCAAGTGCAGATATCGGAAGGTCTGATGACGCCATATGGTTTTGAAGTCTCGACAGAACCCACGAGGAATTTTCAGTGGCCGATAAGTATCGTCAAAAGATAATCTATAGATACGCCGAACAGATCGGTAACGAATAAATACTTTCTTGGATACCAACACAGACGCAAGTGAGAATGCTCCAGGACAGATCGGAGTCCGATTAACCCGAGTAACAAAGCAAATAAAAAAATGTATTCAACAAGCGGCATAATACCTAACATCTACACGTGCTATGTAAACTGTACGAAGTCTATAAAGCCGAGAGATTACACGGCTGGCGTACGCACTGTGCAAATCGAAATACCAGACAAGGTCAAAGTTCCTGAAAGATGCGTTCATCTGGTATCTACGTATGTAATCCTCATAATGATACTCGGTGAATAGTTAGATATACATATGTATATATATATATAAAATATCGTCCATTGTAAATAAAGTGTACGATACGGGTATCCCAGGCAAGTACATAAGAGCTCATTGCCATTTTTGGGTAGGTATCAGCACGCGCGAAAGTAAACAAGCCGTGTCTTTGTTCGAGCGCGAATGAGACAACAAGAGAAACAGAGCGCTCGGACGAAAGGGACGTGAGACAGACACACACACAGAGCTGTACGCAACATGGAAATTATTGTGGTTTCGGAGCAGTCATCTTCTCGTGAGGATGGGGGTCCATGTGAAACGCGAGTCTCACTGGCTCACCAGGCTGAGCCGGAGTGGAGGAGCAGAGATGAGAGAGGATTCCTTTCACCTCCCACCACGAAAACATAATGCCGTGGATGGAACGAAGCCGCAGCACGAGCTCCGGTCGTGGATGCCGCGGGTCAGCCCGGTCATCGGCCCCCACGAGCCCTTCAAGGGCCATGCCAAGACACTCCGATCTTACCTACATCTTCAACGCGCAACGTACAATTCTGCGTATGCATTTCTCCAATTCTCTGTTGCTTTCCTGAGAAACTGTCACGCGTTACCATAGCCCAGCAAAATTTCTATGTCTCGAAGCACGAAAAAAAAATCCCTCTAGCATCTCCATGCCGTAAACCGAAGTACTGCGCGAGAGTACGGAGTGCTGCGCATGCGCGTCAGGTAACGGCCGGCAACGGTCGTATTCAAAAGCGACAGCAAAGCGAAGCACCGGAAAAAAATGTCTGAATTGACAAAAGACGGCAGCAAGCCGCGTGTCGGGCATAAATATTCATTCCCGGTCGTTCCTGGAGTATCCATTGGTGTGTGGCGCGCGAGTAAAGAAGTCGCGCGCGTGGGCATTTCCTTATTTAGAAGCAGAGAAATCTCAGTACGTTTCACCATTCGTACCGCGCAGCGAGGACCAGCCGTGTGGAAGCGTCGTCGCAGCGCAATGGCGCGAGATTCGAAAGGATCCGTAGCATCGCGTACGTTCCCGCACCAGTAGGTACCCAACGCAGTATGTCGGCTTATCTAAAAACGTTCTCTTGAAAACGTCGTTGGTTATCGCGTGGGCTTGCGTGAACTCCCGGTAATTCGGGTCACGAGTAAGTGCGATCTTAACGACGAGCAATCACTGTCCACCGTCCTATGACGAGAGATAACATCCGACAAGCAGAGCTAGACCGTACGTGCAAGCACGGATTTTACAAGTCTCTACCGTCGACATTCGTGGGCCCAAGCGCGTTCAGCAACGATCGGCACAGGTCAATGACATCGATCGAAAAATCCACGGCAGCCGATACGTGCCCGGAAATCGAACGTCGACCACCGGGAACATCCTTGGGTCCTTAGCCTGCGTTCACAGTCCCTTACGAAGAAATGGATGCAGGCCGTAGGTGCACTGGGTGAGGAGCAACCGGTTTCTCAAGATTTTCCACCGGACGGAGCCCCCCGGTCGTTTCTCGAAAATCTACAACTAGGAACACCACAGCCTTTTAACGCTTCGCGTATTACACGTACCACTTATGCAGCAGTCGTACTTGCATAATGCACTTGCGAGTGGACAATGGATACACGCATGTACGTAACGCACTGTTATAACTCCTCAAGTCCCCCTTACCACCAGCACCCCCTTCGAATAACTAAACGAAAATTTCCAGAAACCGGCTACCACTTCCGACAACTCTAAGTAGCCGCGTACCCACAGAAAGTATCCGCACAAGGTCTACCCGTTTACGGTTACCAATAGCTTTCGTACTTTCATCGCGAACTCCAGCCACGCCAGCCCCGTTGCAACTCTTCCTATGTACA
Organism: Calameuta pallipes; assembly: GCA_030142375.1. Taxonomy (NCBI): domain Eukaryota; kingdom Metazoa; phylum Arthropoda; class Insecta; order Hymenoptera; family Cephidae; genus Calameuta; species Calameuta pallipes. Next base: position 2,285,299 of record JARQSW010000427.1, read on the forward strand.
GTCCGCGTGCACCGTACCATTGCCTACTGCATGTACAACCCAGCGATCCGTGATCGGCGTGCAAATATATTATACACTTATATGATTCTCTGTCCATACGTAATAATCGGTACGCGGAACATTGGCCGCGCGTGTAGGACGAGATACCAATAGATTGACGAAGATCAATTGTAGCCCGAAGAGCCAGGATTTTTATTCTCTTGGTACGCATTGATCCATTAACGCCGACGGGGCAAAATGGTCGATCCGGTTAGACGAGCCTATAAACTGGGAATAAAATAATCGTACGTGATGCGAGACTCTCCTCCGCGATACATTACAATATATATATATATATATCTTTTATCGAGAAGAAAAACAACGCCTTTAATCGTCGTCCCTTGGTAGAGACGATATACAAGTTAAGAAATAACGAAATGTCTGCGCTAATGACGCTTCTCTGTCTCTTTTTCTTTTTCTTCAGAGTCAACGTTAAGGTTACCACAGGAGAGTCAGAGGATCCAAAAACGATCATCCGGATTCCCTGGTGTATCGTAGAGCAGTCCCGTGTACGTAGACTCGTCGTCTGCTCGATGTAGATAGTCAAGGGCTGTTAGAGGAGTCAAGACTGAAACACTACACCCAATGATCCAGAAGTCGCGTGGATCCTTGTAGGGCAACCGAGTGGTTGGAGCGAGAGTATCGTTTTTAGCTTGTCTCTCGGGAGCGGCCCGGAGACCGGGATAAAAACATGAGAAAGACGTAAACCCGTGGTAATACAAATAGTGAAAAGAACGTAGGAAGACTCGCGGATAAAGAAAAGGTAATCGTCAACCGCCCCGAAGGATCAGCCACCAAGTAATCGTGCGAGATCCTCTCGACGAAGCGAAAGAGAGTCGAGATCGGCAAAACCTGTCGCAAGATGGCGGATGTATGCTGGATGCCTCGGGAGAATGGATACTGGGATAGAATCGAGTCATGAGAACCGGCCTTTCCTGTGACTAGAGTACGTATGTCCGACTACTGAACTCTATGCTGGTGTACAGTAGCAGATACTAGTGCCGGTACCGATCTCTTGTACTTTTACTTCTTCTAGACACCCAATATCTGTTCTTCCGTTCTTCTTCTTCCTACTTCGATCTTTTTTTACTCTTATTCCAACCAACTGAGAAAGACTTATTGTCGTTAACCACACTAGCTCCCTGGCGCCTAACCACTAATCGTAAAGCCTATCGGCAGGGCAAGGACTGGGTGTGCTGCTCGCACTTGGCTGCCACTTGGTAGTAACCTGCAATCCGAGTGAGCAAAGGCGCTCGGAGCGGCTTCACCGTTCACGAGAAGGAATGCGGCCGCTTTGGAGAGCCGCGAGAGGATGAGAGGGGCAGAGGAGAAGGAAGGGAGAGAGAAAGAGAGAGAGAGAGGACTGGACTTGGCTAGCGATGGCTTCGAGCTGACACTGTGCTTGTTCTTTTCACTCCTGATGATAATCATCACTTGACTGCCCACAGATAACATTCGAACGGATCTTTAAATCCATATAAACATATCCACGAGCAAACAACGATAAAAGGATAAAAGAGATGATATTTACTTGGAGGGGGACATTTTTCTGATTCATGCACTTGCGAGAACAATGAATATTTAAAGAGTCCCATGCTGCTGGTATACCGGAGGAATAAAAAGAAGGGAAAAAAGAGACTATTGATTATTGGCAGTAAGAAACACTGATTGTACTACTCGTTATCGTTATACTGCGCACAAGATGGTGTGGGCTTGCTGACCGATTAGCTGACTTGCCAGGACATTTTTGCAGACAAGAAAATCACGAGAGGGAAAAGGACAGCACGTGCGCGGGTCTCGTTTGCCGTGATAGCCGAGCCAGTTGTGCGCGAGAGAAACTGCGGGACTCTCGTCAAGGATTTTTCGGTAGACTCTGTGTGTGTGTGTGTGTGTGTGTGTGTGTGAGAGAGAGAGAGAGAGACTTTTTCTTTCGTTACAATTATTATAATAAATACGAGAGTACACGTCTGCAAGAAGTCGCGTGCCAGTCTCACCCGTATGGAATCCTTTCTTATTGTTGATATCACGCGAGTTCCCATGATATAATAACGAGTATGGACCACGTGTTCCGGACGGTGTGCGGTTGTTAGTTTTCTGCAACGAGTAATCTAATATCTGGCATCGAGACGTTACCGTCCAAGAAGTCAGCTAAGCGTGTACAGTGTATCGCGGTAATAAAGCGAGCACGTGGCATGGCTTTCGAGAACTTCGAAAAGAGAAACACATCAGCCTGTAGCGTGGATCGACTACGGTATATTGATACGGAGCTGGCTTGAGTGGTTGAAAAAAAATAATAAGTGAGAATATAACAACAAAAAATTTACTACGCAAACGAGAGAGCTTTCCCTTTGCTTTCGAAAGCAACGTTATTTCCAGAGTCAAGCGAGCGATCGCTACGTTTGGCTCCGTGGCACCTTTAGTGATAACACAGTTGACAGCGTCGATAGTCTTTCAAGAATTTTCATAACAATGCTAAAACCGAGAATACCGATTGCGCAATGCTCGACGATTTTCGTGTAGTTGGTATTCCGTAAAGGCGATTGCCATTTTCGAACGAGTGACGTAACCCCGACACAGTGTAAACATTCGGACTTCATTACGACGGTCAACCAGGCCGGTTCACTTTGGTACCATTTGGATTGCGATCTAGGGGAATGTGGTTCGTACGGGTTCGGATAATAAATTATCGTCGTTTAAAACCAGTAAGAAGATATCGATAGGTTTGTGCTTTTTCAAGTATCTCAATAAAGTTATGGAGCGACGATTCAATTACAGTTTTGGTCTGATTGAGTTTTCCCTGACATTCCAAAAGGTCGTTATAAATATATGAACCTGTTTCCATATCCTGGATACAAGTAATTCCTTGAGGCTATGGAAAATTCAACCATAAATGATCACAATCGGCGTAACATCGTCTCCTTGTAAACAAAATGCACGTGTTTCACGTCTCGCAATTCCCATTGAAATATCACGATATTCTCATTTAGTCGTTCATTTGAGAATATTCACTGCTCACTGTATATAGTCCTCTGTCCATCATCTTCCACACGCGTTATGTACATGAAAAGGCACAGGCACGCGCGCACTCACGAATCCGCATGCTTCAGTTTCCAATTCAGGTCGTCGAAACGAGATTGAATGCAGAACCAGATAGAGAAATACAGTTAAGACGAAGAGAGGGAGGAGAAGGAAGAAGTCGTAGAAAAAGGAGAGCAACGGATAAACCAGAGTGGATGATATTTGTTTGTAGAAGGATAGTCATGGCAATTCATGAGCATTAAACAATTCCGTATTCCAATGGTGTTTACATCGTTGTCGACGTCTCAAGAAGAGACAACGGGTAGGTATATACAGTACGTAAAAGAGAAGATAAGATACACGAGAGTCACATAGAACGCGGCTAAAATTGGTAACATGGCGCAGGCATCAGCTGGACATGGCGGGGACTCTTATTAGTGGATTAAAATTAGTTGGATTAATATGCTTACCTTCGTCTAGTAGGCGCTCTACGTGTATGAAGACATTAGGGAAAGCAGCTAGCTGCTTCCTGTCTTTTAGTAACTGTGACAGATAGTCCGCTATACTTTGCGTCGTCGTGTTAGTATTATCACACATTGCAACTACTCGATTATATCTCTTTCGCGAGCGCGAATATTAAATGTTTTCCACGAGTGACGAGGAGTAGCCGAGAGATATCTGATTCTTGCCGCTGCTGCTGTATATTTGCCGTTACTGTCGCCGTCGCGATTCAGAGTTCTGGCTACGACGTTATACCGTGTGTCCCGTGGGTGTCTGTCACTGCCGCGTCACCGTACGTGCTCGTGCAAATTAATCGGCTGGCGTTAAGATCGACAGGGTGAGTCTGGTGAGAAACTTGCGAGCGTACGCCGTTGTTATTACGAGTCAATAGAGAATGTATAATCGTCCAATAACGTAGGAGAGAGCGATCTCTCTCTCGCGCTCTACTCGGTTAAGGTTACAGGTTTTGCGGATTTATCTCGGGGTATGTAAGTACGCGCGCTACGGGACTCTCGGCTCTACTGGGCAGCTCTGCATGTGCCGCGCTGAGCCACCCGAGAACTTCTCCTCGTTCGCGCATGCGCCGATGATCCTTCCTAATCAGGCGCATGCGCTAACGACAAACGCACCTCTCCGTCTTCCACCATGCTTTCCGCCCACTACCATATACGGCCCCGCATACGCGCGAGAACCGAGACACGCACCATACCATGCTGTGAAGGTTGGATGTGTTTCTTCTGCAATGACTACGCCTGCTTCTTGGCTTCGCTCTCTCTAGTCGAGTGTACCGCGGCTATACCTACTCTCTGCTCCTCCTCGTTCCTTACCCATCATCTGCTAGGACAGGACACCCCACCCATTGCTACGACGCGCGACGCGCGCTCGCCTCCACACCAATCCTCATTCTACTCGTTCTCTGCCTCCTTCTCTTTACTCCTCTGATTCACGTACCGTCCTTCTTGGTACACTTCTCTTTTATTCTATACCCGTATACACGCTACTCTCATAATATATTTTACTCTTCTCTCTTACCTATTTCATCCACTCACTGTACAAACTGTAGCCTCTGTCACTACTTAAACACACCTACGAGATCTGAGAACGGTCGCTTGGCTATGAAAAGTGTAATTAACCCCTGGTAGTCCTGAGACTGATTAAAAGGAAGTACTACCTAATCGAGCATGTTTGATCAAATGCTATTTTCTTCTTGATAGCTTCTGCGTGTTGTCAATAGATTGTGGGTATCTGAACAATTTACGTGGTCAACCTGAAAGTCAAAGATTGCTCCATTACCATTGTTGGTGATATCATAACAGTCTTTGTCTATTAACTCATGTTATATATATATATACTTAGTTTTTATATGAATTCCTCATAGATTATACATTACAGTCTCAGCCTTCATACTCATAATATAAAATAATATTCGAATTTGAAACTGGAAGGAGGTGCACCCGAAGAATAAATCCTCGGTAATAAAAATCTTCCTGGATATTGCCACAGTTCATTTCTGTATGCATTACTCAGTTACGCCCAAAGCTCTTACTATGGTGCTGTACAGCATGCTCTGGAATACATAATTAATATATCCACCTACCTTGTTTCAATCTCGCAGTTCGTATCGCATCTCGTTAATTCAAGAAGCGAGAAGACGAAGTTGCGGCGAAGAGAATTATCTTGACGAAGAATAATAATTAAGTAAATATATATCTCCTTTGAGTTGACCTTAGATCGTACTCAATGTTAGTTTCCAATGTAACCGATGACAATTTTTAGAGTTTTTCAATCCAATAAAAATGGCGGAGAGTAGTTACAGGGTTTACAGCAAGTTGACTGTTGGCACAACCTGAAAGAACCCACGGATCAAGCGTCCCACGACTAACCTAGATTCAATATTCAAAAAGTAAGAGAACGCATAAAGCGACAAAAAATTACACGTAGGCGATTTTTCGTTGGTCAATCATCTCCTAGTCTCGTCTACCCATCGTATGAAGAAACTCTTTCTATATAAATGGCATTTAAACGCGAGAAATGAAGTTTTTAAAACCGTTACCAGCACTAATGAGAACCGTGAAATCGTTACATCAGACATGTTTATTAGGCGCCATTTGGATTTTTCTATCTCTGTATGACTTGGAATAAGTCTGAATTAGAAAATACTTGGATGCAAACATAATAATAAAGTGCAACGCGTGTTTTTGACCTTTTATTTATTACGCGCCATCTTTAAATGACATTAACATTCTTGCCAACTTTCTTTCAGCATCCTACTTGTCCTTCGTAAAGCGTGTCCCTTTCGGCCAGCATGACAATGCCGTCATGCCGCCATTTACGAGAGTACGTTTAAAAGGCAAGAACCATGTTTATCATGAGATCATCAGACCGCGATGTTGATACCGCGCCATCCTGTAAGACGTTATCGTCCTCCTCAAACTCCACAGACCACTATCTTTCACAGAATTCTTTTATTCGTTGAGAATAATTTTTATAACGAATCATTCGAAGCGGTCGAGCGACGGTTAAGACGATGATGACGTTTACTCTCGTCCTTAAGTCTAGCCTTAAAGGGAAATCCACAACTGAGACACAGTCGTTGCAGTTGAGTTCAGCTCCTCTAATCAAGATTGCTTGAATTTTCCAATAGATGGCCAAAGACAACGTGAATCAGATCCGCCGGATTTGCCATTTAAAATTAATAAAACGACAGTCATGGTACACCTTTCATGGTACACTTACATTTTGTATATCCCCTCCTGATTGAACTAGAAAAAAAATGATCATTCATGTAATTTGCCATTCATTGATCAACGCTCGATTTGATTTATTATTGACTTATACCGGTAAAACGCATTAATTATTATTACACATTCCAATGCATTCTACAGCCAATATGCAATTCGCTATCAGCTGAGACGAGGATCTTGGAACCGCCTTAGTGTTCTCCCACGGGCGTTACCTTCTACGTTGTCCAGCGCCTACACGTATATTGGTTAATAGTAATGGTGACGTCACGCTTCCTTACATGGCCCGTCGTGGAATCAGGTGGGAGTCAAATGTTATAAATTATTATTTCTTTTCGCAACGACATTCTATTCTGTTCTCCACTCCAAGTAATTTCGAGGTTACAGGTTGTCAAGGTGCCCATAGGGCTCTGACATCTCTTCAGTAAAATATTTGGGTCCCTACTACCCTCCTTCTTGGCCCTCGTCACGCTTGTAGCAGCCTCAATTATCATTCGTGATAATTCTCATCATACATTTAAAAAAAAAAACTTATTTACCATCTTATAAATTTTCTCATAACATCTCTCATGAAAACCGGTAATTATTATAATTTCATAACGTTTACCATGATACCTCTATTCGAGTTTAATTACTTACTTAAGAAATCGTGCATTGAATGAAAATATTAAGAACGCCGCAAGACATAGATTCGCAAAAGAAAAAAATCATGGTTAAAAGTCAATATCCAAGATTGTCCTTTTGACTATAATAATGTTGCTACAGTAATTATAATAATAACAACAATAATAAAACATGCAACTAGCCAACCCTGAGAAATATCTCACGGTCCAATTATGCAAATATATAAATACAAATTTGCGTCGAAAAATTTTCGAATGTCCACTCAATCCATGATACTTTCGACGGCTTTCGGTTTTTCAGTTTCTCGACAATATTATCGCGTAACCCACGCATCTATCAGTCGCTTGTTGTAAATCTCCTTTGGGACAGACCTGTGTATCTGTTCTACGGTCCTGACCGTCAGGCTGACGCACAGTCAATTAATTTAGCGCTTGTCAAGAGACACGGTGTGACAGTTATGCTCGGGCGCAAACTTACCGTTTCGCGGATCTACGATTTCGCAATATGAATGACATGCAAAAGGGGGATGGTTTATAAATAAAGGCTATATTTTTACGCAGCCACCACCGACTCCATTACATGATTCAACAGCGCAATATTAGACGCGCGTAAACTTAAACGTACCCTTGCACTATGATAATTCGGTGTTGCCAGGTGACCGGCTTTCGTGCCAGTGCCACGGTGGTAACCCAGATAACTCTAGTTATATGTCATCGTATAGGGTTATACAATGACAAAAATATGTACTAATCATATAAATGTTAATGATAAATAACAATGTTAATTCATCCAAAACATTTATTCTGTTGCGTTTTAGGGTGTTCCTCTGTACAAACGATTGAAGCCTTCTGGACCAGGACATCTTTATTGGCTATGGAGAGGATGAGAATCCGATCTGGAATTATCTTGCGAACTGTCGCTTGTCCTTCCCACGTTTGCCCACCTGGCGGAAGGTCTTGCTTCGCTCGATCTGTCGTCCACCGCTGGAATTGTTCATGCTCTTGAAGTAGCCGTAGCCGCCTCCGCCTAGTCTCTTTCGCGGCCGCGAGTCCTTGCTCACTCCCACTTCTGTGAGATAACCTCGTTAAGGAAAACCATAGGAAACGAGAAGACATATCGAGGAATCGATTTCCATGAAGATGTCGAGAATTAAATTTGCAAGATAAACAACGCAGATATTGATAAGAGTATCGGCGGTACGAGGTATGTCGATAAATTAGTAAAAAAAAATTCCCCCAAAAAAAAGGATACTGAGGTCAACAGCTGGTGGTACGACGAATCCAAAGGATTTGGCGACCTTCGCCAAATCCACTGTCTCAATGTCGAAGATCTGTTTCAGATGATGGGAATCGTAGGCTCTCACGTAAGCCTTGAACGCTTCCTTCGCCGACATGTTCAAGAAGTAGTTTTTCGAGATCAGCTTCTCCAGCTGAAACAGGCGATGAATCGTGATCCAGTTTTCGAGTTTAGAAAGTCGTCTTATCTGATGAAGGAACTTATGGGATGTCCATGGTGAACGACGTAAAAGAACGCGAGTACCGGATGGCAATTCCAGGTGTTATCAGAAACAAGATAATTGATATCGACGGGTTACGCACTTTTTACGATAAAGAAATAATACATTCCTTATATTTTTATTCGTATCTCTGTCTCTTGACCAATATACCAATACTTGACACTGAATCACTACCAATCTTACAACAGTAATAAATTCCTGAAAAAAAAAAAAAAAAACCATATCCGAGTTTCTCTCAATCTGTATACCCAGTGTACCCAAACGAACAGTCCCAGGAACATTAGTATTTCTGTATCGAGCATAACAACCCAACAACGTGCGAAATCCGTCTTAGAATTAATGAAGTAAATCAGAATTCACGGTCATGTCGTCCATACCGTCAATTCACTGATACACGAGCGCGTCTCAAATACAAATGGTAGAAAACAGTTATTGCGCAAGTGTCCACCATCGAGATAGCATTTCTCTTTCCCTATTAAATACGTCTCGCACGGACACACCATACGTTTTCTTCAGGCAGTATCAAATTTCTCATTTGTATTCCCCCTGCGTCCCTCGTCCAGTTGTCTATCGGTTACAGTATCTTAAAATATATTATGATTATTCCACAGGAACGTCATCAAAATCTGGTCTTCCGCCGGCTCGTTTACCATGTTCGAAAGGATGTCGCTAATCTAGGCGAGGCATGTAGGTGTGAGCCTTGAAATCCATGCACGTGTAACGAATGCCAGTTCGATCGTATCCAGCATCACAGTTGATACGCAGCAATCCCATACAGTGAGCATTTAAAAGTATCGTATTTTCATAAATGCCCGTTACTCTCTCCAACGATCCACAGATTGAAGTGAGAAGTATAGGATTTAAAGAAAAAAAAAAAAAAAAAAAAATAGAAATTCGTTCCACGAATTTTATGGAAGACGTTACGGAACACCCACGTGATGTATCCACCGCCAATTATGGTAATCGAAGCGTCGCGACGTCTATCCGTTATGCGGGTACAGAACAAATACTTGAGTATCCATCGGAGCGACGGGTGAATTTTGCATAACCATACGTTCCCTTGGTAATTTGTATGTTCGTCCTTTCACCAGCTATGGTAAAAAGCATTTCGACCGGTAGCGAGATCTTGACGCCAGATCCTGGATAAGGGGAGTAACCAGGCATAATCCACCTAAAAAATCCCCGAGAACCAGGAGAGATTCTGGACTGGATCGGGTCTGTTCGAAAGAAAAGGGAGTGGTGCGTGAATCACGCGTGTGGGCGCCACTGCACGTCTCCCCCTGGTACTGGCTCTCACCGTCATCTGCTTCTGTCTTCTTTTCTCGTAGCGCAATTCTTGCCGCGAGAGACTCCTCGCGTTCGCTCCCACCAGCCCCCAGCGGGGAGCGGGAGGTGAATCAACACACGGCGCCCAGGGTCTCACGGGTTTGGATTTGCCAAACGTAAGCAGGAGGGAAATAACAAGGGAGCTTGCGAATCTTACAGCAGATACGAGGAGAGCTGCAATTTCTCACATCTAGATCGTTAATGGATATTCATCCATGATATATGTATATATATTATCAATTTATGAAGTGAAATTCGCCATTTATGGAGTCTCAGCAATTCACCTATCCAAGTTGTTCGTTGCTGCTGTTAATTCGGCTGTTTACGTCTCTTGGTTAGGATCACTGGGGACGACCCTTGTAAATTTTTTATTCTTCTCTTAACACTCCCGTTACTTGGATCGAGCGAATAAAAACTTAGTTCGAACGATTGCCTGGCGCTTGAATGCGTCTCTCTTTTTTTTTTTTCAATCCTTTCCTGAGACCACGTCACAGCCGAAGACCCTGCCTTTTTAGGCGAGCTCGGCCCACGTATCACTCGACTGTTAATGCCTTTATCCAATGGAAGGATCGATTCTTCAATTATCATTAAAGCCCCCACGTAATTAACTCGATTGCAGAGTGCCTTGTCGATAATGGCGGATGCTTAGAGCATTTTGTTCTACTTTCGTCACTTATTAGGCACTATTTTCTTGCTTAGACATCGAAGTAATACGTAACCGTCTTTATACAACGACAAACTGGGAAAAGGAAAAGTAATAATAACATACCAGAATCGTTATGCTGTGTCATATGTACAAGGGTACGTCGCGACGCTACGCACCCTTCTTCACTGTTTTCTTATTAATATTGAAACAATCCCGATGTTTCTTTGCTCAAGGTTTATCACGTAATGCTTCACTTTACGACTTACTTGGAAATTAGGTCAATTGGCATAGTAATACTATTACAATTATCCCTCTGCTAGCATCGAACTGGTTTACCAACTATTTTATGACTCTTCGAAGAAATAGAAGCTCCCACTCGTGTACCAATTACAATTTTATACTTAGTTTTACTGTAACTCAAGTCAACCAAGAGTCTTCTCTTGCTTGTATATATTTCTAAATTCTAGGGAACTGGATCCATATGGCGCTCCATAATGGAATTGGAATAATGGTCCCATCGTAAAGGGCAAGAACTATTGAAATTGCAAGCTGTACGAATGTTTACAATTGAATGTTAACAAAAGTTCTTTTATGAAGCAATTTAAAGTGGCTGAACGTTGTGTTGCCTAAAATCTCGGAATTTAATGTAGTTGGATCAATGATATCGTATGTCGTACATCATTCCAAAATTATGGAAGCGCGGATACCAATAATAGACTTCCGGATACCGACAAACCTAATGAAATGCCAGTACTGGCTTCTCCTGCGACACGTATGTGAATGGCGTGTAACGTGTGAAGAGGAAGGTTTATCTTGGTAGTGGAAGGTATTTATAACGAGTCTTAGAAGTGAGCGAGCTGCTGTTTCTACTTTCGAATAACGTGGTTAGCAGCGAAGTGTCTTAAGTCATGAACAGTCAAGATAGCTTAAACATTTTCTTTTGGCAGTTTGAATAATTTTTCATATACTTAATTATGACTCACCTGTAGTTGTATATCTGCGATCTTATTCCATGAAAAGTCAAATTCGTTTACCGGTACCCGAGCTTGTTTTAAGTAACGCAGAAATCCAAGCTCCTCAGGTCGCAGTACCAGTAATGCATGACCACTGCTACCCTCACCACGAGCTGTTCTACCCACGCGGTGAATATATTCCTGCAATAGTGTTAACTCTTCAGTAAATGCCTACATTTAATTTTCTCTTGAAAACATATAAGTAAGTGGCAGCACCTTAGGATCATCTGGAGGATCGAATTGGACAATCCAATCGACATCAGGAATATCAAGTCCTCTGGCAGCAACGTCGGTACATAAAAGAATTCCGGAAGTGGCATTGCAAAATTGGAAAAATGTTGTTGTTCTTTTTGTCTGCTTTTGCTTTCCCTGTTAGATATGAATTCATTGGTAACTAAGTTGGTCAATAGAAGAAATTATGTTTACCATCTATATACTTACATGTATGCTCATTACTGGTAGATCGATATAGTTCAAAAGTTCATGATGAAATTTGACGGACATACAGGAACTGAAAAAGACCATAACTTTTTTCTTTCGGTTCTTCTTTAGGAATGTAAAGAGAAGAAGAAATCTTTTTTCACTGGGACACACTACGTATCCCTGCTCCAATCCTTCGACAGTCGCTTTTTCCTTTTCATCATCGACTCCAACATATATAGGTTCCTTTTTGAGTGCAAGCGCAGTCAGCGCTTCAGTTTTCTTGGACTGCGTAGCACTAAATAACATAGTTTGTCTTCTTTCTATAAAATATTTTGTATAATTATTTTGAGTTGTTTCAAGCTAATGAATGTTACTTAAGATTCAGCTTACTAGGTAAAATATTGATGATTTGTTTCAGTTCTTCTTCAAATCCTATGTCTAAAATACGGTCGGCCTCATCGATTATAAGGCATTGTAAATTCTTGAACAGGAAATCAGCTGTATTTTGCAAATGATCGAGAAGGCGCCCGGGTGTCGCAACTATTATGTTAATTCCTTTGGCAAGCTTCTGGGCTTCCGTTTGTCTACTGGCACCGCCCATTAATAAACCGTATGTGTGATGATGATACTTCATAAGTTCCTTTAAGACGCCAAATGTTTGCATTGACAATTCACGTGTAGGGGATATGATAATGCAGCCAGTACCTACAAAAAATTGATTTTTTTCTTTTCTACTTGGCTCATGTGTTTGCTGCGAATTTTGTTAATAAACTTTTACCATTGCGAGGCATGAATTTGAGTTTGTTAATGAGTTCCACAGCAGGTATGAGGAAAGACAATGTTTTTCCTGATCCCGTCTTAGCTGCTCCAACCAGATCTCGACCTTCCAATAGTGGAGGAATTGATCGTGCTTGAATTTCTGTCATGTTCGTGAAACCCATATCTTCAATAGCTTTCAATGTATTCTCACAAATTTTATCCTTGAGAGATGAAAAACTTGCACTATTCATTATTTCTAGGCCCATAGAGGATCCTGGTACTGTGAAATAAATATTTGATCATTAGCAATATATAAAATTCAATACAACTATTTACTGCTCATAAAAAACTAGACCTTATCAATATATATCTAACTCACAGCTGTTACTGAGATCGGAAGAAACATCTTTCAGTTCATTACTATCATTATTTTCATCCTTGACATCTTGTGTTTGTTCCGTCTGAGGTTCTGTTATTCCTTCATCTTTGTCTTCCTCTTCATCATCTTTGTCTTCTTCATCCTCTTTGTGTTTTCTCGCATTCTTCTTTTTTCTCTCTAATGAAGCAAACTTCATATATGAATACAAGACACATCAGTACAACCATAAATAACAAGACTAAAACATACTTTTAGCAGGGCCATTCTCTGGAAGATTTCGTTTAACACCATGTCCATTCTCAATGAGTTTCTGTTCAACTTTATCCGAAAATTCTGGTGCATCTTCATTTAAGAATTGTTTAATTAACGTCAAATGTGTACAACAGCAATCTAAAAACTAACCTCCTGATAGCACTTACCATTCCCTTTTTGTGTTTCTCGTTCCTGAAGAAACTTCAATTTATTTTTTTCGCGCTTCTTAATTTTACGCATCAATACCTTGTTTGCTACGGACATGATTACCGAAAGAATAATATTATTAATATTTATAAAAGAACAATTTTATTCCAGCGTCCATGTGGTTACCATGCTCATGATATTCCATTAACTATCGTACTATCACAGATGAGTAGGGAGATGCACAACGTCATGGCGCTAAATCGTAGCGGCGAGTCTGGAAGTAGGATTTTGTGATGATCGCCTCCGTCGATAATGCGTATCCCGTTGTAGCCGAACTGAACATGATCATGACATAAATATAGAAAGACAGATTAGACTACAAAGATTATATTAGACTACAAATATTGTATTATATTACATCGTATACATGCAATAAATTGGTACATGAATCAGCAAACATATTACTCATCTCTGGCCACGAAAAATAGGCCCATTGGCGATCTCCCTACTAATCTGTGGTGCTTCCTTCCTTCCTTTCCTTATGGCTGTATCCCCAATGGGGGACATTTGCCAGTAACCTGTGGTGCTTCCATGTGATATATCTTCTTTACCATGAGCCATGAGTGGCCATGAGGGATTGACAGTCCAATACGTTTACTACGCTAATCAATGGCAAGCTCGTCGACATTCACACATGTTTTCTTCTATTAATTATAAACTATTTTTGAAATTTAATACTACTTTAATTCTTTCTTTTCAAAATATATATTTAGAATTCATAGCTCTTCATTGAAGTAAAAAATAATTTTAGATTTTTATATCACGGTTATTTTGAAAATCGACAATCTACCATCATCGTCGTCCGCGTTCCTTTTTCCGGTTGTTTTGACGGACTCAAGATAATTGTACAGAATGGTAAGAAGAGTAATCGTGTTAAATATAAATCATCTATGAGAAAAGTGAAGATAGAAGTGCAGTTACTTATTGTTGGAGATCTATTCTATTAGACAATATAAATATTTTTGTAAAAATTACTGAGAAATTTATATATCGCTGTCATGGTGTCGTGTTAGTGTTTTTGGTTATGTTTCTGATCTTGTTATTCTCTTCAAGAAAAAACTAAATCAACGTAATTTTCGTATTCTAAGTGCGAGTAGAACTTAATATCAATAATATCCCTACGATAAGATAATCTGGAACGATCGGGATAAAATGAAAATAATACTTCCTTTGGAAAAGTCGAAAAAGTGCATTAGAGGTTATGTATATCTTCAAATACACAAGTTAATTCTTTTCTTATAGGCCAAGCGTACAAAGAAGGTTGGAATCACCGGGAAGTACGGTACCCGTTATGGTGCCTCCCTCAGGAAAATGGTGAAAAAGATGGAAATCACCCAACACAGTAAATACACCTGTACATTCTGTGGCAAAGTATGTATAAGATAATTAAAGAAAATAGCATCTTTTCTTCTGTAAGTAGTGATTAATCATAATTATTACATTATTACAGGATGCCATGAAACGCAGTGTTGTTGGTATCTGGTCTTGCAAGCGTTGCAAGAGGACAGTAGCAGGTGGTGCGTGGGTATATTCTACGACTGCAGCAGCATCTGTAAGATCAGCAGTCCGTCGTCTGCGTGAAGTTAAGGAGCAGTAAAAAAGTTCAATAAACATCTTTCCCAATCAAAACAAAAAGGCTTTTTTAATTACAAAATTTAAAACCACCAGGTCTCCTTGTTTTCATTGCCTAAAAATCCATTAGATACCAAAAAGTAGAGTACGCATGTAGTATCTGATATTCAGAATTATTTTTATTAATTATTAAAATAAAATAAAACAGTACTTAATTGCTATATCGACTAAAGGTATGAGATGCATTTAAAGTGCAGTACTGTAGCGCCTCTAGCGGACTATTTTATCAAATAGCCGAATGTCATACATTCAAAAGGCAAAAGAAGCAGGGATGAGCGGTCCAACGTGGGTGGTCTAGAAGCGCGCACAACGCGCGTGTGGTCCGGCAGTTTCATTCCGTACGGGATATGGTGAGCTTGAATGACGAGAATGCGAGGGCCTTTGTTCGTAAGAAGCACGCAGTAGAACAGCCTTAGAATGCTGACAACTTAGCGTTTTCTAAAAATTTTGAGTGAAATAAATTTCCTTTGGAATATCCTGGGAGGAGATATGACCGGCTTTCAAAAGGTAACATTTTATTTGTTTTATTGTTTTCACACGTTACTTTGTTTCTTCATTTTTGCTGGAAAGACGCTACTGCGAACTTATTAAATCCTTATGATCCGGTTTGATGGTTCCTTTGATTTTCGGCTTTCTTCGTTATTTATAATCTTTTTAAATAACACTAGATAGAAGGATATTACTTTTTGTTTTACTATTATAAATAGTATTCATAACTTTCCTTATTTTGGAGCATATTTCATTTTATATAACCTGTGATCAGTTAGAAACTATCTCTTCCATTAATTCTTGTTTTGTATAGTTAGTGCTTTGTAAATAAGTCATTTGAACTTCTCATTATAATACAAACTTTCAAAGAATCACTGTTTCCAGTTATTGAAATGAGATACCTTCAAACAGTTGTTTTTAGTTCTTGATTTTTATTTTTCAGATGTTTTATTTACTCTACTTGCTCTTATTATTTTTTGGAGCACGAGCTGAGTTGGGTCATAGCTTTACAGCTAACACTAACAATGAGAAGGACATGGATCTAAGTCACCGTTCCAGGATAAAAGATTCCACTTACCTATTAGCAGGATATCCTGTTGGAGATTTACCGGACCTTGTAGACTGTCGTAAGGAAGCCAACTGTATTGAAATGAAGAGTAAAACTTGTATGGGAACACAATTACCATATTCTACAACAACACTGGATCTCATTCCTGAACAGACTACTCAGGAAAAGATTGAAGTGAGGGCATTCCGCAGTATATGGTTATTTTTATTCTGATGACACCTGATTTTATATGTTCAATGACATAATTTTTCTACATTTTTAGGAGAAGTTAAATGTATTACAAGGTCTGCGGCACATTCCAAAATGTTGGGCGGTTGTTCAACCATTTCTATGTTCGGTATTCATGCCCAAGTGCGTTAATGGTACAGTGGACTTGCCATCTCATAAAATGTGCAAGATGGTGTCGGGTCCATGTAGAATTCTATTCAATCAAACAATATGGCCAAGTTTTATTAAGTGCGAGGATTCTGAAATATTTCCACGTCGCTGTAAAAACGATGTTAGAGAACTGAAATTTAATACAACTGGAAAATGTTTAAAGCCTCTTATTCCAACGGATAACGCACTATCAATTTTTGATGGTGTCGAAGGTTGTGGAACTCAATGCAACGATCCATTATTTACACCAGATGAACAAAAACAGATTCATTCTTTTATCGCTTGGGCTGCCAGCACTTGTTTACTCTTCAATTTATTCACTGTGGTAAGTGAAAAATCTCACAAACAGTATGTGCAAATTATAGAATATTGCAAAATTCCTAGGTAACGTTTCTAATAGACTGGAGGAGCGCAAACAAGTATCCTGCCCTTGTCATATTCTATATAAACAGCTGTTTTATGGTTTCCTGCATTGGATGGCTTGCACAGTTTAATCCAGGAAGTAGAGACATCATAGTTTGTCGTAAGGATGGTACGCTGAGAATGAGTGAGCCAAGGTATTTGCAATCTGTTGTGAATAAAATATATCTATAATACTATTTTTACATCTTGCTACAATGTATTTTATTTACAGTGGTGAGAATCTGTCCTGCGTAGTAGTTTTTGTATTGGTCTATTACTCTCTAATGGCTGCTATGGTGTGGTTCGTCATTTTAACATATGCCTGGCATATGAGCTTCCAAGCTCTAGGAAAAATTCAGGATAGGATTGACAAGAAAGGAGCTTATTTTCATCTGATAGCATGGTGTCTGCCATTGGTACTGACTGTAACCGTAATGGCAGTTGGTGAAATCGACGGTAACAGCGTTACCGGTATCTGTTTTGTGGGATACGCCAATCATACTGTGCGTGCCTGGTTCCTACTCGGACCAGTAATGGCAGTGTTATTAGTGGGAGGATACTTTCTTTCGCGAGGTAAATTAGAAATAAATAAAATGTTACTCATACGTATAATATTCCTCTAATCGTAAATTTGTCTTTTTTCTCTCTTGAATGCTCGCATTACACAGGATGCTCAGATGTGAGTAGAAACTATCCTTAAAGACAATTTACTTCATATCTAATTTTTGTGCTTTGTTTTCGGTTGTCGCTTTGTAATTTTACGCCTTTCAAATTCAAAATCAGTTATCGCGTATAAAATGTTCGTGCGAGGAGATGTGTAAAAAGTTTCTCAGTGGCTCTCTTATCTGTTTTAGGACTCATTACGTTGATTCGACTGAAAATCAGCAGTCAAGAAATTATCTCGGAAAGGGCCAGTTCAAAAATACGTGAGACTATTGTGAGAATGGGACTGTTCTCGATATTTACATTCGCGGCTGTCGTAGTCACGTTCTATTGTCACATATATGAATTTCAACATTCCTGGGAATGGAAGCAGAGTTTTCGAGATTACATGATGTAATACAAAAATACCTACAATATTTGCATGCATTGTTGCGATTATAACTACTATTAATTTAGTCAATTGGTAATGACGCTACTGTAAAGAATTCAAATAAGTCAGATAAGTTTTTCTTATTATACGGTATCCTCTATTTGCTTTTCCATAGATGTTCCATCACTACGAAGTATACAGATGTATCCGAGTGCAAGATGCAATCGCGACCAAGTGTTGCAAAACTGCAATTGCATTTACTCTCCCCGTTCTTCGCTGGCGTTCTGATGTCATCTTGGGTTTGGACAGGATCAACGATTGACACCTGGACCAGATTTCTTAGACGGTAAGACTATTTCAGTGCATCAGTTTATTACTTTAGAATCCAATATTACTTCAGAACTTGGTATTTCACAGGACATTCAATTGCGAGGCCGAGGAGCCTATAAAATTAAAGAAGCACAAAGTGATCGCTCAAGCTTTCGCAAAAAGAAAAACATTCAACAACGCCGGACGCCTGTCAATAAGTTTTCATAACACACATGAAGATCCTGTGGGATTAAATTTCGACCTAAATTCAGTGGCATCGCAAGACTTCAGTTCAACCTGGGCAGCAGCATTACCAAAACTGGTGACAAGAAGAGGAGCTTTAGTAGGTGGTACAACTGGTTCTGTATCAAGTAACAGAAGAAATTCCGTGGATTCCGAAATAAGTTTCAGTGTACGCCGTGTGTCAGTAGAATCTCGTAGAAATTCTTTGGACTCGCAAATATCAGTCCAGATCGCCGAATTAAAAACTACGAGAAAGGTTGCGTCGTCAACGTTACCTGGTAGCTCATCACGCGGTAGACGTAGTAAGCGTAGGAGGCGTGATTTTGGTAAATCACGATCTGGAAAAGTGGGACCCCTGTTTCGTAGAGGAAGCACTACGTCACAAGAGAGTCAATTAGGTGCACAAATATTGTCAGCCCTAACAATAGGTGGTGCGACAAATATACCACCATTGCAAGTACCTAACATGAAAAGACGATCAGCAAGTGCTGGTCTCGACGAAAGAACTCTAAACAGCAAGATCCTAGAGGGTAGAAATGCTGGAATGCTGCTGCCATTTTTATTTCCTGGGCAACGTAGTGTAAGTGATGAAAACCTTAGCAGCGAGGAGAAGATTCATCGGGAGTTAAATCTCGATAAGGATGCTGACGTGGAGGCTGGTACTCGCGAGAAGGAGGACCAGGAAAGCGATACCGAAGACAGTCAACCGGAAGAAGACACAAAGATGCTCGAACTCGATGAATCGCATGAGCGTAGTAAAAGTAAAAGAAGCAATAAAAGTTCAAAGAGTTATGGTAATGACAATGGCCTCCGTAATCGAGAGGCTAGACGTAGTAAATACTTCCTGCAGGATGAGGCAGTCCTGAAACATCTTCTACAGGAAAAAAATGACGTCAAAATAAAGAATGACAATACTGAAAAAGAGAACTATAGGAAACCTGCCATTGGTGATCTTGCATCGAGTCTGACCTCTTATTGTCCTGAACTTTCTCGAATTGCGCAAAATGAGAGTGGACAAATCAGTGCACGGGAAATGGCCACGCAAACTTCACTTCCTCTTGATATCCTAGAAATGGAAGAACTGAAACAAAGCATCGACGAAATAATAAACAGTCGAAATTGCAGTTCCAAGGGTACTCAAATATCGCCTCAGCTCAACAAATCTAACAATAATTAATAAAGGTCTATTTCATGACCAAACACACTTGTGTATACTGTCGATAATTCAAATTCTGATTTTCACGATAATTTGTAAAGCAGTGTAATATCAGCCTTGAAGATAATAGAAACAAAATGAGAATTTGAATTATCAACAGTGCCCGCGAATATGTTTTGTCACGAAATATAACTTCATTAATTACTCTTATACTTATTGACCTGGGAGTAGAATATTCACATGTCGAAACGCCGGAGATATATCTCATATGCTTTACTTGCAGTCAAGAAGCTCTTGCTATCTGCGGGAAAGCTTGGTGAACTGTAGGAAACTTTCGATAAAAATGGCACCAGTTACAGTATCGAGCAAGTACAAGGATACTTAACGTTTGATAAACTTCTATGATTTAGACTGTAGTACATTATTTGAAGTATGTATACTGTACATACATCGCCATTAAAATTATCATTTTATTAAGACATTATTATTCAGTTTCAGATAGGTGTTGCGATATGGTGAATATATATGACAATTCATCAATGAAATATTGATATTCGTTGTATTTGTAAAGATTTGTATCATGCATTTATATTTTTTATAATCTCATATCCCATGATCTCTATAGCATTGGACGTGGAATTCTAAATGACTTCCATTTACGTATTCAAGCAATGACAGAACAATGTTTTCATTCATACAAATATACGGAAATACTCCATTTTTATAAATGAGAGAAAAGCAAAATATAGTACATTATCTGAATATCCATACTACAATAATATCCTTATATAAAATATATTAACAACTGTTTCTACAACTTTATCCAGAATCTGAATATTTTTTTTCAATAACATTATTTTATTTCAGATTTCAACACAGCATACGTAAAAGTAACATTAAAACTTCTTTATCTGAAAAACATTTTGCCCGCAACTTAAAGGCAATAAATATCCCAAAGTTATTCAGCAATAATGCAAACCCAATAAGATATTCAGATATCGTGCTGTATTCTGTAAAGGTTTTTTACTTTATATTATTTTATATACGTATGTACGATAGGCGACTAAGTTCAATATCAACGTTCAGTACATTTTTCATAAATCTTAAATTATCCTAGGTAACAAATGCACATTGGGCAATCTTTTTCGAATTTGATGCGATAGTTAAAATAATGAGTGAAAAAACCAAATGCATCGTCGTCATTCATCGTGATCGATGCAGACAGTTCTTTTATTATTATCATTATAATTATTATTCTTCTATAACGGTTTACGTAATTAATACGTCTCTATGATAAATTGATAACCCTTCCGATTCATCAACAGATCCACTACGATCTTTTCTTATATTATGGCCTAAGCTTGCATTTAGCATTTATACAAAAACACTTTTAACAAACTGCACATATCAAAATTTACGAACGATGTTAAATTAGTGCTCCCACCTAAAGTTACTGTACAGTATATTTATACGTGCATACGTATAGAAAATGATGACATCAAAAGCGAAAAAAATTCTTCAAAAGAATAATTAATTTTCTGCTTTGTTTTGGGATAAAGAAAATTAAGTAGATAAATGAGGATAATAATTTTTAAGCTTCCTTCGCTTTTGACATCACTACTCCGTATACGTAGACAGAATGGCTAAACAGTAGTGTTATAACACGATACTTCTCTATTGTTACTAAGTCCAATATTATTGCTCAGTTATTATCGACATTATGCTGTTTCTTATTGGTTACTTTATTTTACTTTTTGTTTCTCGATTATTTTGATGCTGAGTTGCATTTACGGTGCACGTCCCGTGAATTCGGTGGTTTTTTTTTCAACAATTATTATTTATTAACAAATGCGCGAGACACAACAAACGCTTTTCAAACAGAAGTAAAAGTATCTACTTGATCAACCCTCGTTTTACAACTAAACATTCAATCAGTTAAATTTAAACAAATGCTTTTTTTTCAAGTCCGTCACGCCCTAATTATTTTGATTTTCTCTTCTTGCTAGGCTTACCTACGGATTTGTTGCCACTTCCTGAAACGACAGAAACACATAGATTTAATAGCGAATCAAGAAGATAATTAAATTCTTTATTTATTGAAATATAAAGAATAATTCAAGAAATCCAACCGTCGAAGAAGAAAAATTATAAATGGTATAGAGAGCATACAAGTAACATAAAATAAATAGATCACGTTGGTCTACTGATTGATTCCATAAACCTTGCGTAATGAAAAGTAATATATCGTAAAGGGATATTAAACGGTATAAAATAACATAAAAATTCTGTTAAAAAATAACACAAACAAAGAGCAAAGTAACAAAAAAGAATATCTAAACGCAACTGTTCTGAAATTTTTCTCACTGTGCATGCAGAGTTTCAGTGTTACAATTAGCATTATTAAATAATGGTGGCTTTCGCCGTACGTTTCAAGTGCTAATTTCTATACACAAAAAGTGTATGATATGTATAAAAAGAACCAATAATATTAACAACAATAATAACAATTATTAATGAGAAAGAAAAAAGAATGACACACACGAACTGTCATGCAAAGTTCGCGTCCTGCATGTTCGTTCTTTCAAATCACACATGTCAAGGAATATTTATACAATGCTCATCACCGCGAAACAATCATCGCCATAGGCTGTCACGTACATTATTTAATTTCTCTTTAAATATTCATTTTACGTAATCGGCCGTCTACGTGCGGCATCTCGGGGCTATTCCGATTTGGCGCGTGTTTTTGTATTTCTAGATTGCGCTTTACCCCAAAACACACTGTCGACGCCTTCTCCAACGCAGTAGAGGACGGCAGTCAGGGCGAATAATACCAGGAAAAAGGCGATTCTCAAAGGCCACGAAAGTACTTCCATTACGGGATATACCCAGATACCGCTTTTAGCATAGATAACATGCATCCTGTAATAAAACAGAGAAATGAGACTCCTATCTATTTTGTATTACAATACGAAATTTAATTAAAATTAAATTCTTACCAGACGAGGTAGCAAATCATGAAGAGCAGAAGAACCGTGAGACCATGTGATCTCTTTGGATACTGTCTTGGGGCAACGAGCATCTCCAGCAACGTTGACACCATAATCATCGTATGCATTATGTGATTGAGCCACCATGGAAAATAAGGATCCAATGCCTTAGGTAAGACCAGTTCACGGTCGACAAACATTAATGCCCAAAATGTAATTCCTACGAACTGTCAAAGATTCATGGATGAAAGATAGTAAAAACGTCATCGTCAATAGTACCTAATACTTTATTGGTAACGAAAGAATAAATAAATATACCATTTACGTACCATAGCAACGGGAAAAGCTAAGGAGGCATGAACGTAATCTTTGAGACGTCTAAGAAAAGGTCTCTTCTTGGGGTTCAACTTGTTAGTTCCAGCTACATCGTTCAGTATACATATGAGGAAAAATATAGCCTGTATAATCTGTAAATAAATTATCGATTTACATGATATTTAAAAAATCTTGTTCGACCTAGAGCAAATAACCGATACATTTACTTTATCAGACGACTTACAACAATACAGATTTTATAAATTTATAATAAACTATATCTATACGTCGTGATCCCATAAGCTGTATAGTTGTACTTTAGTACAGAATATAAATATATAATGAATTTCTTTTATTATTTTTTTTTTCCCTCAATTTAATCGTACACGTCGGATCATTTAGTAACAACCGTCCAACAGCATTAGATTACCGTCATAAGTACCTTTTAATAGAAAACAAGGAGAGCACTAACACTGAATCAGCGAAAGCATTAACTCGTTGTCACTTCAAGTAGCTTAAAGTGTCTCTTGATCAATGAGGCACGTGTTCCAGTACTATACATGTATGTAAGTATCAAGTGATTGAACAATAAATGTCACAGAACCTCTACAATGTGTCATGGAAAATATTTCTTTGTTCATTTCTCTTGTTGATGAACAAAATTTAAATATGGTAACCGATACAGCTATTACCTAAGCCATTAAGCGACGTCGTAAAAGAATTGTAATGGTGGACATTAAAAAGTGTTAGGCCACGTGTCACATATAGTCAATTACCACTAAGGGACTGTTCATGGTGATGTATTGTTTTCACAAGTGAATTGCATATAAAGTTTTGGAGTAACTAAGAGATAGGAGATCTAATGAGACATTTTCGAAAATCGATATTCTATAACCTTGAAGGGTTTGGAAAATTGCTAAAAGGTACCTTTGTTTCATATTCAGTGAATATTTTGCGAATTTCACGCTTGTCGAGTTCCGGCTGACGTGTGTACTTTGACTCTAAATATATGTACATGTATCGTTGAAAATTAGGTCAAGTGACGAGATAAACATTTTTGTTTGCAATGTTTTTTTTTTTCATATGGAGGCTTATTAATTGGAGGTTTCTATTAGTAACGAAAACTAAGATTAGAAATATTTGATCTTTGAACGGCAAATATGCTCGGGGGTTTCGTGCTAAAAATATATTTCCACAGAAACACGTGGGCTGTTACAACTTGGACGGTCTTTGATCGATAAACAAAAATTCTTCGTTTCCGTTTTTTTATTTTCAGCTGGATCACAGTTCAAACTATTTTAGTATATCGAGTGAGAGTCAATAAGATTATTTGAATTTTTCATTAACGTAAAATTAAAATCCTTTTAAAATATTCATTGATTACTTGGGGCATGAGAGATTATGTCGGCATATGTTTGCCGATTTTCTATCTTATCATATTAAACCACCATGCAACATGGCATAATGCTTTCGTCAATGGTATAATATAAATTTCGTGATGCTTCGATTAGAAAGGATAAAGTTTTACTAACCGCATCCAGGAATGTGAGAAATTTAAATTTCCCGCCATAAGCACTGTGCATCTTAGCCGCACTCCTTGGTATGATGACGTATGTGTGATCATAATACACCGCGAATGCAAATTGCATAAATGCAATTACATGAAAGGCATACAGCAAATACTCCTTCATTATGTACCTATAATTATCGATATTCAGATGTGTGAATTTATTTAGATATTTTGGATTCCTCAATTTTTATAGCTTGCATAACATCAATCTCTAAAAAATGTAACGATAAAACATAATGATTCTAAAATCAGTTTGCATAATCAGAACTGCACGTAACCTATTGACCTAGCGGCGTACGTACTTACATCTTTTTCATATGTACGGAATGCGGTGAAACATAGAATAAGAAACGAATAAGAATATTCAAATCATTAAAAATTCAATAAAAATGAGAATAGTAATCGTGCACGCTTCGAAAATCGTTAAATCAGATAGACTTGAGATTCAAAAAGCCATATACAGATTCGAAAAATAATTCTCTAACTTATAATAACTTGTTTTGAGCATAAAACAGTGAATTGCTGAGACAAATATTAAATCCCTGGAATTTCGTGAGGATACCATTAAACGTATATTTTCATTTGCCCGCGAGTTTATAGTTTAAGGAATTTATTAGCCTGCGGATGATTTAAATTGTTTTTTCCAATGCAGGAACAAAATTTAGAGAAAGTTTCATTGGAAATTAGTCAACAGTGTCGAGAAAGCAATGGAAATTGATCGCAGCATATTCAATTGTTCGTAACATTTCAAGTAATTTCTTTAATTAAACTCATCATTTCTCAATGGGAAACGTAATAGTGTTCAAAGATTCGTGCATAATACAGGGAGATAAATCAGTCCATCCGTTCGTGAGTTAAAGCTTGCGTAATTAATACATCCCAAAGAGCAAAAGTATTTAGTTAAACTCTAATTGTTTGCATTTTCATTGCATCTATTATTATTTTGTAACGTCTGCCAATGAAAAATATAAAATTAAATATAACTCAATAAATCTGTACGAATCTACGTTTTGTATTGAATGACAAATTTAGATAACAAACGTAAAACAATAAAATGCTCAGTCGATAAGAAAACTAACCATTGAAAGGAAAAAATTTGCATAAATAAACATAAGACAAACAGTCACAGGATTACATAAATTGATAGAACACAGATCCATACACTAATCCCGACACAATATCACAAGGGAAGTGATAATAAATATTTGATTTGACAAATTAAGAGAAAATTTGTCTGACCTAACCTCACGAAAATCCAAACATAGCCAACTTCGGCACCAGCGCTGCCAATAAATACTCTCACTATTTTTTAATTCCAGCTGATTGTTCTTTGAGACAGCGATATATTCAGAGATAAATATTTCAAAATTTCGACAGTTATTTACTCACGAGGTTTTAACGTCAATACAACTCGTAGATCGAGACACGTCGGAATTTTCTTGCACGACACTTTTTTTTTTCACCACGCGTCAATCGTCGTGATTTTATTAATTGTCAACTATCGCGATTCAATAAGCTTTGATCGACAATATACTGGCAGTATGTCGTCTAATATATACACGTACGAAAATGCTGACGAGAAACTTCGTTGAACCGACCTCCCGACGGAACGTTACGTTACTAAAGCGAAAGCTGCTAGGAATAAAGCCGAAGTAGATGTCTGTTCGGTTTCACTCTGGGTGGGTACATACATATATCTATCTTCTCTTCTCTCTCCTTTTCTCTCTCTCTCTACTCCGCGCGTCGCCATACTCCGTGTCTCTGATGTGTATACTATTATCTGTCTCTCTTACTCTGACTCAATTCACGTATAAAACCTCTCTCTCTCTCTTTCTGCTTTGTTTCACGTAAGTCATGAAGCGAACTCTTTCCTTCACTCTCACAGGTCAAATGTCGTATGTGGCTTCCCACATTGAGTACCAGTTATACAAGCTTCTTAATCCATTCAGATATATCGTATCCTTCTTTGAGGCTAGCTTGTATAAATTTTTCTTCTCTCCTGATAAATACTTCACCACGTGTTCTTCGTATACATACTATTACTGACACTACTACTAGCAGTAGTACGTATAGTTATATCTCCCCTTTTAGATAACATAGATGCAATCGTTTTCTAAAGAAAAAAAAATACTCATAAGACATTATACCGGTATTGATAATAGTTGCAGCTTTATACACACGCTATAATAATGGTTTTCCTTATTCATGATAATGTTATATAATTTATTTATAATATGTTGTCTATAAGATTGGAAATAGTAATTTTCTATATGGCTGGTATTGATTGGATGCTCTCAGAAATGGAATTAGAGAATATTAATGGATAAATGACGTAAGACTTTTTTAAACAAATTTATCAACACCAATAGAGACTGAATCTCGATGTATCATAGTCACATCGTATCTAATCTTTTTTCCAAGAGAAATCAATGATGGAGATATTTGCTGTTTAGCTAATCTGATTTTTTTTCTAGACTCATATAAGGAGCTGCGAAACAATATCGAGCAACACCTGACAATTATTATTGATCGATTCGAATCAATATGAGAAATGAAGTTAGGCGTCGTAAACCAAGAGCTTAATATATGTATACTGCATTGTACTAAATTTGATACTGTACTGCTGTATGACTATACGGCTTCGTGGGACGGCGTTTCAATTCACGTATAAATTTATTTTGTTTTGTATTGTTTTTTGAATCAATTTTTTTCAAATTATTAATAACGATGATACTTACTAAACCCCAAATGGTGAGATATCTTAATTGACCGGGGTTGAACTGGGTATTGGTAAATTTTGAGATAGATGGTGGTATATTCATTTTCGCAAACACGAAATATAACGTGCTGGCATAAATTATTAGTGTTGTCGTATGAATCGTTACGTATGATGCGGTTGCGGCCTTGAATTTCCAATTCTGCAAATGTTAAAAACAATTCGTTAATATTCATATATTCGCAATCAGGGTTACTATAGAATTTGTTTAGGAAATGTTTTATTTTTAAAAAACTACCCATTATTTTATCCTTATCCTTACAGATAATATTGAATAAATTAATTATTCATAAGTAATTAATTTTTTAATAACTCTAAAATATATTACATTCGACATTGATCAAAATAAAAAATCCATTTCTTTTATCACAGATGTCGAAATATTTTTCTAGCTGATATCAATACCTATTCATAAGTGCAAACGTCATTGTTCAACCGCAATGACATTGTTGAAAGATAAAAATAATGATACTGTCAAATAAAAAAAGTAGACCAACAAATTTTCGGGAACGTCATCAAAATACTATCTACCTCGCTGGGATCTCTTATTTTTTAGTTTGTGTTGTGCAATTGGTAGATAAACTTCAGGATTTGGCAAAATTAATAAATAGTCAGCATAATCAGCACAATTAAAAAGCCTTATCGAGCACCTTCAACCCCAGGATCTCTCAAGAAAATATTTGTGCATAACAACCTTTTTTAACATACGAATAAATTAGTGTGCTTTGAATGCAATTAACCATTCCACGATAATGCAGAAGAGAGATGTACACGGTGTGACGTCGGTAACAGCGATACACTGCGATTTTTGGACAGCATAATTCATTACAATCATTGTTAACGATAATTTAATTGTTTTCATCAACAATTCTCAACGAAATTTGTTTATTAGATTTTTTTAATACATCCATATCGACAGCACATCAAACATTCTTTTTATTCGACCCCCCTTGAAAACGCTCCTTTTTGTGTTTCTCTAACCAGCGTAAAGTGGCTAATTGTAGTTCGACGACGACTGCGCATGCGCACTTCGTAACCGGGTAAATAAAAATGCTTACGCGGCTATAGCGGGCATAAAAATTCTTTTTACTCCGAAATTCGTGAAATAAACTATTTTATCGGGTCTAACCTAGACGTTGCGTTTTCAAATGGCGTCGGACAAAAAATATCATGTGCATCAATTGCGGAAGGATATAATTCGACTCGCGCAATTGCCTTCACACTCGTCAAAATAACCTCTTTTACGCCCTTTATGCACAATACACTATTAATACTAACTGAACGAATGGTTTAAAGAAAAAGTGTCACACTGTACCCATGTA
Source organism: Calameuta pallipes (assembly GCA_030142375.1). Classification (NCBI taxonomy): domain Eukaryota; kingdom Metazoa; phylum Arthropoda; class Insecta; order Hymenoptera; family Cephidae; genus Calameuta; species Calameuta pallipes. The sequence continues at coordinate 2,313,926 of JARQSW010000427.1, forward strand.
TCGCCTACTATATATTCTTCACTTATTCAAAAGCATTTATATTTGCACTTCACCAAGCCTGACATTTGTGCAATTATTATCAACGTACTAAATGTGCACGGTAATCAGCTTAAATTTATCATCAGTGTACACCAAGATAAAAAAACACAATGAACTATACTAAACTACGCAATGAACATCATTATTAATACGTCAAATTTTTCATTATCAATCTTTACACGTATTTCATATGATAAATCTTTATTTTACGTACCAAGCTTTCAGTCTCTCGGCTAGTACCTGGTTTCCGTGTCATTTTTTATCCTGGATATTGACACAGTAGGAAGTAGTCGTCAAGATTTAAATTTCTTGAACTACAAAAAACCGATGCACCCAAAGGAACTCTAGGAGAGACGAGAGGTTATTTCAGTGTGGAAATCGCTGAGGTGAGTTACAAAGTCAGACTGAGCAGGATATCTGAGCGCTGGAAACATATAGGTCGTGCGTGTCGTTAATCTATTTCTCCTACCCATTGTCAACATCGACGTCCGCGCACTCAACACCTTCGATATACGTTTCATTATCATTTACGTAGTATTGTTTTATATTTTTATTAAGGAATCAACCGACCCGGACCTTCTCATTGTGAAAAACTGTAAATTAAAAACCGATGCTCCAAACATATTTGCATTTATTTATGTCCAATCGAATTTGCACTGATTGATGTTCTCAAACCATGTTAAATCAGTCCAGCTGGATCATTGGATTCCATTTTGTTTGTCGGTGCATTCACCACTGTCAGCGATATATGTTCCAGTAGAATATCACTGGGATTTTTCATTGCGACTGAAAAGGTACTAGCGTTTTTATGGAATTTATACAATTTTATTTGATTCATCGACAAAAGGGATACTGCACTATTTATCGTAACTAATATATTTCTTTAACATCTAAAGTCGTATATTGAACACCTGATTATACTATAGTATATTTAACTGTGCTTAAGATTCTATTCGTTTCTTTCCGACAAAATTCAATTACGTCATTCAATTCAATTCAATACGAATTCAGTACGTTTCGAATTTTTAAGGAGTAATTAAACCTCGGTGTTATCTGAATTTATTATTGATGTATGAATAATCATCCATAATAAATTTTTTTTCTCAATAGACTATGATAATCAGCTGAAAGGCTCTTATCTCATCGTCAAAAGAATTTAATAAATTTCATGAACTTTGATATCATTTTTGACTATGTGCATCTTCAAACGGCATACACAAATATAAGGACTAAAAATATTTTTCCACACAAGTAAGACTTCGGTTGATAATAGCGGAGAAATCGACGGAAACGAAAACGATGAAAACTGACCGGCTCAAGTTTCTATAACGGTCATACCGTTACGACATAAACCACAATATAAGTATGTATATGCAGATAAAAATACATACAGTTATGACAAGCCTGTTAAAACCTACTGCGTGTACGAATTTAATCATAATATAAATATACGTATAATATTAGCATTATTTATTACATATTAATATTTCAGCCAAAAAATTGATAAAAGAATTTCGCATATTCCAAAATGCATATAAAATCATTGCATCCACAGTTATTCAATAAACTGCATGTCCAATATAGTATTTAATATTTAACTGTACTGCAATATGTACAGTATAGTCAAACAGGTAACAACTCAGACCACCTTGAAGAAAACGTCATGCCCAGATGCTTTAGGAATTACGCAAAAGGAAATTTGATTTCGTTTACCAAAGGGCACCAAAAACTCTAGCTTCACCCCTGCATGCTATAGTGCATATACTGCATGTATACCATAATACGTAACATAATATGGCGGGAAGTAATACAAAAAGATTCTCGCGCCAGGTAAATTGCCAGCATATAGGATAATTTCCACCTGGCGATCAGGTAGCAATCTGTCGTAACGATTGAACAAAACAGCGCCTTAATACTGATTTACCAGTGGATAAATCGTGTTGCATCCTTGAAGACAAAACAGTATAGAAATCGATATTATATGTACCATCATAGAAATAGACAAGGTATAGCCACTAGCGATCGTATTTTGGTGAAGATAACGCAGGGACTAAATGACATCATGTTGAAAGCGATATCAGTTTTTGGTTTAAGGGGATTTATTTATGTTTTGGTTCGTAAAAAAATGGCCCCTCAAAGTAGAACTTACGTCGTAGCGTGACGAAACAACATACGTAAGGTTAGCCAATCAGAACAAAGAGAGTCCAGTGATCAGCCAATCAGTACAAAGAGAATCCAGTGACGTCACTGTCTGATTGCGCAGAACAGCTAGTGGCTATACCTCCGTTATTTGTATCATGGTATGTATGTACAGTCCACCAGTCTTCGGACGGGTTGTACTAAGAAACCTGCTTCGAAAATCGGTCTTTGGTTATCACTGAATTTCCGTCTGCTACGCTTTTCTATAATCGTGAACTTTCCACAAGCACGCTATAGTCTGTGGAACGGTATGTCGTGTCGTTAGAGGGTTCTAATCGTCCCATTAGGATGAGTGAACACTTTTGTATACGCAGTGCATTTTAAGCGTCCATACGTTATACATAGTGATGCATGTGCGGCATTCACGTGTTACGTATTGTGGGCAACGTCATGGACATGGCTGACCGCGGAATCCCCTGTGCGGCACGTTCTACACTTATCTTATAGTTCCGGATTGGTTTCCTTGAGTGATGCCCATAATCACGAGTCGATTGTGATTCTTTGCGAAGTTTTTAAAATTGTATTTGTATCAAGTTTTAATCAATTGATAAATAGTTTTCTTTGTTGCGATACCGATCGCTACTGTTTCTACCAGTTTGTTATGTATTACTGAAAAATTGGAATTCTATTTTTTACTGTTTCCGTGACACGGTGAGATTTTTAAATTATTATATATTTAATAAAATGCAGCTCTTTATTGTTCATTTAGCAAATTCATTCGTCTAATTGATATCATGAAGTCAATTATATATATTTAATTTCTTTCTACGAAACATGGTTCTAGTCGATTACTATAGGAATTTCTTATTTAATCCGAATTGAAATATTTTTTATGCTCTATAAATAGTATTTTGATTTTTACTGGGTCTACGAAAAGTCTGTTGCTAAGTAATGAAAGAATGTATTTGTTACATTCATGTCTGACGAATTCGTGAACGTATCCCGTTAGGTGAGCTCATCACGAAATTGCAAATGTTAAAAAAAAAGATGACGACCGAAGACTAACATTTTAGATATTACATACCGAAAATGCTTGATCTAAGTAAAATTTAAACAAAAATATTTGTCCGAACGTATGTGACCGATAGAATTATTGTCTATTACATCCATCGTTACGAACATGACACTGTAATTTCGTCGTACCCACTTATGAATTATATCAACTAAATTAATATATCCTGATAGTGGGCTTCCTAATGAGGCCTTCTCTATACAACATCATGTAAAAAGATTACTGCACCTAACCTCCATTTTTTTTATAAAATAATATAGCACGAAAAATGTAACGCCAATTTTCCATCGATATTATACTATCGATATACATACATTTATAATTATATACACATATGTATCGAGTACCAAGGTTACGTTATGTTGGTTAACCGTTTTATCGGTTTTTTGTTTGCCAACATTATCACACTGCTAACACGTTTCCTTAATTATTTAGGATAATCGTTACGCTCAAAAAAGTGAGGCGATACTTCGAATGATAGTAAAACAGCACGATATTGATTGTTACATACACGACTAGTATTTCGATTCGATTTTCAAATAGATTCAGCAGAAAGAAGAATGCTGTTTAAACTCTCCAGTATTTCAGGCTTATTACGGCGCGGCATAAACTGTAGAACAGCATATTTCGCTATATTATGTTATAGACTGTTCCATAAACAGTCATCGAGGTTTCGTGAAGCGTACTTTAGTTTCGTAACGCGTAGCAACCGAGAGTGAGTAGTGAGTCAACCTGTACCGGTAACCGGCTGGTTTCTTTTCTTTCTTTTTATTCTGTAGATTATTTTTTTGTTCATTATTTCCTTAAAGTTTCTTCGTAACTCTCCGTTCTATTTTACTCATTCGCCACATTGGTATCCCGTGCTTCGGTCTGTGCGCTACACTTTAACATTTATCGAGCCGTCCCTGGAGGACTGGAAAAGTCGTTGGCATGTTTTTTACTTTATGTCGGTATATAATCATTAAGAGACTGAAACTAAATTGTCATGCTCGAATGATTCTTGGGCAATTCTTTGTTCTGTTTCCTTGAGATTGCAGTGATGATCATTTTTCTTAGATACATAACAGTTTGACATTTCCACACTGAGCCACTTAAGAAATTTAGTTTTGACTATTCTATTTATATACAGTATTCAGAAAGGTGAAGTTTGATGTGTACAATCCGTATCACTTTGTATTTGTATTCATAAAACACTTGTGTGACAAATTGCGCAAATGATTTATGAATGTTATTAAAGACGTATAGTTATTTTAAAACGATCCAAATTGGTTACAAGCTTGTTGGTTATAAGCATCTTACCCTCCGTTCTTTTTATTAGAGGATTGAAGCGACCCTCACTCCAAATCATTTTCGAGTTTTGGGATGCATATCTTGTTGCTCCTGATACCCCGAAAATCGAAATTCATAGCTCAGGAGACTTTTTTTTACCGAATTTTGGTTTTGTATACCTTTTATCTTAAGACTCTAGAACGGAACTGCATGCACTATAAAATATTCTAGGACCGACTCAGAGAGTGCATGAGCGTTAAGACAGTGATTGAGGTGTAAGAGACTCACCAGGGTTAAGGGAAATTTTAGTGTAAATTATACATATATGTAAACTCGGACACGTGTATTCTTTGCGTTGTGAGAGTAGATTTTGAATATTGAAATATTTTTACTTGTCCTTTATTTCTAGTCTTATGAGTTTACAGGGATTCTAGTCAATTGTTATCAATTGTTGGAAAACGATTTCGAAAGTGTCTGAAACATCCTTTGAGGTTGACGATACTGCAATTTCGCAATTGAACATTTACGTAGCAATACGCGGTACTTATGTCGCGTCTCTTTATTTCTCGTTGAATTCGCACTACTTCTCTTATAATTTCATACCTTAGGTTTGCACCGCGTACATTGGTCTCTCACGGGCAGATAACTAAACCACGCTATGTAAACTTTTCGCATTGTAAATTTGTTAATTAACCGCGACACGGTTTAAATTCGCTGGTGCTCTGAAGTTACACAGAAGACGACGCAGCGTCATAAATATGCCACTCGGTGTACATAGATATGAGTTTATTGACATTTTATTCCTAGTAACAATGTCAATTGGTATGTAGGTATACGTAAAAAATGTCACAACACTCAATAGACTATGAATAAATCAAGATAATAAATATAATATAATTTGACTGTTTTTGAAAAATTAATTGTCCGAAATATTTATTCGAGTATTCGGTGTAGCAAACTTTTTGCGAAACTTTTTTTAACTTTACTTTTCGTCGTTGCCACTCAAACGATTGTGCGTTACGCCCGTTCGATAAATTGAATAAAATATTTGATGCTTTGATTTTTTCTTATTCTTCTGTATCTTACTTCAGATTGGTCGTCATGTCAGAATACTGCGAATTCATGTGGGATTCGACGCGTAGGCCCATGAATTTGGCGCTCGCAAGGAGCCTCTACGATGACGGCGGACGAATTGAAGTTCGCGATAAAAAATTGGCCGTCAAAACAGTCCGTGCGATTTTACGAGACATGCCGGGCGTTGGTAAGAAAAAGTCTGACTTTATTTCTTTCTTTTTGTCCTTCTTAGTTTAGTCGTAATTAGCACATATATATATATATATATAGATATATATATATATCAACATACTGCATTTAATACTATTTGCTCTGATTATCCGTGCTTGCTAATAATAAATATCTTTGTGACGGCGATGCCGAAGGAAAGGAAAAAAAAAGTTGTTTGAAACCTCCACTGTGTACATTTCCCATGTACACTTATTGCACAGTATATACAGCTTGGCAAATGTTTTATAGATTCCTTTTGTTTTTAACGATTGTGCAACTTTGCATATAGTGTACATTTGCACAATTTGTGTCATTATTCTTGGATGCGGTATGGTAATTTTTGTTTAATGACCATATAGCTGTCAAGCTACTCGAACGTATAGAGCTTTTACTGTTGTTATTGTTAGGAAAATTATATAATCGGTTCAGTAGAACATTACGACTTGAATTTTTTTACCATCTTTAATACGCGTTGAAAGTTGGTATTATTTAAATAGTTCTGAGAAATTATTGTTTTATCAGGTACGGATGTCGTGATACAATTTTGTGCAAAGTCTGATAAAGAAAAGAATGGATTTCCTGTAAGACCGGAAGTCTATTTATAATGTGAATTAAAATGATTGCACAATGCTACGTTCTGCTTCTATACCTATTATGATGTTGTAGACTGCTGTGTATTCTTGACAGGAAGCTATTCTGAACCTGATGCTAATTAGTAAACGTCTCATTATTATTTGCAGACATCAACCAATGCACTGACGAATACATAACACGCTTCCTGCTAGCCCGGAAGTACAGAACGGAACAAGCTGCTGCCTTGATTGCGGCTTATCAGGCGCAGATTCTCCATCGGCAGGATATTTTTGGAAATCTCACAGCCCGTGATCCTGCTCTTCAAAGAGCACTTCGTGCTGGGATACCGGGTGTACTTCCTGCTAGAGATCGGTACTGATTTTGATATTATTAAAATTTTTCTTGATTTAAGTAATATAGATGTAGTTTTCAAAAATAACCTAATACCATGGATGATCTGAACTTTATGTTTGTAATATTACTATGTTATTTTTGTATTATTTTATTTATTAGAAAAGGACGATGCATCTTGGTCATATTAGCATCGCAATGGGATCCTATTGCAGTACCAGCATTGGCTGTACAAAGAGCTATTTTTCTTGTTTTGGAAATCCTCATTCAGGATCCACGAAATCAAGTTAGTATATTTTTTATTTCTTTTATTTAACTGCCAGATGCACCTTTTTAATAAATAATTGCTAATGTACCGTACGAGTCTTATTTGGTTGACATTAAGAATTTATGACTAATTTGGTTTTTTTTATAGCATTCGGGATTCGTGGCTGTGGTGGACTGGAGTGGATTCTCTTTAAGACAGGGTGGCGCCCTAGGTGCAGCAGCACTTCGTAATCTCATAGGGGCTTTACGAGGCCGATTTCCGGCCAGATTCAAAGCAGTTCACTTCCTGTCGTCTCCTCTTTGCGTACAAGCCACTCTTGCTATTGTTAAGCCCTTCCTGGATGAAAAAACTCGAAACAAGGTAATCTTTGGTCAATAGATGTTCCATCGTGCACATGTAATATGTAATATGACCTATTGTAATCAGTCTCGAATTTCCGGTCGGCCCTGACTACGTCTCAATATCATTTCTTTAATGTACTTGAATTAATAGAAGAAAAGCAACATGTTTTGATCGTGCAAAAAATAATGTTAATATCTTTTCTATTATTTCAGATCTTTTTACACGGAAACAATTTAAGCACACTTCATGAACATTTACCTACTGATATTTTACCAGCTGATCTAGGTGGTACAGGTCCTGCCTTTAACCCTGGTTTATGGGCTGAACCAGTAATACATTCCGCCATGAAGGAGGCTGAATTGGCAGCCATTAAAAGGGACAAAGAAAAGGCAGAAAGAGCCGAAATGGTGAAAAGTGTCAATAACACAAATATATCTAATGATGAAATAAAGAAGGCCTCTCAACTAGTAGACAATTCTACTAGCGATGATTTTTCCAAAAGTAATAAAGATAAGAATATAATTAGCGATCAGCAAGAGATTGATAGTATTGCAAATGACAGTGGGCATTCGAATTTGTTACAAAAATCTGAGGAATCTTCAAATATCAACAAAAGTATTCGTGGTTTGAATACAGGAACGAATGAGAAGGATAATGTACACGATGCTCAGGGATCTCTGGTTGATTTTACGGATGAAGAAATCGATGAGGACAATGGCAATGTAAAGAAGAAGGACGTGACCAATACTGAAATGCAAAAGCAAGACCTAATATCAAAGGATGAGAATAAAAATGAAGATTTGAGGCCGCAATATGGCGAATATAAAGATGAAAATAGTATTACTGTGTCTTTGGACAACTTGGAGGTTCTAAAAGACGACATAGAGACCTTGCAGATGGACTCTGAGACGAATTCGAATGAATTTGAAATGGTACCGAGTCATCTTGAAAACGAAGATGGCAGCAAGGACAATTCATTGGATTTGAAAGTTGAAAAGGTTGTTTTAAAGAATGGAAAATCTCAACTTCCAGAAGAGGCCAATTTGATTATGTAATGAAATTTGAAAAAAAAAGAAATGGGGAATTATGGATAGTTCTCTTTTATTTTATGAACCTCGTTGTTTTGATAATATGTAAAACAGCTAATTGATGCGACTGAAGTAAAAGAAAAAAAATTACATATCGAATTTCAAATGGCAGCTAAACCACGTGCAAGTTCCTTATTATAATTTAGGAATTTATTGTCGTTTTGCAAACAAATATTGGTTCGAAGGAAACAAGAAACACAAATTTCACAGAGACATAATGAAGATGTGGAAAAATTTTTTTACAAAAAACTACTGATTTACGTATTTTCTTAAGACATTCTATTTATTTTGCTTTCTTTTCTGTCTTCATTTTTTGCTTCTTTTCCTTATACATACTTCTAACCAATTTTTACTATACAAACAATAAGAATTTACTGCAAATAATGCAGAGCATCTTAATCCTGTCATGCAGCTCTTGAAACACCTCATAGCGTATCATAATCTTCACCAACTATGCGAGACAGAAAAAGTACAATTTTCTTGAAAGTACAATTTTTTATTTAGGAATATGTGTTTCTGATCGTCATATCGAATTTGGCAGTAAAAAATAACAATTATATTTATTTCGATTCTAAAATATTATAAAAAACGCAAAGAAGAATGTTAAAATGGAATATCCTGTGATCTTATAAACGCATAACGCTTTCCTTAATAACGTATGGGATGCGGGTGTACTATTAAGAACTGTGATTTAGAACAAGTGCTAATTTATTAAGAAAATAAAACAGCAAGAATGTGAAAGAATTGTTTTGATATATATCGTCCTGCAAAAGAGAGTTCATTATATGTTATTCTTTTTCAGGGTTTCTCACATGTGGAATCTATAGCTTCTGTTTAAATAATGGGATGAATTTAGCAAATTTTTAAACGTCGTACCCACGTAAAGACAAAAAATATTAACACTCAAGTTATATTTTTTATATTCCAATACGTTTATCCATATATACATATGTATATTTATATTAACCACCTGTGAAAGACGTAAGACGTGCCACGCGCGTCAAGATGTTTTTGCTTCTTGTCGCGGTAATAAAAACGACGTGCGCGGCACGTTGACTGTGATCGTTTGTCAAAATAAAATCTCACTGTCAGATTCTGCCGCGTCGCGTGGAATCATCGATAAAATATCACATACGTGCGAACGTATTTAAAAATTCTTGTAATTCCCAATACATTTTATTATAACGCAGGCAAATGAAACAATAAATTTATATTATTTGATCGAGTTTCTTCTTTACTTTTACAGTTCTACTCCTTAGTCCCTTAATGCTCCATACCTCCATATTTCTTTATTTCCATCTTTCCTTCTGTTTTCTTCTCTCACTCTGTTCCCCCTGTCTCTTTCCTGTGTTTATCCTCCTTTGCCTATTTCTTTGCTCACACTAATCATATTCATTCGAGTACTCATATAGGAGGATAGTCACCCTTTTAAAGTAGCTACACGTGGACCATGGTGTCCGGGTTTGTTCTTCCGCTTCATCCGCTGAGGATGCTCAGTGGGTCGGGCGCAAGTTGTGGCCGCAACAGGATCCTCTGGGTCTCCCGACGGGGGTTTTGAGTCCATTTAAAATACGCTATGGCCATGGTTTTTCGTGTAGTGAATCTAACTAGGGTGTCTATCTTCCACGTCTGCAGTATAATTTATTCGTTTTGCCAAAAACGCTCCAACATGTTGTTGACCCTTGAGCACTCGTGCGGACACAGACGATCCTATATGCCGGCGGTGAGGTCGTGCTGGGTAGTCCGTTGGATCTAGGCAAAATCCTGTCTGTGATTTTGCTCTTGGATCAGCTTCACTTGGAGTAGTATAGGCAGAGATGAGTGGGGAGATTGCGAATGAGCCGATTTTCATGGTCCAAGTTTTATTTCGACGTCGACGCGTCACTGGAACGGAGGACTCTTGAACCGGTCCCTATCAACGCATAAGAGTTTCAAGATAATTTGACAAATACAATAATGAAACAGTATATGAGGTACAGATGTACATATATGGCGTGCAAAAGACTAGCAATAACAATAACATTAGAGATATATTGAATATATCACTGCAATATAATATACATGTTGTATGAGTATGTACCGCTTTGAAGTTTTCCTTTTTTAAAGGACATTTTAAAAACTTAGTTTTTAAGGATATACTAGGAGGAGAGTGCGAGAGTGGGATTTTGGAAGCTTCGGAAAGCTTTAATCAATGTTTCGAATTTTCAGTGTGCAACTGATTATTTCCTTCTTCTCGCGGGTTATCCGCTAATTTTCTTTTCCACGTGTCCGTCGTCCCAGCGTGGGCTGATTAAAGGGACTAAATAATAATACCCGGCCGCAAACCCGGTACCTCGTGCACCACAGGTCAGTGCGTTTTCCATGTATATACTTGTTTCCTATTTGTACTTATGTTCATCTGCCCGGTTTGTTACTCACAGGCTCTCGAACGGAAGACACACTTGCTTTTTTATGTATTCATATGTGTGTTTATATATATGTATATATACATATGTTTATGTATGGTCAAAAAGTTGAGAAACTGGTATTTCTGTTATTACCCACGTTTGGGGTCGGTTGAGGGTTTACGTTTGATCAATGACCAACGGGGGACTGGTTCGAGACTCCTCCGTCTAGATGGCGCGTTGACAAAAGAATACACACATTTTAGAGTGGCACTCGGTATAAATTCATGCGTCGCACAGAGCTCACGAATATCACGCGTATTATTACTATATATACTAGACCAATCAACAATGTGCGTCTGGTTCGATGGCTCTTCGCTCAAGTGATGCGTTGACGCTGAAATAAAACTTGGACTATGAAAATCGGCTCATTGGCCATCTCCCTAGTTATCTGTCATATAACTGTCATGTTTCTTTATTTCCGTTTTTCTTGTCACCCGGGCTCGGCTTCCATCATCATTTTCTCGATGCTGGAAACACTTTTCCTATCGTAATCTCTTACTTCCCTGAACTAACTAACTCTACTTACTCCGTTTATCTACTATAGACTATCCGAGGCTTGCAAACCAATAAATTTGTTGCACTCTGATATTACTTAAAAATTCTCACTATCAGGTTTGTTCTCGTTACCTACACTTGCTGCATTTTTCAAAAAGTGCAAATTCTTATTGGATGATATTTAAGTAATCAATGAGAACTTGCCCTTTTTGAAAAGTACAGAAAGTGCTGCTAACGAGAACAATCCTGTTATCATTTATCCATTAACAGAGCCGCCATCTAGCCTTAACTTGAATTTCATCCAAATTTCATTTTAATAATACAACGGTGCACGAATTACATCAAAAACAAAGATCTACTACTGGTATCAGTAGTAGTACACCGATTTTCCCGCTAGATGGCAGGTTCCTGCTCATTGTCAGTTGAAGTTATCGATCGCGTATACATTTATAAATACATATATTACAATATTTCTCATAACATTCGTTATTTACGTTTCACCGTGCAGTCGTACTTTATATTGCCAAAAACGTGTTGTCGCACAGGTACAAAGAGAAAGTAAAAAAAAATAATATCATACATATGGTTCATTCTGCATTTATTTACGGATACAGGCCGGGCTCTGCATTTCCGGATATTAAAGTAGGAGTGTTCGCCATATGGTATTCGAGCCACAAGAATCTTAATTATGCATTTAATCTTTTACTGCGTCTACGTTCTTATCCTAATTTGGAGTCACTTTAATAATCGTTTACGTTAACTTTACATAGCACTTTAGGCCTTATATTTTCCTGTGATTAGCCTTAAATAATTTTAATAAAAAATTAACAAGTGCAAAATGGTTTCTGACATCATGCAAAGCATATGGAATAGCATTTCAACTCACCATTATACAATCTGCAGCAGGTTAGCCTTGAAAGATTCACAAATACAATATCTTAACCACCCATTTACCAGAAGGTTTCTGCTTTACCACATGTCGTGCTACTGTAAATTCGAAAAATTGTGAGATTCAACAATTCAAGTGAATCGATCTTCACAGAATGAAGCATGCGCGTTACGAAAGGACCTGCGCCCTGCAGGATGACATCAGGACATGCGCCCTATCGTTCTGCAAATGTAACCAGAGTTGCTTCAGGGTAATTTTTTAACCAAAACAAAGGAGCCACCGTAGAGATGAAGTAGCCTAAAAGAAATCGGTACTCATACTGTGACCTTAACAAAATGAGTCCCGGGCTAGGCCATGATCCATTGCCCTCCTACAACATTACCGGATATGGTGAGCTTGAAGCAAAAATTTCAAACGAAGATATTCTCACGAGCTGAAAATTGTCAGTTCTTGCTTGAAATTAATTTTTAGTTTCTTTTTTCATCCTATCTTCCTTTTATAGGAAACACTGCACTGTGTCTTTGGCAACAGCCACAACACATTCTATTTCAATTGGCGAATTTTTGCTTCGCCCTTTCCTACTCTGCACCGTCCTCCAAGAAGGGTATACTCTTCATGCATTCCGTACTGATAATCGGTAAGTACAAACACGCATATATGTACATATGTGACGTTCAACGATACTCGTGATAAATGTGGTCATTTTGAAAAATATTGTTTTTTTTTTCACTATTTTAGGATTTATGCTACTATCTGGATGGGCATGGCACGTTATTTGTGCGCCTGATATATTCTCCTGGAATTTCAGTTTTCTTTTATTAAATATTGGCCAACTGGTATACATAGTCTATCAAATGAGACCTGTCAGATTTGATCCTGAACTCGAGGAGGTATATCACACTCTTTTTTATCCATTTAAGGTAAATTACTTCTGAAGAAAAGTATCATTAAAATAATATATTACGTATACTTATGAATGGTTTTTAAAATTCAAGGTATCACGATTACAATTCAAAAGACTGGTGTCGCCGGAATTCGCGACAATAATGTCACTACATGCGGGTGAGGCCTATGCTATGCAAAATCTAACGAGAACGGATCGTCTCGGCTTACTTTTAAGCGGCAAGGTTAACGTACTAAGCGACACAAATTTTCTTCATCCGATTTTACCCTGCGAGTTTCTCGATTCGCCAGAATTCGAAAGTTCAAGAGCATCGGTGGATGACAAATTTAAGGTACACGTTGTTTCAATCCAATTAAAATCCAAGTACGTACCATATCGATAGAATCCAGATGAAATTAGTTTACTGAGGATCCCCTAGGTGTCCATAGTTGCAGCGAGCTCTTGTAGATACTTGTACTGGAAAAGATCAGCCCTGGAATATCTGCTAGTAAAGGAAGCATATCTTGCCACAGTTTTAACGACCCTTGTAGCCAGAGACATAGCCACAAAATTGTATGCAATGAACAACAAGGTATAATTCTCTATAATAAATAACCAACCTATCATACAATATGATTATGATAAGATTGGTTTTAACAAAGGTTAAATTATTTTATGGAATTCTAGATAGTCACTGATAAGGGATCTCATCTGGATATCAGATTACCAAGTATAAGTGCCGGCCTTGGAATGGGTGGTGAATACAGAAGTCCACGAGCTTCCAGACAAGCTTTGATACGCAGAAAGGAGAATAAACTTACAAACAATGGTACATTTAATAATTTTAGTAATTATTAAAAGTCTTTTATTTTGATAACAACGTCAGGCTGTTTCCTTTTGGAGGTTTTCAATCCTTAAATGCTGTTTAATTTTATTTCAGTTTGTGGTGCTAAGCCGAAGGATCGGCCTGTAAATAATTTAACAAAGAAAGGTGCACCGAATATGGAACCATTGCCAGAGTTACCGTCGTGCGACGACTTGACGTCGAGTGGCGTCGAAAGTTGGCTCGATTCGTCAAGCAAGTATCACAGCTGTGAAGTGGTCGACGAGGACTAGCGTACCTGTAGCGGCCAGTAGTTCGATTATCAAATAATTAGTATTAATTGATGAGACGAGTATACACGATTGTGTGTGTATTATATTTTTCTCAAGGGTGCGCACAGATACACGAAATTCATCAACATTGTTGATATTACACAAGGCCTGAGCTAATCCATTGTTGATGAGCCGCGACGCGGACTTGACACTCTTTAGCAATAATACGTTTATACAATGCGAAAGTTTACAATAAACGAACCGATCTTCTTGTAAGATTTGACAAGAATCGGCACACTGATTAGTGAATCGATAAGCAATAATTTGTCTAAACACAGACGACTAGTAGTACTAGTAAAAGATTCTTGCACCTATATATATACATATAGAAGATATTACAGAGACGATCTACACATAAGAATTACCCATTAACAGAATGAACATTTTTTCTCGCCCTTTCTTTATTTTGTTCTTTATTCTTGGAAGGTTCTCCACGGTCTCAACTCGTTTCCAAGTGGTTATTAGCCTGGCAAGATATTCGGGCACGATTTCATAAAATGATCGTGTGGTTAAGCCACGAAGAAGCGCACAGTGTTTAACGAGTACTTCTTCGAGCGTCAGATACGAGGGTCGTGGCACGTGTCCAAAGTGTTTATGAACGAAGCATTTCTTGGCGACCAACCAAATCAGAGAGCGCAGCCATCACAGGGTATTAAACAATGGGGAGAGAGAAAAAAAAGGAAATTACCTTTTTTATCGAGCAAATTTGATCAGCTTGTAAGCGACGGATGCGAATCGTGTACCATATTCGAGTGTTCAATGAAATTACGTCTGTTGTAAAAAAATATATAAAAAAACGGATTTCTATAAAAACATATATATGGATACGTTTCGAAATTCATTGGCAGTACTTGGGGGATGTTTATGTCTCACTCTATTGCACGCAGGTAAAAGGGGACACTATGATACCAGTAGTACTGGCAATGAATTTTGAAACGTACCTTATGGCAGCAGCTCATCCTGCTATCCCTATTGCTGACACTGTTGTTAATTGATGCTGAACAGAGCACAGCCTTGTTTAATTAGCTGCTCTCGGATAGTGACTATTTACCTACGTAAGGGTTGGGTCCAAGCGACCCCACGAGGGCTGGAGACACACCCTTCAGGAGTGCAAACCACTAAATTTTTCACAACTCTTTCCGAGAACGTTAAGGCTATCATTAATACGTCGTCAATCCGCTGTTTCATAGCCCACGAAGCAGAATTCTTCCTTGTACATTGATATTATTAAGGGTAGCTGCTTAGGGTAGTTTTCTAAATTGGACGACGGCTCTTTTTCCAATGCGTCGTATACGAACTATCTTAAACTATAAGCCAGTATCGAGTAACTTAAATATAGTTTTTCCCAAAGGTAATATACCTTGTATTTATTGATTTTGTCTGGGCTAGTTATTTCGTCTGTTCTTGGTAACAGCATAATCTAACACGCAGAACATTATTGGGTCTATAACATATACCATTAACCAAAAGTACTATCTTTTTTTTAATGGATAATTGGAACTGTCGCGTAGTTTCTCTTCTTTAGCACGTTTAATCAGAATTAAGTACTTTTCTACATTTCCGTAATTAATGTCACTCTTACAGCAGTAGGTGCCCATGTCGCAGTTATTACATAGAAAATCAATTGAGTCGATTGTTTGCCACGTCCTGCGGTTTGCTATACGGTTTAGCTACAGAACAAACACTGTAATGTGTGCTTAAATGTCGCTGACTGCAACGCTGTTTCTTGAACGCGATACGCCACGTGCACAAAAGCTCCTCGTATGTAGATATACATATACATATACATAAAATGTAAAAAGAAAGAGATTGCATCAGGCTATTACAGTTTCTACAGAAATTTTACCTATTCCTGCACATACAATAAACTGTACATGGGTACGATGTATGTAGTATAACGGTTTGATCTGATTCTGGATCGAAATTTAAACATGAACTTTATGGCCGTTAACCATAATACATGGTTAAAGTAGCCGGCTATAAATTTTACTGGTATTTACCGGAAATGCAACGCGTTGCATATTTGATACGTACAAACATAGTTGATAATAAATTCTAGGAAACTTTGTATAATACGAACGTATGCACACGTGTCCGTGTGCAGAGGATTGGAAATTTGCTAGTAAAGGTAACCAAGCCCGTCTTCACTGTGCCGATCTGAATCAGGCTAGTTTGATAGATCGCCGAACTAAGACCAATTTAGCGTGGCAATTAACGTTTGAATTATTATCTTTGCACTCGATCTTGTTTGCGTCGTTACAGTGTCTATTTACTTGCTCGTGTTCCATGACGTTAGTTCCTTGTGGTCTGGAATACATGCCGGGCTCTATATTGTGGGAATATAGTGTATAAATTCTATGGAGTATATATGTATATGTATACGTATAGTATGTAATCCGCATACTAAAATAACGCCTGACTAGTACTGTGCCTTACCTAATAGTATGGAAGATTGATCTGTTGGCAGAAACCAAAGGTCTCGAGCATCTGCAAGTGTAATTGCATCCTACAGCTTCATAAATAGACTTTCCATCCATTTCCGTTTCTTGGCTTATTTTGAATTGAACTTATCAGGATCGTCAGGCACACACGTGTCAAGTATGTTATTCATAGTTATGCATGCGTTGAGTAGGATTCCTTTATTTTTAGTACTTCTGGAATTATTAACAATATTATTGACCTGAAATGGATGTGGAATTACGTTGTTAAGGATTTATATTTTGGTAATATATTTTTTTTCAATTTTAATAAAAATTTCTAAACTAGTTTTGGCGTTAGAAAGAAACTTTTAGACGCGACAGGTTGTCGTGTCAAAGGTAAATAAATATTTTTTTTTCCAATGTAAATAATTTACTTGATTCAAAGTGCACTGACCAGACGGTCTTCGAATGTCTGCCGTCAATTCTAGGTCCGGTCATTTCCATTGATTTCTTGAATCAATTACTTAACAGCTACTGCGAAATGTCTTGATAGGACGATAATGTTACCTCTTAATGTTGAACGGGCTGGCCAATTTGTTTCGAGTTATAGAGAATCTTATTTCGTAAGAAAGAAAAAAAAAGGATTTGAATGGATACTCAAAGCTAATTCGAAAGAAAATTCCTTTGGTAATTTCAACGATTCTATTAAACATACATATTATAGATGTAAGGTAGAAATACAATTTTGTTAAAATAATTTTTATATTTTACATATATATAGGAGTGCTCTTCGAATAAAATAAAATAGTTTGGAGATGTAACAGGAAAAAATTCAATGGGAATATTTGTCAAAAAGAAAGTAAAAATAGTTGTATCTGCCTTTCGTGGAAAGTTTTGAAAGTCTTGTAAATTTGAGATATCCATCGACGTAAGTGCTGTATTTCGTACCGTATAGAGTACATTTAAAAGCCTTAGTTCTACAAGCGCTGCAATATCCTTGATAGAAAAGTTCCAAGAGTAGAAATGCGTATCTAGGTATATATCAGCGTGAATTGGATGTCATTATTATAACAACGCTAATTGGTCCCGTAGTGCAACAAAAGTTTTGTATTCCTAGTAACGATGAAAAGCTTATACGAAAAATTCTGCCGTGAATCATTTATATACATACCTCGATTTCCCAAGAGTTTCTAGCGATATGTATACAGCCGGGGTCACGACATCAGTTTAACGTTCAGACGTTATATTGTAGATCCATGAGGAAATGAACCCTCCAAGTTGATCTCACAGCCTGATCATATATGTATGTATGGTAAAACTCATGCGTGCCTACATATTTATATCCATAGTCACTTCGTAAGAAGTCATTCATTTCTCTTCATATCCCGTATAACTTCAATAGTGCGATCGACATTCGTACATAGGCGGCAAGCATACAAATTTCAAATTTCCCATAGGACTTTGAGTGCACCCGACAAATAATGTACGACAATGGAAACCAGTCTTGGCAAGATATTGGATAGTTCGAGACAGCTTTCAAAGGAGTCAACGACACTGTCACATCGTTGTCCTCGGTCGACCGTAATACATAAACAGCTTATAGGTTAGATTAAAGACAGGAATCGTGTCAGAAATTTCCAGTCTTATCTTCAGTACAGTTTAACCATCATTTAGAGGAAAAAGCAATTAAACACGTACTAGTCGATTACACAGACTAAAGTAAAAAATTAAACGTCATATTTAATATAAATTGAAAGAATTCTAAAAAAATGCCAGAATTTTTCTGAAGTATGAGTTAAACATACCCTGTAGTACGTAAATGAGAGTTAGGATTCCGAGGAACTTGCGAACAGTAGAAAGTGCTGCCACCTGCGCGGAGGGCGTGGCGCTAGCTCTTGGAAAAGCTCAGTCGAAGGAGAGCCTTCATCCCGTGACATACGCAATACTCCTCTGCGTCCTGATCCGCGGCAGGGAAAGAACGAAAGCAAGGAGGAACGAGAGAAGGGATAACGAAACTCGCGAAACGCCGAAAACGATGAATGGACGTGTACGCCACTGTGCCTTACAATGAACACGAGGCTAATTACTGGCTGTAATACGAGAGAAATTACACGTTCCGTGACTCTCAAGAATTACTTAATACACGGTCATAGGAATCCTGCGGATAATCGAGATATCATTCTCCAGAAAATAGAATCCGGTCTATAGTGGGGACTATGGCGGCCGCTGGATGTAAACAGACATTGAAACACGAAGAGAAAACGAGGACGAACTATTTCCTTACGTAAAATCAAAGTCGAATGATATAAACTGATTGTTACGCGGAACGGAGTTGTCATTGGTCCAGATTCGGTATATGAAGTGTAACAGTCTCAGCATCTAGAAATAGATATAAAACAATAACAATAATAAATACAGAGGACTCGTTGAATAGTATTTGAAGAATGTTGTGCATCGAAGTAATCGTGTGATGATCCAAAGGATACTTACAACCCTTTCTTCTTCCCATAAGGATCCCTTACGTGTCTCGTAAAGAGTGTCAAGATCTTCCCGAGTGTCCGCAGTCTATTGGATGTTTCTTATATACGAGACATCAAGTAAAAGTGGATTCTAAGCGTAAAGTGTTCTCGTGTCCTGCCATGACGCTACTAACACCATCCAGAGTATCCTTTTCAAGGGACCGCAGGTCTAGCCGTTGTGTTGTCCCATTAATGTCCCATTCAAGATCATTCACTGTCCTTACAGCAGCTCAATCGAAAGCTTTTTTTTCGAGAACGCAAGACATGAAAGATGGCTGACTCTCGATATTTTACAACGTACCATTTGCTGCTTTCCCTCCCTTTTCAAACTGTCTCTCTAACCACTCATCTCGTTGGTCCGTTCCAACGATTTAATAACCATTGACAATTATGGCTGCCATCGTCACATAACACAATCTTCATAATAATATACAATACGTGACTGACTGACTAACTCTATTACTAAAAGAAAAATAAAGAGTGGGTTCGGCACTCTGATTATGGCTACTCGTTGAAATGTGCGATAAAGCTTTGCCTCATCTTTTCCAAAGACGAATTTCTTCTATGTGTTCGAATCCCAACGGAATTATTTGAGAGATTCGATCCTCGCGACTAGCGAGTCTGGTAGACAGATGCGCCTATACGGAACAGGATAAATAAATAAATAAGATGATAGCAGACTGTGACACTGAGTGGAAATATCGTAAGGGAGAACATAAAGAAAAGGAAGAGTACAAGAATCTAAAGCCTAAAGAAAGTTTAGATACGAAATAGAGGAAGAAAACGAAATAGGGATGGGATCTCGTGTAAATATTGCCAAGGGTTGTAAACACACGCAACGATATAATAATAATACGTGTGTCTCATATACCTTATAATGTAGCGAACGCTTCGCCGAATCTAAATAAAAAATATATCGACGATTATCGTATACGTATATGTAATAACTTACGTATCTACGCACGCGCTTATGTTTTGTAAATACACGTATCTTCGAGGTGTAACTAATATAATTGGTTATAAAGAAAGTCAATCGCAATGGTGTTGCGCGAAGTGTTGTTTTTACGCGTGTTGCATCCTTTTCCCGTAAGGATCGCATCGATACTACTCGTGTACAACAATCGAAGACTGACAATGAGGCGTGCAATTCAGCATTTCCAACGACATATTGCTTATCCACCATAAGGTAATTGTTATCTGTACATTTTGCTTCCTCATAGAGGAAGTGACGATGGGAATTTTTTTTTTGAGATTTTCATGTCACCATGCTTAGACTGTGCCAAAATGTCCGGAAAACACATTTGGAAAAAATGTCCGGATGTATGTGTGTCTGTGTGTGTAATGGCCTCCCAAAATTCAAACGTTTATAACTCGAGAACGGTTTTAGCTACAGCCCCCGAATTTTGCA